>JBAMBP010003042.1:0-312046 GCA_037044515.1 Phortica magna | reverse complement strand
GTCAAATTAATTTAAATAAATTATATTATTATGCAGTGTAATGATAACGCATAATAATATGTCTAACGCAGACATGTGTACATGAAACAGCACAAAAAAACAAAAAAATAATGTAAACTATATAACGCAAAGCAAAGTATTTTATGATTAAAACATTAAGCAGACTGCGCCAAAGTGCGTGTGGTAATTGAGCGAAAATTATCACAGCTTCTTACTTCTAGGACTTTGAATGTTGCCATTTTCAGGCGCTTTCGTGTTATTATTACAAATTGTGTGAGTGCGTGAGGTGAGGTGAGGTATCTGTCACGTCGTCTAGTAGCTTTGACTTTTTTCTTTGCTAATAAAAATAGCAAACTTCGCTGGCTGTCACTTAATGTTTGTTTGCAAAATATACATGTACAAAATGACAAATTTACCCAAATGACCACGACATTGAAATCGAACTTAGAACACAAAAAGCACCAAAACGGACATATTTCAGACAAAATACGCTTACATCCGCGCGACTTGTAAGTCGTTGAACTCAATTGTAGCGTTGAACGATTATACATATTTAATTATTTAATGAATTCAAAATTATAACAATCAAACAAGCATTAAATAAACATTTGTATTGTAGTTTTTGAACTGAAATCGCAAATCAAAACTCACACGCAATAAGTCAGAATGAATTAAATTTGATTGCCATTTTAATATTTATTTCACAACTTATACAACAGTAATTAAAACATTATAGCTTATGCCTGGCATAATCGGCCTATGTCATGATTTCAACCATAAATCATTTTTCACATTAAATATTTGCAAAAATAGTTTCATTCTACTTAGGAAAATAATCTATATGTTTTTTTTTTTTTTGGCAGATTCTGACCACGTTGGCGGCTAACACTTTGAAATGATATATTTTTGTCTGTATGGCAATTTTTTTTGATTTTAAGACGCAATAAAAATACTTTTAAGTGAGCACGCTTGCGTCTCAGGTGTTAAACTAATGGCCGCATCATTTATCCTGTTACAGTGTAATGTTTCATGCCAAATGTGCGAATTGCACACTAACTTCTTAAAAGAGATTAAACTCTGGCCATTGCATTGGCCATGCTGATATGTAACAGGATATATGTTAGTGTATCTAAAAACGTAAGGAACGTGCGTAATAAAAAAGATCAACAACTCAGTTTTGTATGACGTTCTTTAATCTTTGACAAAAGCAGTGTCATATCGGCTTTTAACAAATATTAATGCCAAAGAGGGATTTGTTTTTTGTGGGTAAATTGCATTAAACTGGTTTAATATCTAATCTTTTTTTATTAACAAATAAGGTTTTGTTAAATTAGAAAAAAAGGTGTACAGAAACTCATGTTCACAAGGTGTTTATCTAAGTTCTGCCAGGTTTTTTTTAGAAAACCACGATTGATGGCGATTTCGTTATAATTTTCAATCGACTCCAAGCAGAATTTCAATCAAAACACAAATTTTCAAACAATTTTAGCGCCAATGCAAGAGCAGAAGATTGCACGTAAATTTAAATATTTACTTTTAACAATAGAGAGGGGTAAAATTGATGATAGCATTAAAAATATGACATTAAATAAAACGTTCAAACATAAACATAACCACACACTTTAAAGTTTCGTCATCAGTTTTATTTTGACAAATTACTCATTTTTATGCCTTTGCAAATGATGAACATAATTTATTTTTACATTTTTTTTTTGTTGCATAATGGATCATAATTTACTGTCATCATTCATTACGACGATTACACAAGGATACGAATTGAAAGTGAGTGCGCTTTGCACAAAAATAGACGACGCAAGTGGGAATGTTTGCACCCATTAATTTGGTTAGTGAAATGCTAAATTTGCATAGACAAATAGCAATCTATGTAGGATGTTTGAACATTAGCACCGACCTCTTTACGGTCGAGCTTTAAGGCAATGATTGGTGGGAGGAGTAGAAAAAAAATAAAAGAAATGTCTATTAAAACTTGATTCAGAATTACCCAGGTGCTATTTATATTTTTAATTCACACACATATTAATTCTTTCTGATCTATGCTATTATTATGACAGTATTAAAGCTTTACTTTGTTCTCGTTATTCATTATTGAATCTTATTAAGTTCAGCACATATAAAACCAATTCAATTCGGCTAAATGCAAAGACCTAGACACAATCATATTGAAACCTCTTGGGTGTTAGATAGTTGTTTTTACTAATGCTTAACCTAACTTCAAAGTTTTAAAAAAACAAAAGATGGTACAACTCTCTTGTATTATAAAAAATTAATTGGAAAATGCACAGAATTCCTATTTGGTTAACTTCTATAAACGTTTCTTATTTGCCAATTACTTGAATCCTTACTATTGGCAGTTGCTGCTTAATTGTATAAGAAACTAAAAGTTTAATTAAATATGTCCTCCATTTGTGCCGAAATTGGCGCAAGAATTTTGTATAACTCAATAGCGGAACGCGTTATTCAACATTCAATAAACATTCATCCTTTGGACAAGGAAACAAAGCGAACTCAATTAAGTAAATAGCAAAATTAATAACTCTAAAGGAAACCTTTTGACAAATTGTTTGCAAAACCAATAATTAATTTCAATTTAATTAAATCAAATTAGAATTTAAAACAACTAATTAAATAGCATGTTGCAAACGAGCACGTTGTTGTTGACCATCAGGTCATTTTAAAATATATTCCCCTATGAACAATGACTTTGACTCAAAAATGAAATTCTCAACCGTAAAACCGAACGAAAGATATTCGTCCCCCTCCCCTTTTCTTGGTTGCTCTTTGCTCTTTTTGTGCAAAATTCGCTTTATAATTGCTCATTTATGGCACTAAAAGAGTTTTCTCTTTCTGCACAGCAAAGAAAAGCTCAATTTTAAATAAGTATGAAAAGAAGTACACCTGACGGTCGTCACAAGCAAATAAATTACTTAAGTACGATTGAATTTAAACATGAATGTTTTATGTCAAAGTTTAATATGAAATATTTACTTCAAATACATTTTCATCAAATAGCTAAAATATATAAGTATCTCGAAGCATATCAAATATCATCAAAGGGTTGTTGTATGTAAATACAAATGTAGACAGAAATCAGTTTCTATATTGTTATAGACAAATGATGTAAAATAAAATAATGTAAAATAAAATAATGTAAAATAAAAAAATGAAAACAAAAACCAAAAAAAAATTCATTCAGTGATTTTATAAATGCATTTACATTATTGTAACATGCAGACATTTGTAACTTGAGAACTTTTAATATTTTTATTTGATTTATGTGTACATTTGCATAAACTCTGCATTTATTAGTTATTTGTATGTTATGTTCGATACAAACAAAACTTTATGAACTTAACGTCCATTGAGTGAAACACTAATAATATTTTTCGCTAGTGCAAGTTTTCCATAAGCGCAAATGTATTATAAAAAAAAAAAAAACAACAGCTTATAGAATTTTAATGTAAAGCAAAAACAAACCAAAAAGCAGCATGAGAAAGCGATTAGATAAAAGTAAGTCATGTACAAATATTATCTTAAGAGATAGATTCTTATGATCCATCAGATGCTGATAGGTAAACGAAACAGCGACAACAAGTACACACGTATGCAGCCTTTGATATGCGCGAGCGTGTCACAAGTGATTTAATTAGGGAACAAACGTCAAGAGACAACATGACAAGCATACGCAAATGTCAGATTTTTTCATACATTTAAATATATATATATTTTTTTTGGTCATTAAAATATTTCGTTTAAATTGGAAAGAAAAAAGAATGAATTGACAAAAGGTAACAATAGTGAACAAACAATATCTTTTGGCAATATATTATTTTCATAAAGAATATCAAGTAATAAATTTGAAAAATTCAAAGAAATAAAAGCCAACATTGTTAGAGTTATTCATGGGAGTGATAAAATGTATAAACTCTTATGTAAATCGGCTTTGGTAGAAAATCGACATTTCACAGTTGTCAACTAATACCCCAAGACATACTTTGGTTTGGTTTGGTTTATTTCAGTTCACTTCACAAGCAACCATTAAAAAATTTGTCTTCAAATATTTTTGCCCAGCCGTTTGCTTTTTCGCTTCGTCTGTCTGTCTTTCTGTCTGTTTGTTTGCTTATTTGCTCACCGATTTTTGCTTATTTAACGGCACTCGTTCCGCCTTAGTTGAACCCTATCAACCACTCGAATTTTCCCACTAAGCAGCGGTAGAACATTTTTGTCAGTACGAGTACACATATATGTATATATGTACATGCATAGATATACCCAACGTTTAAAATATCTTACAATTTAATTTATTTCATTTTTATTGTTACTCATTCTGCGGTAGATTCAAGTATGCAAACACCCACTCAGACACACACGAAAGCGTCTGTTATCAGATTAGTCTACGAAGATAATATTTTTGGGTTCACTATTGTTATCCCAGATTTATGTGATTCAGTTTTCTTGAGTGTTGCGGTTTTGCGAGTGTTGGTCCAAAGAACTGAAGGCTATTGAGTGCGCGTTTGAATTACATTTGTGCGAATCGAAATATCAAAAAAAAAAAAACAAATGTTTGGTTAAAGATTTGTGTCAACCAAAAATGTAGCAAAAGTAATAATGGATGTCATGTCAGATACAATATATGAGCGCTCGAATACGACGGCACTCTTTGCCAGTGATCTCAAATTCAACAATACAACCGAAAATCCAGTCAATGATTTCCTAGCTAATGTCAGTCTGGCAAGTGCCTTCGATGTCGCGTCACAATGGATGGCCTTGGCTGCAGCTGAAAATGACAACGACACGAGCATCGCAAATGATTCAACAACTTTTGATGTCAATGATTACGTAGGGTGTCATCCAAAAAACCCGTTTTTTAATTGCACAGTGGCGCAGTTTTTGGAATATATGTTGGGACCGCAAACATTGCCACTTTATAAAACCCTCTTGGTGAGTAATGAACATTGTGTCGTAATTTAATCACAAAAGAGTTCGTATGCAACTTCAAAAAAGTAATTGTTTTGTGACGCAGTTTAAAATGACGTAAAGACTGCAGTACTTTACCGAATTAAATAATTATAGCATCACGAAAATAATATTATAATAAGTTAAGTTGACACATCTTATCTTAATTTGTTTTAAGATAACAAATTTGTCTACCCTTTGGGTCACCTGTGCAACTTTTTTTAATAAATTTAATCAGATACAAATATGGGAAAACAAACATCCACAGCGAATTTTAAGATATGTGTGTACATACATATATTTTTTTGTTTTTACTGTGTCTATTAAAGTTTTTGTGAACATGATAAATATTAACCAATTAAGTTGATTTGAATAAATAAAAGTTTAACTTTTCGCGATACTTGTTTATTTACAAAAAAGTAATAAAATTATTAAACGAAATGAAATTCCTGTTAACTCTCTGAATTGCCACTTTTTACCTCAACAACAATAAATGCCAGCCAACGGTTGAAAAACTATCCAAGTGTATACAACTTTATTCATTGCCAACTAAAAGGATTGTAAACGCAACCATATCGAAAAAAAATCAGTTAAAAATTAAAACAAGCATCAATTAGACTTTCATATCTCCTTCAAAATTTGTGTGGCTTGAGATGAAAAATTTGTAAAAGGCTTTTAAGCTCATCGTCAGGCATATTAATTAAAACACCTTAAAGAAGATGTCACTTGACAGTCAGGATTGTACTTTGTAGATTGTCATTTGTAATTAATCCATTTTTGGAATTAGCTTCTCTTTTGTTTCTCCTTGAGACAGGAGATTTCTTTTTAGCCTGTTCGTTGGCAACTAGGACAGTTATTTGTTGGCGACTAGGAACGAAACTTGTGAACTCATTAAATATCCATAAAAAATGTATGATAAGTTTTCTTCAATAATTAAAAAAAAAAGAAAAGCTGACCTTACAAAATAGATATGTGTATTGATGTTCTTGATTTTGGAAAAAGTTTTTGGATAAAATATGTAAATATGAATGTAATTCATTAATATGTTAATTCATACATATATGTAAGCCGTTTACTAAAGAGCTCACATGCTGATAAAAATTTGAATAAACGATTGACACTTAATCGAAAAATTAAGTTTCCATGTAATTTGTTATGCTAAATTTACTGTTATAGTCGGAAATATTGTGCGGCGAGCGTAAATTTCAAATGATACATTATATTTAAATGAACTTTAATAAGTGTGGGAGTTAAAAAGATACATATTTACTTTCGTGTTCTTTAAGAGTAACAAGGCAGCGAAGGCAATATTTTGGAGAATGACATTTTGAAGTGTGCTCCCGTGTTATCAGGCGTCATAAAAATACAAACGACCGACAAAAATTGGTTATTTTTCGCGAAAAATGTTTACAACCAGAAAAAAGTTTATTACTTTTTGTGATTTTTCGTCTGGTTTCTTTTGTTTTCTTTAAGCCGCTGAACAAAGCCAAATATTAAATTAGTTCTCTAGACAGCAAAATTTGCAGATTTTGCATTAAGGAACCTGATGCCCGTGGGCGTTCCCTTTGCTTAACCGAAAGTATTGTAGGGCGAGCGGTCATTTAAAATGAACGACCAGGTCAGCAGAACAAAGAACCCATACCCCCAAAAGAAGGCAATGCGTTTTTGCACAAATACATTAATGATTTACTTATAATTTATGGGACTTGTGAACTTTTTCTTTCTTATAAATATTGCAAGCGGACTTAGCAACATTTTTGTCATTTTAGCATTACTTCCACAAAGAATAAATTCGGGCATTGTGACTGCAATATATGTTTAGTACTTCAACTTCTATGGCTGCTTCTCACATTCATATAAAATTCATTGCCAAAACAGAAACAGTGAAACATATTTACATAAAAAATTAAATATATTTTTTTTTATGTGAATTTACAAACAAATATGTGTACATATGCGTACAGTTGCGGTCAAAATAATAGTTATGCCTCTCAACAGAATCATACTATTTATAAGAAATTATTAGGAAGTAATCTTCGGCCATAAATAGTAACACAAACGTTATTTATCACTTTAAAAAATTAAGGGAGAAATGATACTTGATCTAAGATTACTCCTTGATAACGAACCACCATAACAATTCAAAGACGAGTATACTTGGTAGTAAAATACTCTGCGCATCAACTTTATTTTGACAGTTTTTGAGTAGTAAGCGTAGAAGTAGGGTATATGTTCGGAATGTCGTTTGCAATCGATGTATTTACTGACCCCACACACAATTGGGACACAAGTCGAAAAATACTTAATCTGTTGAAGGACACCCAAGTGTACATTCCGATTTTTAAGCTCTTCTGGTCATTGAAAACCATTGGCAATGTGACATGATTCAATCATTTTCTCTTGTCGCTCTGAACATTCGCATACATGTACAGTATACATAATATCATCTCACAGTGAGGGTGCTATCACTGCGTGAAGAGAAATTGGTAGGGTTGTTCTTTTTTAAAACTATTTTACATAAAAGTGAAAGTTTTTTAAATTAGACAAACACATTGCTTCAATATCAGCGACGTTTAAAAGTACAATAGTATTCACAAGAAATAGTCGTAAAATCAAAGTTGCTGTATAGCGAACAAATAAAGTATATACAATAAAATCGAGACTCATATTTAAGTTTTATGGTCAATTTGCGAACTCTAATCAGATTGAAGCAATAAAATCAGACCGCTCTGAAATTTTTAGCCACATAAATGTTTTTCCAATGGTGCCAAATTTTGAAAAAGACATAACAAGGAATCATTCTTTTTACATACGATATTTCCGGAAACTTTTTCTATTTACATGCATATTAAAGAAGCACTCAAATTGATATTAAACATTACATATGTATATGTTTATAATATAAAATTTTTTTTGTTATGAAACTTTCAGTAGAATAACTTTCGGTAACAAAACTACAAATATTTGTATACAACGACAAAATCTGTAAGTACATCATTTTTGCAAATCTGTGGTTATGTTAATGAGCATCATTACCATGTGGCAGACCTCAACGTTAAAAGGAAACCAACGATTATCGAAATTTATTGTTGTACACTTTCCTGTGTGAAAAGACCAGAAAGGTTCATAGAGTGCACCCTTTTGTCTTTGGCAGTTAACTCACGTCTGTTTACTTGCCCAAATGCCTTTCGGTGCATAAAATACCCGCAATAACCATTACATGACATTGTTTCTTTCATTTGCTCACTTTTATCAGGAACAATAACGCTTCGTATACTTGATCCCTTCATAAATGTAGTACAAACGGCCGTTCTCTAAGTGATAACAAATGTTGCTAAGAATAAACAATAGAACCATTTTCACCCCATTTGGAGGCTAAAAATATAAAGCATTGCTACTGAGTAACGCCATGTTCTTGCTGATTCATGCATTAAGAGATGTCTTGTGCATTTTTGAGTGACCCAGTTTTGTCTAGCGATGACAGAGTGTAAAGAAATAAAACCAGTCTAGGTCAATCCCTTTTCATGTGACTTTGGTTTTAATATGACTTTGTTATGTGTGACACTAAAACTTTGAGACACTCTTATGGCTTGTTTAAGAGTTCCAACTGGCAAGGAGCTAAGCAACTACCAAAAGACATATCGATAGCAATAAAATCGACTGTAAATAAATAAATCACAACTGTTCTTGTGTTTGAGCCATAGACTTTCTGAAAGGTGGATGTCTCATCAAACTGCAAGTAGCACATGACAACACGGGTCAAAATCCAGAAATTTATACAGTTTGTGTAAGGCTTAAATATAGAAATTTGAAATATTATTCTTTACTTAGGTATGTTGTTTGAGCACGAAACAATGTTATAATATTGTTACTTAAATCAGGAAAACGAGGCAAACTCTTGTTGACTTTAGTTGTTTGGGCAGTGTAAAATTACCAACAAAATTAAGGGTCTACCTTTATGGTATCATTTTCAAAAAAAAAAAATGATTTGTTTAAAAAAAAATGTACATTATATATTTGAAATATTAAATGTTAAATTATACTCAGATATTAATATCACAATTATAAATATTGAATTTCAATGTTTTTGTCTTTTTTAGGTCAGCATTATCTTTGGTGGAATATTCATTACAGGAGTTCTGGGTAATGTCTTAGTCTGCATCGTCATATTTCGACATTCATCTATGCACACAGCAACAAACTACTATTTGTTCAGCTTAGCTGTCTCCGATCTCCTCTATTTACTTTTTGGTATACCAACATATAAAGTGATGTGATTTAAGCAATTATTTATGATTTTCTTTGATGCCATTTCCGTAGGTTTGCCTACTGATGTTTTTCTGTACTGGCATCAGTATCCTTTTCTTTTTGGCTTACCCTTCTGCAAAATTCGTGCCTTTATTTCCGAAGCGTAAGTGGCAAACGATTTATTATTATAAATTGTGTTGTTTATTTATTGTGTGGATTTTATTTTTTTTTTATTTAGTTCGACGTATGTTTCTGTCTTCACAATTGTGGCGTTTTCAATAGAACGTTTTTTGGCCATTTGCCATCCTCTGCATCTCTACGCCATGGTTGGCTTTAAAAGAGCCCTTCGGATTATCACCGTTCTTTGGATTGTTAGTTTTGTCAGTGCGATTCCATTCGGTATATTGACTGATATTCAATACTTGGAGTATCCCATAAGTACGCAAATTCATTTTAAATATATGTAATGAAAAAACTTGAATAGCATTATTATTTTCCAGACAATACACAAATTTCGGAGTCAGCCTTTTGTAGCATTATTCCAGAACCCAATTTTCCACTTTTTGAGGTATCATTTTGCATATTCTTTGTAATTCCAATGATACTCATAATATTATTGTATGGACGAATGGGTGCACAAATCAAATCTCGTACAACACAACAATTGGGCAAGTAATAATTGTACACATGGCTAACAGTTTATAATATTTCTTTGAAATCAATTTTCAGGTGTTCAACACGGCTCTATGCATCGAGAATCAAAGCACTCACAAGCAAAAAAAGCTGTCATACGTATGCTAGGTGCGTCACAATAGCACTTGTTGTTTAACTAGTGTATCTATTACACAATTACTGTTATTTTTATCCTATATTTAATACTTAATGTATGTTTAATTTTCTGTTTTAGCTGCTGTGGTAATTACATTCTTCGTATGCTGGTTTCCGTTTCATTTGCAGCGTTTGTTGTTTCTCTATGCACAAGATTATGAAAGCTATAATGACGTTAACGAATGGTTATTTTCGATTGCCGGATTTGCGTATTATATTTCATGGTAGGCACATCAACTAATTAACAAGCTAAGAAAAAGTTTGAGTGAGTGGGTTACAGTACGAGTTGATGCATAACTTAAATCAACACTTTCGTACAAGACTTTACTGGGCTTTTTTCTTATACATAAATTATTCAAAACATTAGCTTAATAAAGTAAGTGTTGAACAAAAAAAAAAAACATAGAATAGTCATTTGTTAAACGTATTTGTATCTATTTGTATCTTCAAAGTTAAGACTTCTATGTGTACTAACATATAAATGTGTATTCTTTAAAGCACCATCAATCCAATAGTCTACAATGTAATGTCGCAGAGGTATCGCGTGGCATTTAAAGATATTCTATGCGGAAAACGAAGCAACGTTTACTATAACAATGGCTTTGCTAGGGATCACTCCAGTTTTCGGGAGACAACTAGCATGGGCGGAAACAGTCACTATGAACGCGTTCATTCGGTAAATAATTAATATGCACAGTCTGTCAAACAAGTTTACGCACAGTTTTCTTTTTCTTAATAAATTACCTTATTTTCAAATTGTATGAATTTCCCTTATTCATTATTAATTGAGGCATACATAAATAAAAAGTGTGTGGCAACTATTTTGACTCACTGTATAAAGTTGAATGAAAGTATTACACAGTTTCTTTTTCCAGGTTCACATTCGTTCCAATCGTCATATTAACAATATAAAGGATAGAGAATCTATGAAATCAAATAATATCTGTATCAAAAAAACATACAGTCTGCCATTACAAAAGGTAATTTTTTAATGCGTGGAATTTATAAATTTAAAATAGAAATCATTAACTTTTTGGTGCCCTTAAGACTTAAATACTTCAACATTTTTTACTTGGTTGGAGGTAACATACTATACATTCTTAAACAACTCATCAAACTACAATAATAACTGCTTTAACTAATGGCGGCCGTATCGCCCTGAAGTTAACAACAATCAAATCTGCTTACAATAACAAATTATTTTTTTCATCAATACGTTCCAAGACGAGCAAAATAAGTTAATCTCCAGATGAATTAAAGTTATCGCAATTACATAAACATATTCGGTATATCCCTCAATAATTCCAAATAACATTTAAACACAAGAGAATACACATATCAATTTGAGTGCACCAACATTCAATCATTAGTTTGTTCGTTTTCGATTGTTTGCCGTAGCAAAAACTCACCCTGAACCAAAATCACATTTCCATAAGTCGACGAGGGCGCAAGAAGTGCGGAATTTTTGCTTTACTTATTTATTTATTTTTTCTTCGTGATAAAAGTTCGTTTATCAATGAACATGTGGAACAGTGAGTTCATTTGCAAACGAATGCCAACGTTCACACAAATAAAAAAGCTAAAACAAACTAGGAAGATTCTTAGCAAGGACAACTTGCTGTAAACATCGCTTAAAAGACCATTTCGAGTTGTACACTGATAGTAATTTCCTCAATGATTTGCAAATTATTTTACAAATGATTTACAACGATTATAAATTGTAAATAAAATGACACACTAAGAAGTAAGGGCGGTATTGTCGGGTATAAACGACATTATAATACTCTTTATTATATCTCCAGAACAACAAGTCCGATTGAGTTGAAATTTGTGCTGCAGACGCTTACTCAGAACGGCATGCCCAAAAGCCTTGCTCGTTGCCAAGCAGAGCCGACGGGTATCAGCTAGTATATTTCAACAAATAATAAGTATCTTAAACAAAATCATTCAACTGCTTGAACTTGATATCAAAAGGCTCTCCTTACTCAGTCTACAGCCTCAGCCCGCCCTATTCAGTTTACATGATTTTTTCTACAATTCAATTGTTATGCCGCTTCACTTGATTGAGTATAACTTTATTATTATTATTTTTTTTAATGTGTTTCTTTCGAATTTTCCCAAAGTTTTAGCAATTGTAATTTCAATTCATAAGCATATTTAACTTTTGCGTAACAAATTCTTTTATTTTTGGTTGGTTTTGTCCGTTGTACAGTAATTCATTGTTTTTTGTTTATGTGTGCTGACTTTGTCTTCATTATGTCACAGGGGAATTATAAGTTTGTGCAAACACCAAATGTTACATATCGAAGTAAAGTAATAAGACTTCATAAAGTATACGAAGTGCAATAAATAAAGTTGCGTTTAAACAACATTTATGTATATACTTTGCAAACACACCAGTATTAAGTTTTTAGAACCTAAAATTTATGAAACACATACAAAGAGGGCAAGCAAATCCTCTTACAGATGTGTATATGGTAAATGTTCAGTGCGACGATAGAAATCGGTCAAGTCTTGTCTATGCTTTTGTACTAACCAACAAAGATGACAAGAGCACCAGAGTTTAAAGTCATATATACGTGATGTAGTATAACATGTGTTTGTAGTTGAAGACTTGAAAATGCGTTTTTTTGTGTATTCCATTAACGAATACTTATAATGGAGTGTAAGCAAACAGATTTTAGTCCTTGAAATTATGTTAATTTCAACAAATACAAAAAAAAACTGGCATTTGTTTTCGTTTTTTTTCTTTTATAAAGCCTTTTACTATACAAAAACCCATTTAATTTTTATAATTTTTAGCCGCTTGTACTAAAGTGACGAATGAAGTTGTTTTGTAACAAAAGATTGAGCAGTGGCACCCTTAAGACCAATGCCCGCGGGGCGTAGTCCTGCATTTCTTATTAGGCGTTGCATAATGCTTATTTCTATTCTCTTTATAAGTGTCTTTCATTGTAATTGTTTCTTTCGTAAGAGACCAAAGAAAAAACAAAAAAGGATACAAATACAAATACAAACAAATCTCAAAGACAAAACCAAAAGGTACAAATTTTAAAAACAATTTAGTTGCGCTTCATTTCCTTTACGTTCCCACTCTCCACAAGACAACATTTTCACATCCCCCACTTTTACTGTCTGACATTTGTGTTTCGTTATATTTTTTCACATTATTTCAAAAATGGTATTCTCATTTTGCCATGAAGTTTGACACACAAAAAATGAAAAAAAAATCAGAATCTGAATATTAAAATCTTTCAATTAAGAGGCTTTTTTTATTTTCAAGCTATTGAAAGATTGAAGTATTCTTTTAGATACCATACCAATTTTTTTTTATTTCTCAATTTAACTGAACTGAATCAGTTGTTTTAATAAACTCAATTTATAGTTCGTACTTTTGTACAATAGTTTGAAGAATTGCGATATGAAATACATACAGTGGCGGACTAAAGTCTACATACGACCCCTTTTTTTGGAATTTAACCACTCCTATAGCTTTTACAGGAAAAGTAATGATGCAGCCTTGTTTTAAATTAAATTATAAGATAAAAACAAAAAAATCTTTTTATTCAACATTAACTTTCGAAGTTATAAACAAAAAACTGAAAAAAGGCACTGACAAAAGTGAACATACGTTTCGTTACTTAGAGCTTCTATGAAGTGATATTTAAATATTTTACAAAGTTAGTATTTAGTTGGGCCACCACCGGCATCGATCACTACTTGCAAGCGTCTGGGCATTGAAAACACCAAATTTTCCAGCTCTGCTTCTGTTATTTTTTGCCACTCTTCTTGAAGCATCTCTCGTAGCATTGGAGCTTTACTTATTCGGTGTTTTCGAATTTTCCGTTCCAAAATTTCCCAAACGTGCTCTATTATATTCAAGTCCGGACTTTGCGGTGGCGAACATAATTGCCGTGGAGCAGAAAACAGCAGCCAATCCTTCACTATCTTCGCTGTGTGCTTAGGATCATTATCTTGCTGGAAGATCCAGCTCGGGCCAAGGCATAATTTGTCCACGGATGCCTGTAAATTGCTTTCCAATATGGTCTTATATTGGAAGCGATCCATGTTTCCCTCAATGAAGACCAAATTACCTACTCCCGACGCTGCAACTGCTCCCCAACCCATGACATTCCCTCCGCCATGTTTTACGGTCGGAATTAGGTGCTTAGGATCCATAGCAGTGTTAGGTTTTCTCCAAACTTTAGCTTTCCCATCGTATCCAAATATGTTATACTTGGACTCATCCGTAAATAACACCTTTTTCCAGAACTCCATATCTTTGTTTAGATGCTTTTTTGCGAACTCCAAACGAAGTGCACGGTTTTTCTCGCTTATGAGGGGCTTCTTGCGAGGAGTTCTGCTATGGAATCCTTCAATGTTAAGAGTCCTTGTTATTGTGCGTGGGTGCACAACAATTTTGGATCGTTCAGCTAGCTTCTGGGCCAAGTTAGTAGCATGTACCTTGGGGTTTTGGCTTACTTCATTGCGGATGAAGGAAATGTCCCTACGGGTAAGTTTCTTTGGACGTCCACTGCGCGGCTTACTTTCAAATGAGCTCGATTTGTCAACGTTTTTATAAATGGTTTGCACCGTCGCTTTGCTTAAATTTAACAATTTAGCAATTTCGCCGAATGTTTTATTATCTTTTCTGTGTTTTACAACTAATTTTCGCACAGCCACAGGAATTTCCTTTCGAGGAGACATTTTCGCGAATGTAGCGTTTTTCCAATAATGAAATACAATAAAACTAAAGCCAAATATCAAGTACAGCATAAAACGAAAAAAAAACTTTACTTTACAGTTAGATCTAACTTCAAAGGAATAGCAGAAACAGTTGGCCAACGAAGCGTATGTTCACTTTTGTCAGTGCCTTTTTTCAGTTTTTTGTTAATAACTTCGAAAGTTAATGTTGAATAAAAAAGATTTTTTTGTTTTTATCTTATAATTTAATTTAAAACAAGGCTGCATCATTACTTTTCCTGTAAAAGCTATAGGACTGGTTAAATTGCAAAAAAAGGGGTCGTATGTAGACTTTAGTCCGCCACTGTACAAGAATATTATCACCTTTGCTTTCGTAGAAATAGGAAAAGGGTATGTAAAGATCAAGAATGCCGAAAATAATTGGTTCTTATTTTTTTTAACTTTGAAACAGATTTTTGTAAAAATGAGTTGAGGTTGCCGAGTTTTGCCATTTATCATTTGAAAAAGTTTTCACTTGCGCTATGTTGGATTTCGTTTTTGTGCTTTTTGTTTAAATTATCTGTAGAATTTGGCACACGAGTGAAATAAGTTTAAGGTAAATTCAATTTCCTTTTGTATTTTGGGTGTCGTCGTTTTTATCGTCGCTGTCGCCGCCATTGGGAAATGTGCAAATGGCAGCACAGAGCACCGTGAATCTTTGATGTCCTTGTATTTTTTTCTTTTTTGCCTTGTTTGCCAGCGTCAATCAATTCCGGTTTTTAATTTAGTAAAGATGAAAACGATATTGATTATACGCTTAATGTAATTTTATTAAAAAGTAATAAACAAATTAATACTTTTGTCATACATGTATGTAATATTAACTGTATTTGAATTTTCTTTTTTTCAAACGAACTCAAGTGTATTCCGAGTAATAAAGCGCTTTTGAATACTACAAACGTGGTTGTAGTTCTTGATAACGGCGCCCATGGACGACATAAAATTTGCAAAGAAAATGAAACTCCAGAGATATTAACACACAAAAACGAAGAAACCTGTATATAGACAAATGAATATGAGGATTGCATTTAAATGTAGACGAATGTAAATACAAAATTAATCAATTAAATAAAACGTAAATGTTGTTAAGCATTATTATTGACTTTGTTTTAATGAGGATTATGCATATTTACTGTCATCAAACAACACACACGTCTACTACACATATGGTGAAATAAATGTTTCACATTTTAAGACAAGTTATTTCTGGGAAGTGTGAGCAAATTACGAAAGTGCATACAATTAAATAAAGAGGAAGTCTACTCACATATAAAACCAACACGTAAGTCAAAATTTCAGACAGCCATGCAAGCTTGAATAGAAGCAACAGCACGTGATGCGTGTAAATTTAACAAGATATAAGGTTTACAGACTGATGAAAATTGCGAGAAAAGTTTTTGCATATATTAATTATAAAGTTTTAAATGTAATAAATGTCATTAAAGCACATGGTAAACTTTCGTTTTTTTTGGGATTCATAAGTAGAACTTTTTCGCGTGGTTAACAAATTGTTGACTTTTTTACGTCGAAACAGCCAAAAGTGTATTTTCCCCAATGACGTTTCGTTCGTTAGTTTACATACAAACCGTAAACAACAAAAAGAAACACAGAAGGTAAAAAGAATGGAATATTTTCAAACGCAAATTTATACAGTGCTTAAAACATTTGTATAACATACGAAGGTTAATCACGAGGTATTCATGATTAAAGAAAGTTTAACTTTTGAAATTTTCACGACAAAAATTTTTAAGTCACATATATATCTGGAATTAACCTATATTTAAAACCAAATCTGCAACAGCAAAATTTCGTATAAAATTCCATCGAAAAGAGGGAGCATAGCACTGGAATGGCACGTAAAGCGCATCAAATCTTCAGCAAGGCCGAAATTAGTTTCTTACTTGTTTGTCTTCATTTGATTAGCATTAGGCATCCTTAGAAATGCTCATCAAATTCCATAAAATAGCAGTAGCATTATGAACGAGAATCTCTAAAAATATTTGAATAAACGAAGCTGACTT
Source organism: Phortica magna (assembly GCA_037044515.1). Classification (NCBI taxonomy): domain Eukaryota; kingdom Metazoa; phylum Arthropoda; class Insecta; order Diptera; family Drosophilidae; genus Phortica; species Phortica magna. The sequence goes on along the minus strand of JBAMBP010003042.1, from coordinate 295,232 downwards.
TCAGATTTCAGAATTCCAGGAAGTGTTTGTCGATGCTTAACATACTTAGGAATTTTTGTGGCATTACATCAAAGACTAAGGGATAGTTAAAATAGCATTCGAAAACAACAAGGTACTACAAAGTACTAAAATTGAGCTTCAACAAGAATTGATATACTTTATATGGACATGTCTCTTTTTGTACGTTGAAAACTTCGTCCTATTGAGCTAATACAATATATATTCTTCAATGAGTACACTCGTAATACTCACAGAAAAGAAATGTTAAAAATCGAAAGTCATTGTTACAAAAAAAAAAGGTGTATTTTTAAGAAAATACGTAGTTTATTTATCATCATCATTTAGGGTGGTTGCTTGCCAACGAATGCGTTTCTAGGCACACTTGAAATTGGTTATTAATACTGACATAACTGGTAACCACAACAGTACATGTTCATTATTGTTCGCAAGAGTCGTCCTTATCGATGTCAATCGCATCTTCCTAAAATCACTGATAAGTCAATAAATTTGCAATTTGCACAACATAGGCATGCAGGTTGCTGTGCCTTTGTGGCATCCTAATAATGGTTGCGCCACGTAATTGACGCTCGTTGAAAGGTGGGATTAGGCCAGTCACTCGCCCACAATGCGAACATTTCAATGCAACGCAGCTCCGTAAATGCCTGAGGGAGACTGGCAAACACCAATAAATTTCTATAAAATAGTTAAGCTCTCGTATCTTCGTACCTTGGTTGTGTGGGAGTACGGACAAATATTTGAGTGCAGAATAATAGCATTGAGGTTAAACTATTTGTTTGTAACTTGCACATGCTTCGCATATGTCGGTAGGAATGTACATAGTATGTGAAAGGCAATCTGACTTCAAATTGTATAAAACAGATGGGAATTACTTTTCTTTAAATAGAAAACAACATAAGTGAATTAAATTCGTAAACCAAATATATTTGAAATGTAAATTAATGAGCATGTTTTTGTTTTATTAGCAAGAAAGAAAACAATGAAAAATCAGTTACAGTTTGTTTATTGATAACCAAATAAAGACCAAGAAGTATTTTAACATTAAATTGAGGTATTAAATATTTAAATACATAAATTTATTTGCCTCAGGCTTGGTGAGTTTTGTGTGATTCCTTCAATGAAATAAAGATTTCAAACATAAAATTGAGTTTTTAAACTAACGATTTGCGCAAAAAATTCGAAAATGCAAATTTTGTTATGCGTAACATGATGCATTAGCAACAGTTGGCACTACGTGCGTGAGCATACTGCATTTATGACCATACCCTACTGCACAGTAATAGTACAGGCTAATGCAGTTTGCTCATACATTTGCCTTTAACTGCGTGTTTGCGCAATCTTTGCGTGTAATTAAATGTTTGCATACATATATGAAAAATCCCATAGTTAAATTATGCATTGGATGCAAAAAAAACATCGTGTTCGTAATTACAAAACAGACACATTTGCATAGCTACGCATAAAGCTTGCGCAAGCTTGTAGTAAAAGTAAACAGCTGCATTTAAATATTAGTCCTACCGCTTCGCACGTAATCCTGTAGTACGTGTGCATTAAAACACGTCATGTAATTTTTAATGAACATTGATTGATTAATGTATAATGCTGATGACTACCTGCGACCAGTACGTCATTTGCCTTATTGCTTACGTGGTTAAATAAATATATAAATTTCAATATACATATATGAACACGCACATTGCCTATTTTACGTAAATATAGTTTGCCGTGTTCTGTTATATTAGAGTAGATATATTTAAAATATATTGGAAGGAGTCCTATTCATTTTGGTTTAAGGTTCTGTATGATATAGTCACACATAAATACAAAAATGGTATTAACACAACATCTGCAGTCGCTAAATATAAGCAAGCTGGTAGCTAGTAATTTCTGTAATATTCGCAAACAACACAAAATTAATTAAAACAATACAAAAAGTAATAATGAAAAAAATACGCTTTTTATGAAACAATAACATGTTATTAAAACCAACATCAATCATCAAACACATCATGAAACTTTCATGCTTATTATCAATGAAATATAATAAAGCCAGAAAATTAGCGAAGGCGACAATAACGGGGTTTTTTTTATGCTTACATTGCAATTAAACAATATTGTTTTGGCAAAAATAGTTTACAACGACCGGATTTTTATTAATACACATCCCAATTTAAATTTGTAATGCTTGCCTTAAGAGCAGATAACTAAATGACTCAGAAATTAAAAGCAGTTGATTAATATTCATGATTAACTGTTTTCCTTTTTTTTTCTTTGAATTTACGTATGAATAACCGAGCTGATAAACCGACTTGTTATCTTAGAAAAGAGCAGATTTTCAGCGAAAGTGTATACAATAGCTTGTTTTTATACCCTACACACATTGTGTGAGGGGATCTATTAATTTCGTTTCGGACGAAATGATGTTAAACATCAGAGGAGAGCAGTAAAACATGATAAGCTACACGCAATAATGAACAGACTTACGAAATCGGTCCAGATATTTCTGATAATCCATCCACAGCAGTGGCTTTTAAGACATAGGTGAGCTGGGCTTTTGTAATACTCCAAGTTTGGTGGAATAAGATAGGGCACTTAATTGTCGAGTATCCGCTGCTCTTACAATTTTGTCTTTAATTTCCATAAAATCTTGTTTTGAAAATTCATTTTCACTTTTTTATTAAAATATTATTGGAATTTGAATTATCTTTTATCCAACAAAGTAAAGTAAAAAATTTTTTATGCACTGATCTACAATATTATTTGACTATTCCAAAATATCAAATAAAAAAATATTTAAGCCAGTTTAATTACAGACAGTTCCGTTTGCATTACAAACCCACGAACTTTTGATAATTGGTTGATTAATTTTTATTAATAGAAGAAGTTTTATGCAAGGCGATAATTAATTCTATGTAAACCCATACTAAATCGCTAATAGATGGAAATAGTTCTGACCACTTGTCAATGAAGTCCATTTGAACAGGATCAATCGTAAAGCATTAGTATTAGTCGCTTTTAGGTTTTGAGAACCATCGGTAAGGACTGATGTGCTAGATCGATCTTCAATGTTATAACAAACTTAAGAGTTACTAATAGAAACCTAATTTGATGACATAAATTAAACGAACCCATTTAAATCAAGCCTGATGAAAAATTTTATAGATACAAATGATACATGTTATTATTTTGTCATTATTATCAAATTGTGAGCTTTCACTTAATGTTCGCGTCAACGATTCATAAATAACTGTAAAGACTCTAAAAAAATGCGATGAAATTCAAATTTGAAGAATTTACGGTGCCGAAAGAGCTCTCAATGAAATTAAAAATCAAAACAAAAGATTAAGCTCCAAAATTACAAAAAAAAAATATATGTATTTTCCTCACTTTTACCTTCAGTAAGTTAGTTTCTCTTTCTTGGCATCTTTGTCACTATGACAATTCTGCTTACTCAAATCAGCGTTAACTTTTCAAATGCCTTGGCGTCTAGCCCATCAGAACGATTAATGTACATGTGTATCTACAAGTAAGTGGCATCATTGACCAAGAGTGGAGTCAACAACTTTAAACTGGTTTTCAAACAGTATTTAACCAAAACGACAAAGAATTTCATTTCGGCAATGCCGATGATTTTATGCTCTTCATGATCATATTATATATGATATACATACATATATATAAAAAGATACATCATAGTTTTTTATGAAATAACTCTCAAGGTTTCAATTCTAGCTCCCATTGAACTGTAATTTTAATTATAAGTATTATTTCACATTCTGTTAGATAGATAGAAGAGCTCATTATGATCTATAGGTAGAAAAAGTTGTATAAGAAGGTTGATCATAAAATCTGATTTTATGCAGCTGTAAAAGAGCGCTAAAAGCCTCTATTGAAAACCATTGTTGGCTTAAATAAACGATCTATATAAGTGTGTGTATTGTCTTTATATTGTTTCAGGAACCGTTTTAATTGACTTTGTTTATTAAGGTTGTTTCTTCGATTCTCTGTGTGCTTTCTCTAATATGCAACGAACTGTGTGGCAAAGTTATAATAATAGATTTATAGTTGGTAAAGGTTGCACGATTTGCTGACGCAGAAAACCAAAAGAAAGTTATGCGGCTTATCGATTTAAGTGTAACACTTGTTTGTATTTTCTACACTTTATCTACTGATCCATTAAATAGAGACTAACATTAATTGCTCACTCAACCTAACACAGGAAGTACTTTCAATGCACGAATCTGAGCCAGTTTCTGGAATGTGTTGATATCTTGCGGCTTGCCACAATTCTCAATTTTGGTGTTATGGTTGCGTTTGAAAAGAAGTAAAGACAGAAAGTATCCAACTCAACCAGTTTGAAAGAAAAGAAGATATGCAACTAAGTGAGAGATCGCCAGTATTTAAATACAAATTCAGTATTTCTTTTGAGTAAAAGTCACGAAGCTACTAGCAAAGACTTTTGGCAAGATGGCTTTTAAATATTCGTTGACTGTGGTGGAATTAAGACGCTTAAACACGTTACTCGCGCTGCAAACCTCAAGACACACAGACATTCGCTGAAAGCCAAAATATTATTTAAATTATAAATATGTCAAACGTGCGGATTTGGCTCGTGTTTATAAATATATTAATATTAATTTGTGTCAAAAGCATAAAATGTGCCGAGAATCACAATCGCATGGAGCAAGTGCTACAAAATAGTTCGTCGCGCATTGGTCGCATAATGACTTTCTTAAATGAACCGAAACAGGTCATAACAAATCGACATCGTCTTCAAGTGCCGCGCATTCGTCAGCGATCGGAGACCTTTCCGCAAAGACCCCAAAACGGACCCTACCCACACCAGCAACGCCCAGTTGGCCCTGGTAATTTTGGACCACAAATAGTGCGACGCGTACACAATGGCATCTCACCTGGAAATCAACGACCCATTTCGCAAAACTATCAACTCAACGTGCCTAAAGCTTCGCGTTATTCACCAGCAAAGGATGCTGCTATAATTGATATTGCAAAAAACACTTATTACCGTACAGAACCAGTTCAGCATCCGAACGCAATTAATCAATTTCCTTCGGAGCAATATCTTCAAAATTTCAAAGCATCGCAATCATTCAATGGTAATGTCATTGTAAAGGAACAACGCACCCAACATATGATGCAGCAACAAGCACAACAACAAGCGCAGCAGCAAAATACACAGTATAAAACATATTCACAGCACCCATTACCAGAGCAAAATTCCTATGGCTCACAGCTTTACCAGGGCTATTCCATCGTACCTTCAAAACAAACACAGGTCAAGCCAGCACAGTCAAATCAGGGTCCAACATACTCAGTGTACGAGGAGGCTGATTCGAATTCGCCTAACGAAAATCAATTAAGTTACTATCCAAGCCCACCACAACCTGTAATGACCACCAGCGAACATATTGTGTCTCCGGAAGCTCAAGACTATCTTCGTTTTATGAACACAAACAATTACTTCTTGCCAAAGCGGGATCCCAACTATAAACAACTAGACGTCGAAAACGATCGTTTACAATACCAAAAACAGCTTCAATACCAGCAAGAACAACAAGCAAAGTCGCAGATACAAACAGCACTACTGAACAGCCCCAATGTACTGGCAGAGGATGTTGTACCAGCTTACAATCAACCGATTCAAGTTTCCAATCTCTTTTACCAACAAGATCCTGCCCCGCCAAGTGCCGCTGTAGTGCGCGGCAGCTACCAGGCAGGACAAAACGAATTTGTGGTCAAGTCTGACGGTAACAAAGCAATTAAACACATTGTTTCTAGTGTGATACCACCACAAAGCTCTACGTCAGCCCCCCTCTACACACAGGCGCGTCATAACTCACAAAAGACGCACACACCAGAGCCAGTACGTTTTGAGTTTACTGAACAGGATGCGGTCTCGTCTCTACCGTACACAAGCTCACCGGAACAACACCAAAAACTATACTACCAAACGATATCATCCACGCCTCGTACTGCTGAAAGCAGCACGATCCCGGCAATAACTGCAAGTCTCATTAAGCCTGTGAACGAAATTGCAGATGATACCGAGGACTCTGATGATACAAACGGGGTAAGTTGCAAGCAATGAAGGTAGAGAGATAAAATCGAAAGGATCTTTATCATTTTTTCAAGACGGTTCTTAAAATGAAATAATGTATAAACAGACAGACAAACGGTTCTTTCAAAAAAGAAAATATATCAACTAACAACCAATGTAAATAATGTCAGTGGGTAAATTTTTGAGACTGGACTTGATCAGCTTATATATTATAGTTTTGTTATGTTATTTAATTCACACCAAGGTTTTAAAGGGGTCACTATTAACACATATTATGATAACGATTGGAACACCTGATATTGAAATTGTAAATTCGATTTTTATATATAAGTTATATATGTTGTAATAACAAAAATTGTATTCCTCAAAGGGTAATATTAAACAGATTTCCATACAAAACTCGTCGGTGCTCTCAACTTCGACTGCACCAGTCGAACAAAAAGATACAGAAGAGTACTGCGAGCGAATTTGCGCAAATGTTTACGACGAGAACGATGAAATTGTGTGTGGATCGGATGGGTTTATGTACACTGGCGAAGCACAACTAGAATGTTATTCATCGTGCTTGCATATCGGTGAGTGGTGCTAAAAAGAAACTGATTTCGAAAGTAGGTGATTTCAGAAGATCATCATCTGCTTTTGACCCAGAATTCAATTGTTAACGTTTAACGGCTTTTTTGCCTTTTGTGTCTTGATTATTTTCAGATGTGTCAATAAAGAGTAAAGGTTCATGCAGTCCAATTTAGATTTCTACATCGATGACAATTCTTTTATCGGAATCTGTAGAAAGTAGCTGAAATTAACTAGTTTAATTAAATTATTTCTACTTTATAGGTTTTAATTTTAGAAAAAAAGAATAAAATGCCTCAAACACTGACAAACATATATTTTAAAGAAAAACTGAAAATCTTTTGAAACTGTTGTTTGGTTTATTAAACTGTAGTGTGGTATTTTACCTTGTCAGAACAAACAAACATGAACTCAAATAAAAGAAAACGTGAACATTTATATATATAACAGGCAAATTTTAGCTTTTGCTTTGCTTATGGAAACGATTCGACAAAAGCAAAAATGTAACAGAAAAAAAATGTGTTGCTGCGCTGCCGAATGTGTCCAAGGTCAATATAAAGCCGACTGCGATTTGCTGTGACAGTTACAGAAATCTAAGACATACTATCTGAATGTTATAAACTACTTATGAAAGATTATATCCGCTGGATATATCATATTTGGGGATATATATTTCGCTTAGTTTTAATGCATAGCCGAGCCACTATAAAAAACCGTTTACGAACTTACCGATTTGACCAACACAATACTTTGTAGTTTTGACGAAATTAGGTTCTCCTTAATGTACTTGACGCGATACACAAATTGATCGTTTATTTTGTCACTATTAATTTAACTGATGATAACTAATTCTTAATGCATTTCTTACAAATCTTACAAATCAGTCACTTCAAAGTGGCGCTAAGCACAAGTCCCGTTACAAAAACTTAAAAGCTCAAATAAACCTGTATTTCATACGCGTGCGGTTATTTCCTTCCTTTTTTGACAATTCCGCCTTATAAAATTTTGAACGAAGTAGTGGGCTGTTGCAAGCGAACATAAGCGCACCTAACATTCCTATCGCTTCTGATATTCTTCGGCCGTTAGGTCAACTAAACACAGGCAAGCACTCACAATAGACATATTCTGAAATTGTGAATGGTATTCATTTAATTTAAATTGTAACGGATCGCCTGGCGAGAAACGCAAACGAGCCAGATTTGCACAAAAGCGTCGCTTTTGGCGCAGGTGCGTCCGCAAAAAAAAATGGACGTTCCTAGAAACGGAGGAACGGGAAAACTGCCCACGGAACCGACCGCAACATGCGATAGTTCAATTTTGAGGTGGTCGCGTCAAAACAGAGTCATCGTTTTGCGGACGCACTTGCTCTAAAAGCGACGCTTTTGTGCCAATCTGGCTCATTACCTGTCATTTTTAACATTGTTTCTCACTCACTCTCTCAGAGCGACGGAGACGGGCGATGTGATAAATAAATAAATAATTTTTAAATAAATAAACTAATTAATAGAAATAAAAAGATTGCAAAGCGGAAAATATAAATGAAAAAAGAACTATGTGCAAACCTTGAACCCGTATGATAGAAATCACGACGAGACGGCGATAAACAGAAAGTGCAAGGAGAAGCAGCAGTAGTTGTGCGGGTGGCGGCGACGGCGACGACAAAGACATGGGCGCAAAGGAATCCAAACAATCCTGCATAAGTTACGAGGAAGCACTGAGGCGCGGTAAGTCACCAATAATCATAGATGACCTTCTTCGATTCGTGTACGGGTCAGTATGTGTGTGTGCCTGTCTGTCTATCTTTTTGAAAATGGGTCAAGCAGGTTAAACCAACAACAACAACTGCAGGTGTAATTACGCTTTATCGATTCTCAACTATAATTTTGGTCTTTTTGTTGAAACTCCATTGTTTCATTGCCTAATTTTCTATTGGGCTTATAGTATCAGTCACTTGTCGACTATCGACGTCATTTTGATTATGAACTACTTCAAGATAGCAGGCAGCTTAACTTAACTTGCCTTTGATTGCTTTGTTATTACGCCTTAGCAGTTTTCTTCCACAGTCGTTGTCGCTGTAGTCGTAGTGACGTCACAATAGAAAAACGCAGGTTGATTTTGCTCTCGCTCTCTGCTAGTTGGAAGCCGTTTGTCAGTGCACTGACTGCAAGACAATTGTTATTGTTGTTGGTGTTGATGTTGATGTTGTTATTTGCTGGCGCATTTCATTGGTTATTATTTCTTATTATTCTTTCCACCCGCGCAAAATATGTCCGGCAATTGCAAGTTGCTGATAAGCTCCCGACGCCATTAATTAAGATTACGGAAAATTCCCTAAGCTCAACGGCGTGCTTAAATCCTTTATTAGCGCATGCCAAACGGCGCGTCACGTGAAGCTTAAAATAGCTACAATTAATGCGATTACTATGCATTCTTCGAGACCCAAACGAAGGTTTCACTCACTGTCGCTTTATGATTGCCGGCCATTAATTTTGATATTTAATGATTGATAATTGATTGCGTTCACACCTTAAGCGCCATCATGAGCAAGTCAGCAACACGCATTAGCTTTTTACATGAGTCATGGTGCTTTTTTCTTAGAAAATTTTTTTTTTTTTTACATAACTATATGTGATATTTAAATATTCTTGTCTTACTTTACAGTCTCGGAGGCTGAGTTGCGCCGCCTTAAAGATGCCTTTAAGAAGAGCGCCGGCGTTGGGCGGCTCTTTCTCAGTCGAAATGCTTTTCAGCAGGATGTGCTATGCGAAGGTGTGCCAGCAAATGTCACCGATCTGTTGTATGCCGCCTGCGGTGGCACAACCCGTGGCATAACCTTTAAAGATCTACTCTGTGGCTTAGTCTTGATCACACGCGGAACTGAAGACGAAAAAACACGGTAAGCATTACACGCATATTTTGTAAATGCTAACAATAATGTCAACACAATATTATTTCAGCTTTTTGTGGAATCTTTATTGCAACGATGCCGGCACTTATATCAATAAGTCAGACTACGTGCGTACATACAATTTACCTGCTTTTGAGGCAAGCTCATTGTTTGCCCACGGCAATGAACGTGTCAATTTCGAGCAGTTTCAAGAATGGATTAAACGCCATCGCAGTTCAACTGTGCTCTCCAAGTGGCTTCTCTCAGATAATTGTGTTAGCTTAACCTCAGAGTTAGAAACGCCAACCTTCTATCAGAGCTTGGCCGGTGTGACGCATCTGGAGGAAAAGGATATTGGTGATTTGGAGAAAGAATTCTGGCGACTAAAAAATACATCGCCAAACAATCAGATCGATTTTCAGTTTCTGGGCCCACTGATAAGTCCGCCCATACCGAAAAATGCATTAATGGGTCTCTTTAATGCATTCGATGAAAATCGTGATGGGCATATTGACTTCAAAGAGTTGTGCTGTGGCGTGAGTGCTGCATGTCGTGGTCCAGGTGTTGAACGCACACGCTGTTAGTAAAGATGCCAAGTCATATGATTTTGTGGGTTTTCTAAAACATTTGTTTTTTATAGTTTGCTTTAAAATCTTTGACGTCGATCGTGATAGCATGCTAAATCACGAAGAAACCATGCAAATGATCAATGTGCTGCTGTTTGTCGCTAAGGAAAATCGCAATGCTAATCTTTACAAGGACCTGGACAAACAGGATGTCATCACCGATTTACTGCACTTCGCGAAGCGCAAATGCAACTCACAGATTGATGGCGCAACAAAAAGTCGGCACGAATCGTTAACACGTGATAATGTTTCGATCACAGCAGAGGATTTTATGCTGTGGAATGTTGAGTGCAACTTGAAACTGATGCAGCCATTTTTGGATTTAATCTACGAACTGTGCCATATCGTATTTGGCTTATGGCCGCAATGTCGTCACATGGAGTACGATGTCGGTGAGTATACGTGATTATTATAGACTCTAAGATTGCATTTACAATAATTGTTTGATCGTATAGTGCGTGGTTGGCTGAAACGTGAGGAGAAACGTCAATATCGTGTCGGTCAGTTTTGGTATTTAATATCACGCGAATGGTGGCTATCGTGGATGCAATATACACAGAATACGAGTACCAATTGTGAATTCTGTAAGCACACATCCAGTCAGCGCAGCTCAAATGTCGGCAATGCTGGCATCGATGAGGCTTTAGTTTGTGATGAGAGTTTCAATTCAAATTCACTCGATTCCGTGGGCGATGTGGCTGCCACAACAGCAACGGATAATTATTCGCTGGGTTCCGCAAGCAGTGGCATTTCAACGGGTCGACATTGTGGTCAGCGACCAGGACCTATAGACAACACCAGCCTTATAACTCCTAACCCTTATAAGAACGTTCGTACATTGACCGGTGAAGGAGGCCATTTAAAACGTGATACGCCACTCGTGCAAAATCATGACTTTGAACTTGTCCCGAAATCGCTGTGGAAAGCTCTAAATCGTTGGTACGGCGATAATCTGCCTTTGCCGAGACAAGTGAGTATTTAACAATCGTAAAATGTAAAACTCTTATTTTCATACAATTTTTACTTATAGGTTATACAACCGCCAAATTCAACAGAAGTTGAGCTCGAATTATATCCGCTTAACTTGCGCATTTTACTGCATCAAACGCAGCAGCAAACGGGTGCCAATGTAAACAATTGGGGTGCCGTATCTGGCGGTTATGGTGTGATCGCGTCCGGCGGTGGCTATGCCGCCATATCGGCCAGTAGCGTCCTACAACCACCGAAACGTTATCTCGCCTACACAGCCGCATTCAGTCGATTGGCAACTGTGCGCCAAATTGGCGAATTCCTTTGCGATCAATTACGTCTCCGTATCGAAGACATTCGTTTGTGGCATATACCAATCGGTTCACTGGAGAACAGTGCCATACTGCTTGAAGAGGAGACAATGTCACTTAAGGAGCTACTCATCAAAGACAATGATCAATTGTTGCTTGAAATACGGAATAAAGACCTAACCTGGCCGGAAGAATTAGGCTCTTTGACCCTCAATCAAAACTCAACAACGGGCGATCGCCGCTTGACACGTTCATCTATCATGTCGGTGCATGCGCCGGGCGCCACTGGACTGCACAATTTGGGTAATACGTGTTTCATGAACGCTGCATTGCAAGTCATGTTCAATACACAACCATTGGCGCAGTACTTTCATCGCAACATGCACCAATTCGAGCTAAATACCTTAAACAAACTGGGAACGCGTGGCCAACTAGCAACGCGTTACGCTGAGCTGCTCAAAGAAGTCTGGACGGCGACAACACGTTCAGTGGCGCCACTAAAACTACGCTTCTGCGTGACAAAACATGCACCACAATTCGCAGGCGGTGGACAGCACGACTCACAGGAATTGCTTGAATGGTTTCTCGATGCACTGCATGAAGATCTGAATCGTGTTACCGAAAAGCCATACAGCGAACTGAAGGACTCAAATGGCCGACCAGATAAAATAGTCGCTGCCGAGGCATGGGCACAACATCATGCACGAAATCAGTCAATTGTTATCGATCTATTCTACGGGCAACTAAAATCGAAAGTGAGTTGCCTCGGCTGTGGCCATGAGTCGGTACGCTTTGATCCGTTCAGTTTGTTAAGTTTGCCCCTACCGGTGGAGAACTTTGTATACTTTGAAGTTTTGGGTAAGCCTTATTTACTGTTTTTTAAACGAATAGATTTATCTGATTTCTTGTTTTTATATTAGTTATACTACTTGATGGCACTGTGCCCACCAAATACGGCCTACGCCTTAATTCCGAGGCCAAATACATAGATTTAAAAAGAAAACTCGCAACTCTTTGCTATATTAATCCCAACTTTATGCTCGCTTGCGAAATTTGGAACTCACAAATAAGGCAAATATTGCCCGATGAGGACAAAATCAGCGCTGCCAGCGCCAAGGACTTATTCATCTATCAATTACCCGAGGAGTGCGGTGAACGTTCACGTTCAAACTCAACACTGAGCATGCATATCGAGAAGGGACTGAAGGATATTCAGCGTAGTTCAGGTAAGCCCCATAAATCTCAAACAATTACACACACACACTCACAATGAATGTCGTTTTAATTACAATTCTTCTCTTTTTTTTTAGCTTTAATTACTACACAAGATTCGTTAACCTCGCTAAGCACTCTGCAAACACAAACACCGAAAACATCTTTCGGTAATATTAAATCACTTGAATCATCATTGCTCGATGAGGCGCCATTACACGCGAAACAATATGCCATGTGTAATGGCATTGGCGCCGCTGCCTCAGGCACCGCCGCCAACCAACACCAACAAAGCAATCATTTACACAGTCGCAGCCATAAAAACAATCAGAATCACAACAACGACGACGACGATGATGACGAAGACGATACCGATGATCAGGTCGCTGCGAAGGTAAGGCGGTGCTTTGGAAACACAATGTGCATGCCCCAGAATCTGTTGTGCTTCAAGGTATGGCTACTAGACACGTAACATAAACGTATTTAATATTAGATAACTACATCATACTGAGACAAAGTAAAAAAAATATGTACTTCTTCCATATAATTGTTAGCATACATCAGTTTAGGGGCGTGACACAAAATACGAAAACCAAGAAAAAAAAAACCAAAAACAAGCAAACAAATAAGGGGCTGCGCTTTGGATTCATGTCATTGTTGTTGTTTTTTTGTATTAGGTTTTGTTGTTTCCAATCAAATGACTCGGTGAAATTAACTCAAAAGAACCGCTGAACGGTATTTAAAAGACACAAAGAGTTTCAATTACCACTTATCTAAATATTAAATACAACTATGTTACCAAATTGCCTTCTATATTCTGCGTGGTTTTGGTATTGTTTACTTTTCTCACTTTCACTTTCTCTCTCTTGCTCTCTACTAATCTAAGCTCATACATATACTATACATATTTTTGTTGTTATTTTTTTATACATTTGGCTTATTACATGTAAATTTTTGCTGTTATTTTCTAAGTTGAAATTTGCTTCTTTAATATACATATTAGCAACTATTTTACTAGCGCAGTTGACATAAATATGTCAACCATAAATTAAAAATATTAATTTTGTATATTGTTGAGCTAATGTCCAACGGACCCAAAACACACGCCTTTAGTTAACTTAGTACGTAGAAACACCTTTAGAAGCATATTGACGTTTTTTGTAAATTTTTTCGTAGTTTTTGAAATAGTTAATTTTAGTTACTGGTTTTAAGAGTGATTCCTACACGCGTTTCTCAATAGCTTACAATACCCACTAAAAAAAGAAAAATAACAATCTAATCTAATTTACACATCTCATTGAACTTGCGAACTCAAAATATATATATATAAACAGCAATCGCCGAATTTGAGTCGCAGCCCGGAAAACACGTTTGTAAATGGCACTCAGAAACGTGTCTCATCAACAAAACTGTTGCACACGGAGAGCAACACGTGTTCGTCATCATATACCAATCATTCGGGTGAGAATTCGATGGAGAGCTCAATGGCTGAGCCTATACCGCCAGATCCCGTTGCGTGTACGCCAACGTCGCAAGTAATGCTAACCAACAACATCAATGAGGCAACAATTGCAACAAATACAACTACAACAACGACGACAAGCATTGATAATGATGACATTTTGGAGGATAATAGCTTTAACCAGATAGTTTCACAACCGGAAAGTTCAAGCGCTAATCAAACAAGCAGCGGCATATTTTCACGTGTGCCTTCACAACAATACAAAGCGGGCAAGTATCTGATCGCCGTGCATCGCAAGATCACGCGTCATGACAGCTACTTTTTGTCGTATCACAAGACACGACCGAGTCTGTTTGGTGTGCCTCTGCTCATACCAAATTGTGAGGGCGGCACGCATAAGGACTTGTATTGTGCGGTATGGTTGCAAGTTAGTCGACTACTGAGTCCCTTGCCAGCGACCACAGAGCAGGCGAATCATGCAGCCGATTGGTAAGTGCTCGGTAAAGTTTTATAAAAGTAGACAAATGAATAACCATTTTTTTTTTTTGTTCTACAGCGATGATAGTCTCGGCTATGATTTTCCATTTACGTTACGCGCTGTCAAAAGCGATGGTCTCACTTGTGCACTCTGTCCATGGTCGAATTTCTGCCGCGGCTGCGAAATACCCTGCAATAATGATTTTGTACTCCAAGGTGCGCTCGTGCCAAGTAATCATATCGCGAGTAAGTTTTGTTTGAAAGTAGTTGAAAACTTTTAAACTAAAAATATTCAAATACCAGGCAATTCATCAACGCCGAAAATGGCAACAAAATTCTCGTCACTCCCAAATCTGGAATCGAAAAAACCGCCAGAATATTTGTCTTCACAATCCTATACGCCAACAACAAAATACTTTGAAGACTTTACGATCGCCATTGACTGGGATCCAACAGCGCTGCATTTACGCTATCAGAGCACGTTAGAACGGGTGTGTATTATCTGAAGTTTTGTGTAAACAGCAGCTAATCTAATCTTCATATTTGCAGCTGTCCGTTGATCACGAGACAATTGCGAGTAGTCGACGTGAACAGATCGAGCCTGTCGATTTGAATCATTGTCTGCGCGCTTTTACATCCGAGGAGAAACTCGAGCAATGGTATCACTGTGGTTACTGCAAAGGCAAAAAACCAGCCACAAAAAAACTTCAAATTTGGAAGTTGCCACCTATACTGGTAAGCAATATGACAACTTACAAATGCCGAGCGAAATTATTTATTGTTTTATCTCCTTTTACACTTTTCAGATTGTGCATCTGAAGCGCTTTAATTGCGTTAATGGAAAATGGGTGAAATCACAGAAAGTTGTACACTTTCCATTCGACAACTTTGATCCAACGCCTTACTTGGCTTCTGTGCCACAAGAGACTATCTTGCGGCACAAAGAGTTGCTCGAACTTAAAGAGCTGGAACAGCAGCAACAATTGTCAGCACAACTTGCCGAGGTCGAAGAATTATCATCAGCATGTAGTGAGGGTGATATTGAAATGTCTATATTGGAAAGCAATGTAGAAAGTGAACCCATCCCGACAGCATTAAATACCAACAGTAGGCAGGCAAAAGAAGCTGGCGATGCATCGCCGGTTGGCATGCGTCCCAAATCAACGAACTCAACGAAACGTCAACGTCTGATCTCGACAAGTCTAACAAAGACTCCAATTGTCGATGGCGAGTTTGAAGATTATCATCAGCACAAATTGAAATCTGGCGAAGATGAGTTTAATCCTAAGTACAAACTCTACGCGGTAGTGGTGCGTATCCATACGGATTTCTCATTATTTTAAATAACTATTCTTCACTTAAATATAGTCACATTCCGGTATGCTGAATGGTGGCCATTATATTTCCTATGCGGCAAATTCAACCGGCTCCTGGTATTGCTACAATGACAGTTCATGTCGTGAGATATCAAACAAGCCAAATATCGATCCTAGCGCTGCATACTTATTGTTCTATGAGCGACAGGGACTCGATTTTGAGCCGTACTTGCCCAACATTGAGGGTCGTACATTGCCAAGTGCCAATTTGAATCTGGAAGTGGACGAGGCTGATAACGATCTAAAAAAACTTTGTACGATTACATAAGTGTTGCTATTGTTGTTGGTGGATGTGTGAACGAATGTGCGAGCGTATGTGTGTGGGTGTTTGTTAAAGGGAAAAGGGCCATTGATCATTATTAAAGCTTATTAACGTTTCTTTACTGTTTAATTGTTACTCGATGATGTTAAATTTTAGTTGCAATTGTCATTTTTTTTTTTAATAATTTAGTCGAATTTAGTTGATTCGTTGTTGTTTCTTGTTATGAGCATTCGCCAGCAACTGTGCAATGTGATTTATTATTATTTTGATTCTTTTTGTCACTAAATATTGTAATTTGCTTATAATTATGCTATAGCTGAGAATATTGATTATAAATTATAATTAATATTATATTTAACAAAAAAGCAAAAAACAGTTTATTATAATTTGTAATTTTTCACAAATTATTTTCCGTTTTATTGTTGTTTTGTCATAGCTAAAAATTGTAAAACCAGAAGGAAAACGAAGAGATGTGAAAGCGTGTCGCGTATAAAATACCGAAGATTCTAAGTTATTTTTTATTAATATTCCACACATAATTATTTGTAATACTAATGTTTATTTTTAATTGTAAATACCAGAATGGGAAATGAATTGGTTAATTGATTAACTAAAATGGGAACTCTTAAAAACATAATGTTTAAAGCATGCGTTTATTGATATTATTAAATGCAATGTTGTTTCATTCGGCATTCTTAAGTGAGTAAAGAACAAAAATTAATATTGCAAACTATATTACAAATATATATTGCAAAACAAGTATTGCGCTTATGAAATTACTTATATATACACATGCAGATATACATACATTCATAGATATATATACATATATAAATTAGAACTTGATTTAAATAAAAAATTGTATTTGATATTCTAATTTATATTCAAGCAGATGAGAAATATACATAAACATACCGCTTTACAGTATTTTCAATAAATGCGTTTTATTTGTATGTATTTCTTTTATTGTGAAAAATTATATGTACATATGTAGGGTATTATGTGGGTGAATGGAATGATAAAATTTTCAACATTTCTAAGCAGTTCACTACACTATATCAAGGACAACTAAAGGCTTTTTCATGGTCCTCCAAATAAATGTTCCAAATCAAAATTTCGTCGTTTAAAGTTTATGTGCACAATTAAATGGAAGTCTTTTAGTAAAATTACTGTAAATAAATATCTTTTGTATAAAAAAAAAAAAACATTTTTTAACGCTTCATCTATGAAATTCATACAGCGGCCTTCACATCAAAAGTATGATTTCAACTTTTGAACTCTAAGTAAATGTAACTTTTGAACTATATGTAATATTTGTACAGCTAAAAATATGATGGTTATCATCATATCAACTAGGTATCCAAAAAACTAAATATTATCGCGATTTTTTTTTATTGTGAGCCTGTTGTACTCCTTTTAGGTTATCAACTATCCGTTTTTTATTTCAACTTGCCAACTGTCTCACTTTTGTTCCTGATTGGCTGTGATTTTCGGCCGGATCGTCAATAAAAGCAATTTCATACATTTTGTGTGGAATTTGGTATTGGTTGTAATGAAAATCTCATAATTTTTGAGTTTGCTGTTTAAATTTAATGTTATATTAGCCGTCCACATAAGTAAACAAAAAATTTCCCAACCCGATTGCAGACCTACATCCCCATTCATAAAGGTATTACCAGTAATTTTCTGTTTTATATGAAAAGACTCATTTTTTAAGGAAAGGTTGTTAAATGCAGCCAATTTGCTTACAGTCTGTCGTTTGATCCAAACGATGCAATTAAAGTATCAGTTAATTACTCCTCATGTGAAATACACATCACTAGTAGTGATGCAGAAACAACGATGTTTGCGTCCCTCGATGTTTTAAAAAAAGCATCGAGTGAAACATCGATGTTTCTAATACAACAAATGCAGTTTAAACAATAACAAAAGATTTTATTCGAGATCGGTAATATCAATATCAGTAGTATTATTGAAATCCATATTCTTATTGAGGAATAAAAGCTTATCAACAGCTTCTGGACTGAGCCTCGACCATTTTGATCATGCCTCTTTTTGATCGCTGGGTCACTGCTATAGAACGGCTCCTTGTTTAAAAAAGTTGCCATCGTTTTAGGAATTTCTCCTCTTTGCGCTTAAGATGATCAAGCAGATTTATAAGTGTATTTGTGTAAGTACATTAGCAGCTTGGACTGCTAATGACAAAAAACTTACTTTTCAGGAATTTTTCCATCCTACATCCATCCACATCAGCCAACACCACCACTAGAAATTCTATACTGTATTAAAATTTAGTTAATTATTGGAAAAAAATTAAAAAATTCCTCTTACTTACAATTTATATGTTTACCATCAAGTCCAGTGTGAAAAAAAAAATCGATGGTGTCCCACAAACCATCGATGGCTACGATGATTTGCAACCATCGATAGCATCGATGTTTCACTCCATGTTCTGCACCTCTAATCACTAGCAAACGTTGCAAATTCTACAAAACAAACCACGATTTTTATTTAATTTTGGCTTTTTTCATTTCATTTAACAAATTCTAGTTTATTTATTGCAATGGGTGGGAAAACTAAGCACTCACAACGTACAAAAAACAATGCAAAGGTGAGATAGAGTGCGTATGAAGGTGTACACCAAATTTAATGAGACATTGAAATATTTTCAGCCTTCGTCATCAAGCGCTGCCGCACTAGCGCTTGGTACGGCGGTGCCAACATTTGTGGGATTTTCAGCGCTCGCGGATCGCGGTGGCTTGGTGCCCTTTGCGCCAGGTTTCGCAGGTGCAGAACAAATGGTCGAAAACTTTGATCCCATCATCAGTCCACAACTTCAAATCGTATTGCGCAAGCTAATCAAGAAAGATCCCATGACAAAAAAGAAAGCTCTACAGGAATTTATCGAAATAGTTAAAGAATCCGACAAAGAGACAATGAAAGCGATTCTGCCACTTTGGCCCAAGTACTATCTCAATCTGGCCAACGATCCGGAACATAGTGTACGTGAAATAACACAGAGCGCACAGCAATTGCTTGTATCACAAAGCAAACGAGCTGTGGCACCCTACCTCAAACAATTAGTGCCCGTTTGGTTGGCGAGTCAATTCGATAATTACGCGCCGGCGGCCAGTATAGCCAGCAACAGCTTCCGTGAGACTTTTGCCAGCACCACAAATCGAACACAAGAGGTTTGTCTGCATTGTCAAGCCGAAATATTGGAATTTGCAACGCGTAACCTAACATTTCATACGGCTGCAACTATGTCCATAGGCAAAAGTGTGAGTCCAGAGGATGCCGAAGCCAAATATCAACGTGCTTTGGTCGCTAGTCTTAAAATGCTTTGCTTCTTTGTGGAACACACTGTTAGCGCAACAGATCAGAGTCAGATTCAGGCAGACTTGCAAACGCTGGTTGACCATCAAAAGTTCTGGAGCTACTCTAAGCACAAAGTGGCACCCATCAAGTGAGTTCATATTTTCAAAGGAGAGTATAAAATCTTAATTGATAATTTTTCAACAGAGCGGCTTGGTTTGAGTTTATCTACCACATATTGCAGAGTAGCGTGCTTAAGGACATAGTGGAGAGGCAGAAGTCACAATTGATAACAACATGTTTCCAGAACATCGATGACGCTGATCCATTAATTTCACCGCATGTTTGGGGTTGTGTACTGCTACTACAAACGAACTTTGAAAATTGGTATGTGTTATCAAGTATTATAGATTTGAAAAATAATAATTTTCTTATATTTTAAAGGTATGCGCCTCTGAACATTAGAAAAGCATTGCTACCGAAACTAACCTCACTTTTACACAATGGCTGCAATCGCAATGCTCAGGCAGTTTGTCCCAATCTTTTGCCATTCTTGGCAAAAATTGATACACAGAGTCTTCAGGATGTAAATATATACGAATTTTATGAGAAATTCTTTGATGAGCTTAAATATGTGATTACAACAAAGCTTGATCCGCCACTTGCCAAATCAGATTATGCTGCGATTAACAAAACGTACTTCGAGTGCTTGCGATTTTTGACTCAGAAGCTTAGCAATTCCAGCAGCAGTGACAATGACGATAATGAACGCACTTTTGCTCATAAATTAATTGTAGAATATCTACTTGAACCGATAGCGTTACTTCTTAAGAGTGAAGACGCTAATGTCAAGCATTTCTTCCAACACACTGCAGCGCTAGTGGCGTATTGTGATCGTCAAAGTGTAGGCAATGCATATTACGCTGAGCTACTTAATATATTTTGGACACGTGTGTTTGCTTTGGTCACAGAGGATCTTACAAAAGAAACGGTTGAAGAACACTTGCTATCACATGTTCTCATACTGGTCCAAGATTTATATGCAGCCAATCCAAGTCTCGAAGACCATAAGGTAAAATTTTGTGAAGAACTCAAGTCAACGTCGGAGTCATGCAATGCTAAAGCTGAACAAGTTGGCGAACAAAAAACAACAACAAGAACTGCAGCCTTTATACAAAAGGAGCTGAAGCAATTGGTCATAAAACTAGTGCGTATCTGTTTAAATATTTTGGAAAAAGAGAAGTCGACCCTTTATGTAAACAAAGTGCTTCAGCTAACTCAAATATTTTCCGATGCCGAATTTTATGAAAGTTTCACTGATGAACAAAACTTGTCGAGCACACTGCAGAGATTTGTGCGTTTATTAGGTGCATTAGACAAGAATGCTAGTAGCAATGTGATGGATATAATTTTTGAAATATTGGATCTATTGCCGAAAACAACGCGTTTCGAATTTATTGAAGTTTATTTGTTAAAGGTGCGTTACATTAAGCATTTTAATTTATATCTTAATAACAATTTTCTTATTAAAGTTGCCACAGCCACATTTGCAAAAATTAGTTTTGCAACGTCTCCTCTCGTATCCCCTTTGCATTGAACCAAAGATACTCGAGATGTTAGCAACGCCGACGTCATGCGACAATATAGGACGAATTGCCAATGAAGTTGTATACGATAAAGATAAAGAAAAATTCAATTTGTTGCACAAATGTTTCTTTCAAACCGAAACGGGTCAAATACTAATCAATGCTAAAACAGTGGATGCCATTCTCTTAGCAGTTTCAGCGCCACTTGAACAACCTGAACTTAATGACATGGTAGACGTTTGCGGCAGTTTTATTGCACAAATCATGCCTGTTGTCTGCAGTAACAACAACTCATCACTCAATGTACAAAATCAGATCTTTCTGCGTTTATTCAAATTCAGTTTAACACATACAGCGAATTGTTTCATATCAGAGGATACGCTATGGGAGTTGACAACGTGTTGGCAGGACGCGCTATCTAGTCTAGACATTGTAATCGATGAGTCATTATTGTCTGAGTGCGCCAAAATAGTCGAGACACATGCTCAGAGCGGCGAACTAAACTTAGAGACACTAGACACAACGGCCGAAGCCATGGCTAAGTTCATTACTTGCTCCACAGAACACATTAAAGATGAAAGTAAACGTTCGGAAGTCATTGATAAAACCTTGTTGGCTCTGTTCTCGTCGCCTGTAAAAACCGCAATTGTTGTGCAGGATTTATTTGACTACTGTCTGTATTTGGAGGGACTAAAAGCAGAAGTATCAGTTTTCGTTGATTTTCCAAAAACTCAGATAAGTGCAGTGACTGTCACGCCCACAATGAAACGCACAGCACTGAACTTTGCAACGCTTTTAAAGCTTGTTTGCAAGGTTGATAATGTTGATGCGGCAAACAAAACAGCAGAAGCGGATGATGAAATCACCGAAGATTTTTGTGATCCCAATGAGAATTTGCTCAAACACTGGTCCGAAACGTTGCTGGCAGAATTGCAACAGAGCATAAACATTGCTTCGGCCGGTGATGGTTTAATCAATATGTGCGACGGTGTAGACTTCGAGGATTTGGCACTTTATCTCTCCGAAAAGGTGCGTACTTTCATGGCGAACAGCAGCGAAGTTGTTGACAAAATCAAGGAGAGGATGTTAGAAGCTGCAATTAGTGAAAAAAGCGTCATTGCTTGTCGGTCTTTACTATATTTTGTGCACAGCAACCAGTATGCGGTCTTTGAAGAAAATGCCATTATTCTATTGCATGAAGAATTGGCCGAGCAGTTTGTGGTGACAAACAAAACGTACAAAGCTTATGTGAATATACTGCAGGTGAGTTATAATTAATTCCGTATTGAATTGTTTTTTTGACAACTTATATTGCTTTGCAGTACCTGCTGCCAAAATTGGCACCGAAAACAGTGACTCTGTCAAGCGCTATTATGCGCACAGACCCGCCACAAATGTGGGTAAAGGCCGCAGTATTTCGTGCGCTGATACTCAACAACTTTGATGTAGATACTAATGAAATGAGTGACCGCAACATTATCGTGCCTGCTTTACAGTTTATTACAGATGTTATGGAAAAACAGGCAATACAAAAGGATGCATTGTTATACAATGTGTAAGTTATAATCATTGTATTGAAAAGACTTACATACAACTTATCTCATTATTGCAGGGAAATACAACGGCAACCCCATGAAAGTGTCATCAACACCGTTGAGTACATCAATCTGCTCAACGAAATGCTGCAACGTTTTCCTTATGAATTGACAATCAAACATTGGGATGCCATTCGTGTTAGTCTTAGTTCATGGGTGCTCAGTGTTTCCAAATCTATTGAGCAGCACAGAAACCCAAAGGTAAATTGCTTCCACTGCTTTTCAACTATATTTCAATAGCGATACCTATTTTTAATTTTCAGACAGCTTTCTTTATTGTGGCTGTGTATAAACTGTTTGCCACATTGATCTCTTTCATACGCGGCGAGAAGCAAAAGAGTTCTACGCTTATGTTAAAGAACGTCATTGATGAATGGGAAAATCTTTTTGCACGTGATGGAAATGTCATTGTCTTCAAGTCTTACTATATATTAACCAATAGCGCCGATGTTGCCGAAGATTATATCGGTTGTTATGTGCCATTGTTGGCTGAGCTTACGCCATCATTGGAATTACTCGACTACAGTTTCGTCTATGCGGTAATTTAGCATACACTAATAGATATTTTTATTTTTTTTAAAACCTCCCTTTATTTTAGTTCTGCAAGAACTCGAGCCAAATTACACTCGATAATCTCTGTAACTATTTGCTACGCAATTTGGCCAACCCAATTCACACACTGCGTTGGGGTGCTTTATTTGCAATACGTCAACTAACGCAATTCTTTGTTGTCGATGATATTGAAGTCTTCGATAAGAACAGTGATAGTTACGAGAAGCAAACGCAGGCAACAGCTTGGCATTATCTAAACAGATTTGAAGATTATATAGCGCGTTATGATCAGCTTATAAGCAAATACTTAACAGAATTTAGGTAAGGAGTTTCTACTTTGGATTAACATTTTTTACGATTACTGTTTAATTTCTTTGTTCTATGGATAGTTTCAAGCTTACAGAGCTCTCAGACTTGGAGCCAATTGATGTAAATGAGGCGCTCAGCTTTTTGCTACTATGGGATTGCATTATTTATGCGTGCACGAATTCGCCAGTGTCTTTACGCTCCGTCTATACCAATTGGTTGAATGAACACAAATACGAGGAGGTATTTTCTTTTTAGTACTTAACATTTTTCTTTTCACAAAAATTTGAATTAACACAAAAATTTTAATTATAGAATTTTCTGCATTTCCTATTCCGTGCTATGCCGGTGGATATATTGAAGAACCACAGCGCCAAAGTGCTGAGCAGTGATATTTTCAAGGAGCTTAGCTGGTCACAACTAAAAGGTATGGTTAATGTTTTTGTTACTATTCCTCTTCGCCTGGTGCGGCAGCGGTTTCAGGTTCAGTTTCAGGTTGAAGTTGAGGCTGTGGCTGAGGCTGGCCTTGTACTGTTTCGCTTGTTCCAATATCTTCCGGCAAGTAATCTTCTGGCAAGACCATATAAGTGTCATTATCGTACACGGCCTCGCTCTCATCAAAATCGTATAGATCTTCTTCAGCGGGTTCAATGTCCGAAACGGATATATAATCGGACACAGGCACAAATGTGTCGTTTTGTTGAGCGTGCATAGCGCGTCGTTGCGTCGCAACTGTCGGCGTCAAATGTATATTCAGATTCGATATGAATTTGTTTATCCAAACGGTCAGATTGTTGGCAAGTATGCGTTGATACTCACGCAAATTGCTTGTGGTATAGAACTCTTGATCTATGAAAGCCAAAGTTTAATAATTCAAAGTAAGAATTGCTTATAAAGTCTATAAATGTCATACAGTACCTGTAAAGTCCTTAATGCGTTCCAGAATGACCGCACATAGCGGTGACCGCTCATCTATGATAAACTGATCGTTCAAGAGAAAATCTTTCATCTCTTCGAACAGCACACAAACAATTTTACGTATCTGTTTGCGTTGCTTCTGTAGTATACGCTTACGTAGACTGCGACAACGGCGTCGATGTAATTGCCTTGCGACACGTTTCAAACGCTGCTCTTCCTCAATATATTCAAGAGCTTTTTCGAGCGTTAGCGATTCGACAGCGCCTTCTGGCCTTGGCGCCAGCTGCTGCTTTAATGCTTTTGCATTGCGCTCCGGTAGATACTCTTTGAATTTGCGTAGCGTGTCCTTCACACGCACGATGTGCGGCAAAGCCAGTCGTTCGACTCGAGCGGTGCATGCTGGCACCGTGATACGTTTGTACATATAAACGGGCGGCGGTCGCCGTTTTGATAACGGCAATAGTTCTTTTTTCGGCGTAGCCAAGTAACAAATATGCTCCTCCTTTGTAAGCACATCACGATCGATAATAATCTGACCAGTATGCTGACAATGGGCATGCTGACTGGGTATATACTGGGAGCAGACGCATTGGAATTGATATGAGTAAATTGGCTTTGGCACCTTTGCCTTGGCAAGCGGCTTTATCGGTTTACATTTCAATTCGCGCTCCTGCAGTAAACCGAGACGTGCATTTAGCTCATCGGCGACTGTTGGTCCATCGGGTGTATCCTCTGGTTTGTTAAGCGCATTTTCACAGGGAATTTCGTAAAAATTTACTGCCATAGTGCAAAATCGCAAAACAAAAAAAAAAAACCAAATAAAAAAATTAATCTTTCGTGCAAATATATATAATTTTTATTGACAACACTTTGCTTTTGTGTTATACAAAACTAACTTAATGACAAAACTGACTTTGTTTTAAAAGTAAACTATAATTATGTCTGTGTTTGTTGTATTTTTAGAACCAAACTTGCCGCTTGAACGTTACGTTTGCCATCTGTATACGGAAGTGCTACGCAAATTGCCGGCTGTCGTGCGCAAATGGTGGAACACGAGCGCTTCGCGTCAAAAGAACTTTGTCGATAATCTAACGACGCACTATGTTTCAGCGCTTATTTGCAATGAGGAGCTGAAGGCGATCGCTAGTCGTAAGGAAAAACACGAAAATATGCAGGTATGAGCGACCGTAACATTTAAATATAAAATGTACAAGTCTTGTTGTAAAATGTAAAAGTCTTTTTGAAAGAGTCGCTTGAGAGCTTGAACGAAAATTTAGATATATGCGACCATGTTAATACCTAAGAAGAAAAAAATTATCAAATTTATTGTTGAAATTAAATGCTATTCAAGTTGACTTACTCTTCTTTGAATTCATTATTGATGGACAAGCGAATGATGAACATAACTACGATGAACAATAGCAGCGTTACAATAACAATAAAACGAAACACTGAAAGCGGCGTCATACTTGTTCGTTCAATTCAATTTTATGAAACTCTTTATTTATTCTTTCTCTATGTTATTGTTTAATTAACGTTTTTAATAATGGTTGCTATGTTGTAAAATAAAAAAATGTTGATCTTTACAGGTAACCGTGCACACATCGACGCGTGAGGTGCTCGCCGTGTATGCCATTGATGAGGCACGCATGGAACTGGTCATAACATTAGCGCAAAACTATCCGCTCGGCGCTGTGAAGGTTGAATGTGGCAAGCAAATTGGCGGACGTGCATCATCACGCAATGTTGGTATGCAATTGACCATATTCTTAACGCATCAGGTTAGTACTTATTTGTACATAAATATATAATAAACTAATTGCAATTGTTGCTTTACACAGAATGGCACAATATACGATGGTCTCACAATGTGGAAGAACAATTTGGACAAGAAGTTCGAAGGCGTTGAGGAATGTTATGTGTGCTATACGGTCATTCATCAAGACACATGCCAATTGCCCAAGCTGACATGCAAAACATGCAAAAAGAAATTCCACGGCCCCTGTCTGGTAAGTTTACTTGATGTTACAAATAAAATACATACAACTATATCTGTAATTATTTTAATTGCAGTACAAATGGTTTACAACGAGCAGCAAATCAACCTGTCCTATCTGTAGAAACATATTTTAGTAATATTTTCTTGTTTTATTTAAGCGTCAGCATTATATGATTTTCAAGCCAACTACTTATATGCCTAACTAGTTAAATACTTAAAATAAATTTAATTTAAACAAATCAAACATAAGTTTTTTAAACAAGTCGATGTTTACCTATAAGTAAGCTTTGCTACTTTTGTTATTAGTCGAATTCTTCTATTTGTTTCAGATTTTTTCCAACGAAGAAAATAAAAATTTTTAGTTTAACTTACAAGTATCATGACATCAGCGAATAATACTAAACAAGTCTATACGCCTATTGATGTGCCCATAACCTTGTCGAGTTCATCACAAGATCTTGTTATATCTGATGCAATGCCACGACAAGAAAATAGCGATGAGAGTGTGGAGATCATGCTCGGTAATTTGGCAGATGATGAAAATCAGGTGACTTATGTATATTTACTTAAAGTAACAAGTTAATAAAAAACAACTTATGCACGCTTTATAGGATATTGATTTTATAGATATAAGAAATACCATTTTTAACATGGTCGATGATGTTTTCATGGGAAATGCCAGCGAGGTATTTGTGTTGCGCGATTTGTTGATTATTTTATGCTCAATTTAATTGCATTCAATAGACTGCCAGTGCGTTGGACGAGGATCGTGCACAAGCAATACTAGCTTTACTCGAGGAGGAGGATGTGATGTACATGAATTTCGCAAAGGACACTAACAAAAATAATCGACGTAGGAAGGCAAAGAAGATAAGCAAAAAATTGACACGTTAGTTTCGAACATTGAACAGGACTTTTTAGTGGGAGGTGTGGGACATCAATTTTTGGACAACAATTTCAATAAAATCGTAAAAGTACTCCTCCACTCAAGTTCTGCTAACAAATACTAAAAATTTTCACGGTTTCACTATTACACACATATAAACAAGGACATTCCTCTTAAACATGCAACTGCAGTCTGTGCTCCTGTTCGCAATCTTAAACAAGCACGAACACGTGCTGCGATGTGCCAAAACGTCAGAGTGTCAGAGCATGAGAGAGTATACTACGATAGTGGATTCTGCGCACTGAGAATTCGCTTTGCCGCAGAAATTGCATTTGAATCATAGCCGAAGTGACGCACTAATTAGTTCCTTGTCGTCGGTCGTCGCAGTAGTCGTTTGCTTTAGTTCACGCGCCTGTCGGAATGCACAAAACTTACACTTAACCAGTGACATTTAATGTATCACGCATATAAGCACTAAAAGAATTGCATGCATTAAAAAAAAATTTTAAGCTCAAAGGATATTAAACTCAATCAAACAATTTGCGTAAATTGGCCAACCGCAAACGGCGTGATGTCATCGCAGTGAAAATATGTCAGATGCGAGTCCCAGAATCGGACAACGTGTACATATCAGTGGTAAAAATATTAAAGGGCGTGTTGCATATGTGGGACCTGCGAACTTTGCGCCCGGCAAATGGGTGGGCGTCGTGCTCGACGAGCCGAAGGGAAAAAATAATGGCACTGTACGCGGTAGCAGTTACTTCAAGTGTGCGCCGAACTTTGGCATCTTTGTGCGGCCAACGCAGCTTGTAATTATGGCCGAACATCGTGCCAAGGCGAAAGTAATGCTGGCGGCAGCAGCTGAGTTGCCGGAGACGAGCAGCAGTGATGCCAAAGCAACCGCCGAGCAGAATATAGTAACATCTGTGCCACTTATGGAAGAAGAGTTAGAAGAAACAACAACAATGGCCACAAGCAAAATAGTAAGGAAACAAGAGATGCGACAAGAAGATGAAAAGCCTAAGGCAGTAGCAAATATGGTGACCAATACGCCAGTGGAGGCACAGCGAGCAATAGAACCAGTGGCAACTGAGGCGATGACATCCAAACAGCCACCAATGACAACATCAACAACAGGCGCAACATTGAAAATGTTACCGCCACCGACATCAAACACGCGAACGACACGTTCGACGTCTTCCACACAACTGCGACCAACACGTATTAGTCAACCGAAGGTTACGAATAGCCAACAATTGGTGCTGGCTGTGCCATTCGAATTGGCACCGAAGCGCAGCAAGACGAGCGTCAGTCCCACAGCATCCTTTTGCTGTGCCAAGCGTTCTTCGTTTGTTGAGACGGGCTTCCTTGAGATATTGCGACCACAGTTCACGCCCGGTCATCCGTTGCGCACGCCGGTAGCCGCCACACCGCCAGCAGTGCCATCGGCCGAAAGTAGCGAACTGCAACAGCTGCGTGAGGAATTGGAATTGGTGCGCGCACAACGCGCTGAGGACAAACGTAAGCTGCACGACTTGGAAAAGTTACGCATACAAAACGAACATATGGTCGAGTTCAAGACGCGCATAATGTCACAGCACGGCTTGCTGCAGCGTGAATTGCAACGCAGCCGGCAGGAGGTGCGTGCCGCGCACGATGTGTCGGCCAAGTGCAAACGTGAGCTGGACGAGCTCGCTGATAGTATTGAGTTGCTGACGCTGGACAAGGAGATGGCCGAAGAACGTGCAGAAACCTTACAAATGGAATTGGAGTTGGCACAGGAACATAACGATGAGCTCAGCTTGGATATTGAAATCATGCGTGCCGAGAGTGAAGGTAAACTTTTGGCAACAGCGCCGCATGGCGTCGACGATGTCAAAGGTAATCTGGCAAGACATGAAACACTGCAAACGGCTGGCGAACTAATAAGGCTAGAGCAATATAATCAACGTTTGCGTGACACGGTCATACGACTGCGTGATACACTGGCACATGATAAACAGGAGCTGTTGCGCGCAAACAAAGAACTCGAGACGAAATATTCGGAGATATCCGAGCTCAAGAAGATCAAAGAGACGCTCACGCAACGCGTTGATACAATGGAACTGCAAATAATTGACTTGAATGAACAGGTGGATGCGGCTTTGGGCGCTGAGTCTATGGTCACTACATTGGCTGAGCATAAGTTGGATCTTGAGGAGCGCATGAAGCTGCTCGAAGAGGAGGTCAAAGAGCTGGAGGCTCTGGAAGAGATACACGAACAGCTGTTGGAGAGCAATCAAGACTTGGAAGCAGACTTGCGCGATGAGATCGAAAGGCTGAGCGCTCGTGTTAAATTACTCGAAAAGGAAAAGGATGGAGCGGTGGAAAGCGTCTATGATCGCGAGGTGACTATAGCCAAGTTTCGTGACTTGGTGCGCAATCTAAACGAGCAACTGCAACTGAAGGATGCTGCCTTCTCGATTGAGGACTTTAGCAGCACCAATTCGGAAACGCAGAGCAATGACTTCCAGCATGTCTTCAGCAGCACAAAGGCGTACAGTCGTGCCATTGAGCAACAATTGAAAACGGTCGAATTGCGTCTGCAGCGCAAGCATATCGATTATCTGGTAGCCTTTGTGCCAGAGGATTTCATGTTGCGCGGCGGCGAGCATGACGTGCTCCTCGTCTTATTGCTGTTGCAACGTATTGGCGAAAAGTTAGACATTATTTGTGGCGCGGTCAACGAGAAGTTTCCAACGGCCTGCGAATTCGGTGAGTTTTAAATCAAACGAAACTGTATTCCTGTATCCTTACTGATTATAACGTAATAATTCTTGGCAGGTCGCGATGCCATATTTGAAGGCTACGCCGTTCAACGCTTTGGCTTTCGTGCGAAGTGCAGTTTTCTGCTGAAATCATTGAAATTGACGCTGGAACAGATGCTGCACGGTCTCGATCACTGCGACTATGAAATTTGCACACACGCAGCGATCTATCGCATCGATCTTGAGGCACAGGAGCAACACATTGACGAGTTTTTGCGCCTGCTTAAAAGCGGTTTGTTGGACGAGCACACGCCCTGTGAAGCATTAGAACGTGTTCTACACTATATGAACGGTCTGCTCAAGAATTTGTTAACGCCACAGGCTTTGATTGAATTGCTCGATGAACAACAGCTATATAACACATTACTCGAGGTGTATGAGGCGGGCTTGGATTGTGTGAACACCAATGCCGGCATGCTGCACACAATTATACAATTGGGCGATGAACAGACAGAATCATTCCAATGCATGCAATTCCTAATGGAGACAAGCTGTGCTTACAAACAAAAACTAAAGAAACTGCAACGACGTCTTACAGGCGATAATAACGCTGCCTGGACGGGTATGCAGTGTGTACGCTATCAGCATATACAGGACACTAATGAAGCCTTGGGCTCACTAATCAAACTTTTGGCAATGACAGCCAAGGAGGCGACTAGGGACAATTCACCGATTGCACACGATAAACTTTGGCGTTTGCTCGCTGTCAATTACAGCAAATATGTGAACACAAATACAAATGTCAACACCATTGAACAACAACAGCAACCGCTAGGTCAACAACACGCCGGCGCCTTTGGTCAGCATTGTATGCAACTCTTAGATAACCAAATGGAACAATTAAGCGATTTGTTAGAGTCGCAAGAAAGCGTGCGTAGCGCAAATGTCCACACAGTCTGCGTACGTCATGCAACTACCAACACGTTACTCCAACGTGCCGCACAAGTGCGACAACACTACGAAGATGTTAAGGCTCTTGAGCAAGCAGTTGGCGAGCGCGAAAAGGAGATAAAATCGCTAAAGTATGTGGCCAAAATGAAGCAACAGGACTTTTCCGAATTGCAGATACGCAAGGAAATGGCCGAGAAACAACTCACTAAATTGACCAATGAGCAAGTTCAACTGCTTGGTCAGTTAGCAACTGGTGTTGAACAGCTCGAACAGACGCTGTTCACAAAGGAGGCGACCTTTATAAATGTCTTGAACAGCTTTAACGATAAATTGCGCAACTTGGAGTTGGCGCAATCATGCTGGCAACAGCAATTGGTCAGCGAAAATGCCTGTGCAAATACAACGACAGTGGCCTCCAATCTCGAACTGCAATTGTTGCATTCGTCATTGCGGGCACAACGTACTGAACGTGCTGCGTTGAAAGTGATGACACTTAAATCTCGTTTCCGTAGTCTAGAGCCTATTCATGTGCCGCAACGTCATGGTCAGCAACAAAGTATTAAGCAATTGGAACGCGATTTGTACGACCTAAAGCGTGCCTGGATCTTGTCACATATATCGCTCGTTGGCAACGGCGGTGCTGACAGTCCAGCAATGAAAGACCGTCGTGCAATCGAGGCACGCGGCAGTGAGGTATTAAGAAATATTTGTCAGACGTACTGCGACATGAATCCACATCGGGCTGCACACACGCATTTTGGATTCTTTGTCTCCGATGAACTTCGACAGGCATTATTATAATATAATAGTATTAAAATAATATGTGATTTATGTTTCTGGTTTTAAAAGACAGCAAGGAATGTGTCGTATAATAGTTAGTTTAATTGTTCAATACACGCCATATAAAAGATATTCGTATGCAATGTAACGGTTTTTATTTTATCGTGGAATTGAATTTTTAAATAATTGCCACTCACAATGGGCGTTTACAATGTGAATGAATCGACAAGTGCAATTGAATTGTCGTATGTCGCCGTGCATTTCGCATGCACTTTTCCCGTTCCTCCGTTTCTAGGAAAGTCAAGTGTTACTAATCCCCTTCTTCTTTGCGTCTATCGAAAATAACCACACGCTCGCCGCTTGTTTCCTTGCCGTATGGTAACCACATAGAAATACAAGCTATATCCGTAATATATATTCGACCTGTTGAAGTTTATTGTTATGAGCCAGGTAAATTACTACCATTTACATATGTGCATGAATAGCAACTTTAATAATTTAATCTCAGCACCGATTAAGTTGTGCAATTCGAATTCATGTGCAACCCACGCTAAGGTTGTCCTATGAGCGCCGTTCACATTTCAGCGCCATACTCGCTGCCACCATCATTAGGCCGTAGCCAACATGCTTAAACCCAAGCAGAACTCATGTCACTCAGCTCTCACACTACACATAGAACACTTTTATGTTAAAACTTGGTCAACGATAAACTGCCGTAAGTGATGTGTGTCGCAACCCAACTTAGGCGTACCTTATAAAGAAATTGGCATTGCTTTTCTTCCTCGACTTCGGACGCACCTGCGCCAAAGGCGACTCTTTTGTTTCTTCTTGCGTCTCCCGGCCACATCAGATCACATCACCACGGACAATTAATTCAAAAATTAATTAAGAAAAGTAAGTAAAAATATTAATTTTTTGAATTTTGTATTTAATCTCAACAATATTGCAAACGCACATATATATTAAAGAAAAAGCACAACAAACGCAGTGAGGTGGCTTCGGCATTACATGTTTGCTTACTAGAATTGAGTATTATACAAATTATCATAACATTTAAATACTTTTAATACATTTACCAGTTTAACTTAAACAAATACAGAAATATATTTTTATTAAAATTGAACGGCATTCAAACGGTGAATGCCCTTCTTCTTCGCGTCTCTCGCCAATCGCCTCACGCTTGGCACTTCTGGCTTTGATTTTGAGCTCTTTTAGAATTGCCCACATCACTAACGCACCTGTATTTTATTAATGTCAATAAAGATTCCGTATTCAATTCATAAAAGTTGCTTGTGATTCGTAAAACATTAAAAATATAACTCGGAATACTGGAGCAGTGGTACAAATTCGGCTCGTTTCTCGTCCGAACATCCAACCGATTCCGCTTGTGTTTCGATAAATTTGCTGTGATTTTAAATTAACAATTAAAACCGGCATATAAAGTGATTCCATCACATTAAGCGAGCGTTTAATCATAGTGAGTCCTTATTCTTTATTGAGATAATTGTTTTTGTTACTAATCTACTGCTTGCAAGCTAGTACTCCTCTAGTTTGCCAACTGTTTGTTTTCGCAGGCACAACAAAGCAAAAAAAAAAAGCATTATCTGCCTCCTGGATAGCGTAGTGTGCATTAAAATCAACACGTTTAGCTTGTTTGGAAATTATTCAGGAAATCGTTCCGCTGCTAGCAGGGTAATATAGATCAATGAAAAAGAGAAAGACAAGCTTATTGAATTTCTAACGCTTATTCCATCATTCAAGGGTTCCTCACATTGCGATGGTTGGAGATGAAGTTGTCATGTTTTTCGGAGTGGTTCAAAATGAATAAACTAATTTTGTTTAAAATGTGATTTGTGGAGATGGAACTCCTGAATTTAAAAGTTTCCTCGAATAGGGAATTTAGTAAAGCCGGTAAATTTTCAGCTGCGCATAGCAAAGCTCTCTCTAAATTTTTGTTTACAGCTGCGAAATAATACTCAGAGACCCTCATACAATTTCAGAAACGTACGTGGCTGTGGTGTCTCCGACGAATCGAAGAATCTGCACTGTCTAATAGTACAAAATCGCAACTCGTCTTATGTACCAAATACTGATCTTGGTAGTAGACGGTGCTAGTAGCTAAGTTGACTCTCAATTTTAAATCAAAATCAAGAAAAATGGCACAACCCGTTACGAACATTATAACCATTATTCCTTTTGCAGTTAAAAGAAAAGGTAACATTTTATCGCAGAGACTGCACTGTCAAGAAACTAACTTTGCAAAATGTGTAGTTGGTAAAGTTGCATCAGTAGAATTTGATAAGTTTCTAGATTTCTTGATTCGAGAAAAAAAACTAGAAATTCTAAAGAAAAATGGAATAACCCCAACAAATATGTCCAGTATATTATTTTATTCAGGATCTAATGCGATAATAGCATTTACTGATTTATATAATCTTTGGTTTGACAAAGAAGGAAACAAAACGAAATATTTAAAAAGTCTAGACGAAAACGGAATTAGATTATCTAATATGAGCACAATGTTAAAAAGTTCAGGACCCAATAGTACTTCGGCTTTTATAGAATTATATGATCTTTGGTTTGATCAAAATGGGGAAAAAACACGATACTTGAGAAACCTGGAAGAAAATGAAGTAGATTTAGTTCGTATATCTACTACCTTAGAACGTGTTGGAGCTAAAGCTGCTACAGCTTTTAAGGATTTGTGTGATCTTTGGTTTGATCAAAACGGAAAAAAAACACAATATTTCAAAACTCTAAAAGAAAATGGAGTTAGTTTAACTAGTATGTTTAGTTTATTACGACGAACAGGAGTAAATGCTCCAAAAGCTTTTCAAGACCTGTATGATCTTTGGTTTGATTCAGAAGGAAAAAAAAATGAATGTTTAATAACTCTAGAAGAACACGGAATAAAGTTATCTAATTTGTCAAATATTTTGAAGGCAACAGGAGCTAACATTGTTAAAACTTTTATAGAATTTTATGATATTTGGTTTGACCAGAACGGAAAAAAAACACGATATTTTAAAACACTAGAAGAAAACGGTATAAATATATCTAGTATATCTTCTATTCTAAGAGAAACGAGAGGACACGCTGTGAAAGCTTTTAAAGAATTATACGATCTTTGGTTTGATAGTAACGGACAAAAGACTCAATGTTTACAAACTCTACAAAAAGAAAAAATAAATATATGTAAAGTCTGTAGTATCATAAGTGGAGCGGGATTTAACGCACCTATAGTTTTTAAAAAATTATATGATCTTTGGTTTGATGAGAACGGAACAAAAACTCGGTATTTAAGTACTCTAGAAAAAGAAGGAATTAATTTACATAGTATGTCCAGTATTTTGAATTGTGCGGGACCTAATGCTGTAAAAGCTTTTAAGGATTTGTATAACCTTTGGTTTGATAGTGAAGGAAATAAAACTATCTATTTAGAAGCTTTACATAAAGAAGGAGTAAGTCTATCCAGTGTCTCTGGTATGATAGGTAAAACGGGTGCAAATGCCAGAAAAATTTTTAAACAGTTGTTTGACCTTTGGTTTGATCAAAATGGAAAAAAAACACGATATTTAACAACTTTGGAAGATCATGGAATTAGTTTGAAAAATATGACTAATATTTTGCATGCTACAAAAAATAATGGTCCTAGAGCTTTCAAAGAACTATATGACCTTTGGTTTGATCAAAACGGAAACAAAACCCGATATTTAGCAAATCTTGAAAAAGAGGGAATAAATCTCTGCAGGATGTCCAGTATTTTAAATGGTGCAGGAGCTAGTGCTATAAAAGTTTTTAGGGAAATGTATGATTTTTGGTTTGATCAGAACGGCGAAAAATCATGCTACTTAAAAGCCCTAGACGAAAACGGGATGAACTTAGCTGATATGTCAAATATTTTGCATGGAGCAGGAGTAAATGCTCCAAGAGCTTTTAAAGATTTATATGATCTTTGGTTTGATCAGAATAGGAAAAAATCAGAATACCTAATAAAATTAGAAGAAAATGACGTGGATCTAGTCCTCATATCAAGTATCTTAAATGGAGCAGGAGCTAATGCTGCCAACACATTTAAAGAATTATATAACATTTGGTTTGATAAAAAAGGAAATAGGACTCAATATTTAGAAACTCTAGGGAAAGAAGGAGTTAGTCTATCTCATATGTCTTGTATTCTAAGTAAAGTGGGATTTAAAGCTACAAAAGTTTTTAAGAGTTTGTATGATCTTTGGTTTGACCAGAACGGAAAAAAAACACGATACTTAACAAAACTCGAGGAAAATGGAGTAGACTTAGTACGAATTTCTACTATCTTGAGTGGAGCAGGAGCTAAGGCCACCAAATCTTTTAAAGAATTATATAATACTTGGCTTGATGCAAAAGGAAAGAAAACTCCTCATTTACGGCACTTTGTTGAGAAAAAAGTAGGGGAGGAATGTTTTACGCTGTATAACATATCTGGTATGTTGTGTGGAGCAGGATCTAATGCTAAGGACGAATTTGAGAACTTGCATGATCTGTGCTTTAATGACAAAGGGGAGAGAACGGACCTGTTAGTTGATTTGTATGATGCTGGTTTTAAGTCAAGCGACTTATCTTGTTTGTTGTATGGAGCAGGAGATCGTAGTTCCTTTTCTTTAAAAACATTTCATAGTCTTTGTTTTAATAAAAGTAGGATAAAATCAATGATTTTACTTGACTTCCAGGAGGCAGGTTTTAAGCCATGTGATTTATGTAGCATAATGAGTGGATCAACAGGTAGTTTGAAAAAATTTTATTATTTTTGTTTTATAGGGGAGACAAGAAGGTTTTTAGACAATTTTTTAAAAGAAGAAAAAGGTTTTACACCTAGTAACTTAGCTGGGATATTACACGGGGCTAAAGACAAAATTTGTTTTGCTTTAAAAAAATTTCATAATGTGTGTTTTGATGAGTCGGGAAATAGGTCACAGCTTTTGGAGGATTTTTATAAGAAAGGATTTTCACCAAATTATCTATCGAATGTTTTATCCTCGACAGGAAATTCTGCGGCATTGATTTTAAGCAATTTTTATAGATCCTGTTTTACAAGAAAATATTTAAATCACTTTTTAGCAGAGAAGAATCTTTTTACGCCGAAAACATTATCAAATAATTTATTAAATGGAGCAGGAATCAGTACATGTACTACTTTTAAAAAGCTTCATGATCTTTGTTTTGATAAGGCAGGAATTAAAACTGAATATTTAAACAATCTTATTAACACAAAAAATCCACGGGAGGTACTCAGTGTTCTATATGAAGAAGTTAGGGGTGTTTCGTTTATTTCTGTAGATGATCATATATCACTTCAACAACACAATATGAGGAGAAGGAATAGAAAACGTAAACTCTCTCAAATAGACAGTGACAGGCCATCAAAACTATGTAAATAAAATAAGATGTTTTTAAAATGTTTCTGTTTTTTATTTAAATTATAATTTTATTTACAAACAAAATATGGAGCCAAAAATCAGGCACGACTGCCAAATGCGAGGAAGTGTAAGATTGACGACTCCATAACAAAATCTTGGTATCAAAGAGTATTTACTAGATGTTCTGAGACATAGCTGCACTGACTAATTGTGTTCGATAAACATTCGTTTATATGTTTTATAGCATTGAAGTAAAAATGATTTATGTTTTCGGGATGAAAAACTGCAATGAAAGCATCGTTTAAATCGAACAAAAAAGTTTTTCATACAACGAGTGAAATTTTATTCTTCTTTTTTTCGTATTGTGGCTACCAGTTCCAGGGGTCCGATCTCGCTGGTTCCGACCAATGTATCATCATGATAAAATACAAGGGTCTGTGCAAAATTTCAGGACGATAGCTTCAAAACTGAGGGTGGAGTTTGCACACATACAAACAGACAGACGGACATGGCTATATCTACTTGTCTTGTCATCCTGATCAAGAATATATATACTTTGTGCAAGTCGGTCACGCCTCCTCCTGGGTGTTACAAACTCCGTGACAAAGCTAACATACCACTCACTTCGTGAAGAGTATAAAAATATGCCATTCGCAACGCGCGAAGTATTTTTGATGCAACAATGTCGGTCAGCCGGTCGGCAAGAAGAAGCAATTGTCATATGTTGGTCTAACATTCGCTGGCTGGATATAACCAGTGCTGTTAGCCCCCTAAGAGCGGCGTTTTCTATACTTCTTTCTCGCTTTAATCATTGCGTCTCTTTCTCGCGTCTGTTGGCAACAGCGAAACTGAATGTTACTAACATGCCGCACACAGCGCAAGTCCGGTTTTCCTCACTAGGTGGCGTTCTTGTTGTTTATTTAGCCTGCTGATTGCATGGTACCGTTCGTTGCTTCCATTAATTAATTAAACTGTTATTAGTTTTCTAATTTGCACGAAAAGTATTGAAAAACAAAACACAATCTGCATTGCATTTAAAGACACATACATACATACGTGCGCCGAAACCTACATAAAGCATTCTTTGATATCAAGTGATGGAGCGACCTGGAGCCTGGAATACCTCTACGCGTTACCAGCTGAAGCATTGATCAACTAACAATATAACCACTACGCGCATTGTCACCTTAAGTGAGTGGGTGACTAGACAGGAGAGAGACGACTAAAGCAAAATAAATAGAAAATTCAAGTGAGTGAAATCTACTCTCGTAGTATTTTATTAGTCGGTAATGTGTGAACTGCGCAAGGCATTTCCCCCTTTCGGAACATTGAAACAAACAAATGTCTCTAAATTTATGTTTACAGCTGCAAAATAGTGCTCAGAAAAGCACTTGGCTGAATGTCTCCGACGAATCGAAGAATCTGAGCTCCCGATTAGTACAAATGCGCAACTTGTCTTTTGTACCAAATACTGGTCTTAGTAGTAGACGGTGCTAGCGGCTGAGTTGACTATCAATTTTAAATCAAAATCAAGAAAAATGGCGTGCTCCGATTCGGTCGTTATAACTATCGTACCCTTTGCCGTCAAACAAAAAATTGACATGGTACCGCAAAGCTTGCATTGTGAAGAAACAAAATTTGCTAAATGTGTGATTGGTAAAGAAGGAACAACAGAATTTGACGAGTTGCTATATTTATTGATCAAAGAAAAAAGGCTAGAAAATCTGAAGAAAAATGGAATAAACCCTGCAAATATGTCCAGTATATTATATAGAGCAGGATCGAATGGTATAATAGCATTTACTGATTTATATGACCTTTGGTTTGATAAAGAAGGAAACAGAACCCAATATTTAAAAAGCTTAGATGAAAATGGAATTCCATTAACTTATATGTCCAGAATTTTATATAGTTCAGGAGCTTATGGTCCCACAGCTTTTAAGCAATTATATGATCTTTGGTTTGATCAAAACGGAACAACAACCCGATACTTGCAACAATTAGAAAAAAATGGTGTAGATCTAGTTCGCATATCTACTATCTTAAGTGGAGTTGGAGTTAGGGCGCCTGTAGCTTTTAAAGACTTATGTGACCTTTGGTTTGATCAGAACGGGCAAGAAAAACAATATTTAAAAACTCTGAAAAAGAACGAAATGAGTCTAGCTAATATGTTTAGTATATTAAAACGGTCACAAGTAAATGCTGCAAAAGCTTTTCAAGAGCTGTATGATCTTTGGTTCGATTCAGAAGGAAATAAAACTCGATATTTAAAATCTCTAGAAGAGAACGAAATAAACTTATCTACTATGTCCAATATGTTAAGTGGGATAGGAGCTAATGTTGTTAAAGCTTACATAGAATTATATGATGTTTGGTTTGATCAGAACGGAAAAAAAACTCCATATTTAAAAATACTTGAAGAAAACGGAATAAATCTGTCTAGAATGTCCACTATTTTAAAAGAGTCGAGAGGTTACGCAGTAAGAGCCTTTAAAGAATTATATGATCTTTGGTTTGATCACAACGGAAAAAAAACTCAATATTTACGAACTCTAGAGAGACAAGGAATTAATCTATATAATGTATGCAATATCTTACGTGGAGCGGCAGCTAAGGCACCTAAAGTTTTTAAAGAATTATATGATCTTTGGTTTGATCAGAACGGAAAAAAAACTCAATATTTAAGTACTTTAGAAAAAGAAGGAATTAGTCTACATAGTATGTTCAGTATTTTAAATGGTGCGGGATCTAATGCTGTCAATGCTTTTAAAGAGTTGTATGACCTTTGGTTTGATAGTAAAGGAAATAAAACATTATATTTAGAAGCTCTACATAAAGAAGGAGTTAGCCTATCGAGTGTATCTAGTATTTTAGGTAAGATAGGAGCTAATGCTGCGAAACCTTTTAAACAATTATTTGATCTCTGGTTTGATAAGAACGGGGAAAAAACCAGATATTTAAAAACACTAGAAGAAAACGGAGTAAATCTATCTAGTATATCCACTATTTTAAAACAGGCTCGGAGGAATGCAGTTAGAGCTTTTAAAGAATTATATGATCTTTGGTTTGATCAGAACGGGGAAAAACCCAATGTTTACAAACTCTGCACAGAGAAGGAATAAATCTAACTAATGTCTGTAGTTTTTTATGTGGAGCTGCAGCTTATGCACCTGATGCTTTCAAAAAATTATATAATCTATGGTTTGATCAGAACGATAAAAAATCACGCTATTTAAAAACGCTAGACGAAAACGGGATGAATTTATCTAATATGTCAAATATTTTGCATGGAGCAGGAGTTGATGCTCCCAGAGCTTTTAAGGAATTACATGACCTTTGGTTCGAGGAGAACGGGGATAAAACAGAATACCTTTTAAAATTGGAAGAGAATGGGGTAGATCTTGTTCGTGTATCTAGTATTTTAGGTGGGGTGGGTGCCAAGGCCGCAAGAGCATTTAAAGAATTGTATAACCTTTGGTTTGATTCAAAAGGGAATAAGACTCAGTATTTAGAAGTTCTAGAAAAAGCAGGAGTAAAACTTTCTAATGTGTCTAGTATTTTAGGTAGAGCAGGAGCTTATGCCAACAAAGCTTTTAAAGCGTTGTATAATCTCTGGTTTGACCAAAACGGCAAAAAAACACGATACTTAATTACACTGGAAGAAAATGGAATAGATTTAATTCGTATATCAAGTATCTTGAAGTGGGGCAGGAGCTAATGCCACAAAAACATATAAAGATTTTTTTTACCTCTGGTTTGATTCAAAAGGTAATAAAACTCAATATTTAGAAGTTCTCGAAAAAGAAGGAGTAAAATTAACTAACGTGTCCAGTATTTTAGGTAAAGCGGGAGCTAATGGCAAAACAGCTTTTAAACAGTTATATGATCTTTGGTTTGATCAGAACGGTAAAAAAACACGATACTTAATTACACTTGAAGAAAATGAAATAGATTTAGTTCGTGTTTCTAGTATCTTAAGTGGTTCAGGAGCTAATGCTGCCAAAGCATTTACAGAATTGTATAACCTTTGGTTTGATTCGAAAGGTAATAAAACTCAATATTTAGAAGTTCTTGAAAAACAAGGAATTAAACTATCTAATGTGTCTAGTATTTTATGTGGAGCAGGTTCTAATGCCAGAACAGCTTTTAAAGAGTTAAGTAATCTTTGGTTTGATCAGAATGGTGAAAGAACTCTATACTTAATTACACTGGAGGAAAATGGAGTAGATTTAGTTCGAATATCAAGTATCTTGAGTGGAGCAGGAGCCAAAGCCACAAAAACATATAAAGAATTTTTTTACCTTTGGTTTGATTCAAAAGGTAATAAAACTCAATATTTAGAAGTTCTCGAAAAAGAAGGAGTAAAATTATCTAACGTGTCCAGTATTTTAAGTAAAGCGGGAGCTAATGGCAAAACAGCTTTTAAACAGTTATATGATCTTTGGTTTGATCAGAACGGTAAAAAAACACGATACTTAATTACACTTGAAGAAAATGAAATAGATTTAGTTCGTGTTTCTAGTATCTTAAGTGGAGCAGGAGCTAATGCTGCCAAAGCATTTACAGAATTGTATAACCTTTGGTTTGATTCGAAAGGTAATAAAACTCAATATTTAGAAGTTCTTGAAAAACAAGGAATTAAACTATCTAATGTGTCTAGTATTTTATGTGGAGCAGGTTCTAATGCCAGAACAGCTTTTAAAGAGTTAAGTAATCTTTGGTTTGATCAGAATGGTGAAAGAACTCTATACTTAATTACACTGGAGGAAAATGGAGTAGATTTAGTTCGAATATCAAGTATCTTAAGTGGAGCAGGAGGTAATGCCACAAAAGCATACATAGAATTCTTTAACCTTTGGTTTGATTCAAATGGTAATAAAACTCAATATTTAAAAGTTCTCGAAAAAGAAGGAGTAAAATTATCTAACGTGTCCAGTATTTTAGGTAAAGCGGGAGCTAATGGCAAAACAGCTTTTAAACAGTTATATGATCTTTGGTTTGATCAGAACGGTAAAAAAACACGATACTTAATTACACTTGAAGAAAATGAAATAGATTTAGTTCGTGTTTCTAGTATCTTAAGTGGAGCAGGAGCTAATGCTGCCAAAGCATTTACAGAATTGTATAACCTTTGGTTTGATTCGAAAGGTAATAAAACTCAATATTTAGAAGTTCTTGAAAAACAAGGAATTAAACTATCTAATGTGTCTAGTATTTTATGTGGAGCAGGATCTAATGCCAGAACAGCTTTTAAAGAGTTAAGTAATCTTTGGTTTGATCAGAATGGTGAAAAAACTCTATACTTAATTACACTTGAAGAAAATGAAATAGATTTAGTTCGTGTTTCTAGTATCTTGAGTGGAGCAGGAGCCAAAGCCGCAAGGGCATATAAAGAATTGTATGACCTTTGGTTTGATTCGAGAGGTAGTAAAACTCAATATTTAGAAGTTCTCGAAAAACAAGGAGTAAAACTATCTAACGTGTCTAGTATTTTAAGTGGAGCGGGAGCTAATGGCAGAACAGCTTTTAAACAGTTATATGATCTTTGGTTTGATCAGAACGGCAGAAAAACACGATACTTAATTACACTGGAAGGAAATGGAATAGATTTAGTTCGTGTGTCTAGTATCTTAAGTGGAGCAGGAGCTAATGCTGCAAGGGCATTTAAAGAATTGTATAACCTTTGGTTTGATTCAAAAGGTAATAAAACTCAATATTTAGAAGTTCTTGAAAAACAAGGAATTAAACTATCTAATGTATCTAGTATTTTAAATGGAGCAGGATCTAATGCCAGAACATCTTTTAAAGAGTTATATGATCTTTGGTTTGATCAGAACGACAAAAAAACACGATACTTAATTACACTGGAAGAAAATGGAATAGATTTAGTTCGTATATCAAGTATCTTAAGTGGAACAGGAGCTAATGCTGCAGGGGCATATAAAGAGTTATATGACATTTTGTTTGACGCAGAAGGATATAAAACACAATGTTTAAAAACTCTAGAAGAGAACGGTATGAATTTAGCTGATATAGCAATTATTTTGCGTGGTGCAGGAGTTAATGCTCCTAGAGCTTTAAAAGAATTATATGATCTTTGGTTTGATAGGAAAGGAAAAAAAACAGTATTTTTCCTTGACTTAAATGAGGCAGGTTTTAGGCCATGCGATTTATGTAGCATAATGAGTGGATCCACAAATATTTTGAAAAAGTTTTATAATTTTTGTTTTATAGGAGAAACAAAAAAGTATTTAGACCATTTTTTAATGGAAGAAGAAGGTTTTACGAGTAGTTACTTATCTGGGATACTACATGGGGCAAAAGACAATGTTTGTTCTGCTTTAAAAAATTTTCATGATGTTTGTTTTGATGAATCGGGAAATAGATCACAGCTTTTGAATGATTTCTTTGAGGAAGGATTTTATCCAAATTATCTTTCAGTTGTTTTATCCTCGACAGGAAGTAATGCGGCTTCTATTTTAAAAAATTTTTATAAATTATGTTTTAAAAAAAATTACCTATGTCACTTCTTAGCGGAGGAGCAACTTTTTACACCAAATAAATTATCGAACTATTTTTTAAATGGAGCAAGAATCAGTACATGTACTACTTTTAAAAAGCTTCATGATCTTTGTTTTGATAAGGCAGGAATTAAAACTGAATATTTAAACAA
Organism: Phortica magna; assembly: GCA_037044515.1. NCBI lineage: Eukaryota > Metazoa > Arthropoda > Insecta > Diptera > Drosophilidae > Phortica > Phortica magna. Next base: position 251,279 of record JBAMBP010003042.1, on the reverse strand, counting down.
TCTTATTAACACAAAAAATCCACGGGAAGTACTCAGTGCTCTATATGAAAAAGTTAAGGGAGTTTCGTTTAGTTCTTTAGATGATGATATATCACTTGAACAACAAAATATTAGGAATAGAAAAGGGAAACGCAAACTTTCTTACGTCGATTGTGAGAGCCCATTAAAACTATGTAAATAAAATAAGATTTTTTGAAAATGTTATCGTTTTATTTTTATTTTAATTATAAAATCGTTAATATATAAAGAATTAATTGTAGAAAAATAATTGAAGAAACACAAGTTAAACAAGTCAACAACACTAGTTTGCAAAGTAACAGTTAATTATTTGTTTATGACAAAATAAAATAACTTGAATTTTAAAATAACTGCCACTCACAATCATTGTCAACAAATTCGAACTGCTGATAGTGCCAATTAACAAAGAAAAACTTTAAGATTTTGATTTTGACATTGCAATTTTAGTTATTTACTGAAGTAAGTTTTAATTGTTTATATTATTTAGTGTAACGTACAAATTTATTATTAAATCTATAAATATACTGTCACTTGTGCTTAAAAATCAAACAAAAATAATTGAATTTCCTTTTTAATGTGACGTCACTCAGGCAAAGTGTTTGCATAAATTAGCAAAACAAACATTTTTGATTGCATGCCAATGTGACAGGGAATTATTTATTTAACATACGCGCGCCAAATTTACTCGGTAGTAATTTCAGCAAAGCCGGCAAATTCCTAGCTGCTCTAGGCTTCGCTCTCCACAATTTTGGCAACTTAACAAACGTCTCTACCTTTCTGTTTACAGCTGCAAATAATACTCAGAGACATCCCACACAACAACAAAAACGCACGTGGCTGCGGTATCTCATACGACAAGTGATTCGAAGAAACTGCTAGAGAGCACAGTGAAAAGCGCTTTTCCTTACATAAAATAACATGAACTTGTCGACGCTCTAGATGCTTACTCTCTTTGTCTGCGTAGTGTGCATTTTCCGATACATCAAAGGCGAAATATAGAGACCGACGTTTCTTTTGTGTGAAAAACTGATGTTAGTCTGTGGCATACGGTGCCAGTGGCTGGTGTTGACATCCAATATTGTGTGTGCGTGCTGAACTGCGTTGGCGGCGATTAGTTTTCATTTGTCGGTGAAATTGCGTGCGTCTTACATAATTCCACAAGTGCATTGATTTTTCCAACATAACATAACATAGTGGCACCAAATTCTGTAAAGAATTGTTCACTGATTGCAAGGATACAATTGATCAAGGAAAATGGCACGTCCTGTTTCGGATAGTCATGTAAGTTATGAAACAATCTACCAAAATTTTACGCTTCTTGCTTCTTTGAATAGCAAACAAATGTACAACCATCCGTCCACCTTCGGCTAAGTTTGTTCAGATTCTTGTTTGATTTCATAATGTTTTAAAAATATTGCTTGCGTTCTTTTGTCGTCATAATCATCTCATCATTATTGTCTTTGTTTTTTTTTTTTTTGTTCTTGCTCTTGGCCTAAATCCCCTAAATTTTTTAGTGCGCCGTTCAGGCACATACAAATTAATTATTCCATTTGTGAATTTCAAGTTATTTTGATATTTAATTTAAATTCTTTTCGTTTCCTCGATTGATTGTTTTACGGAAATGTTCAAAATACATGAAAACCAATTCGATTATTATTAAAACCGGTTTTGCATAATTACAATTACTGCGATACGCAATATGGTTTTCGGGAACAATTTTGATATTCTATAAAAGATAAATTGCTTAACAAGTACTCACAGCATAACTCAAACAATACAGACACACATAGCATTTTGTAAATTGATTAATGTCCTAAAAGAATAAGCCAACGCTCAGACTGCTGGAAGCCATAAGAAAGTCTTCACAAAATACTTCTGACGTCAATGAAAGAATTTCCGTTCGATAAATTCTTTAAGTGCATGCCAAACTTCCATGCAAATTACTTCTGCCCTTCTTTAGTCCCTGCAGCGTAACAAAAACCAGTAAGGGAGCTATTTTCGGCTATGCCGACACTTATATACTCTTGCAAACGTTTTCACAATTATTCTTATTAGGAAATCCTTTTAAAAATTAAGCAAATACATCATTTTTGATCCATCCTTCTTATGGCAGCTATATGCTATAGTAGCCCGATCTTGACCATTTTTGCACGGTATCTTTGTTGATATCAAAAACGTTTTTGTGCAAAATTTTGAGTCGATAACTCCAAAAACATGCGGTTTTTTAAGCAAAAACCTCATTTTTGAACGATCGTTCCTATGGGAGCTATATGCTATAATCATCCGATCAATCTGAATTTTACATACCAAATACCTGCAAAGAGAAGAAAATTTTCTGCGTTTAAATTTTTTTGCTAACTATAAAACTCTGGCCGGAAATCGCATTGAAACAGACAGACAGACAGACGGACATCGTTATTTGAACTCGTCTCGTCGTGCTGATCAAGAATATATGACTGATATAGTCGGAGATGTCTCCTTCACTGCGTTGCAAACTTCATGACAAAGTTAATATACTCTTTTTGCAAGAGTATAATATGACGAGAACTGTGCGTTATTGACAATGAAAATCGGCTAAAAACAGCTGTTTGCACAAAACAGGTTGCTTGGGTGCTCTCTCCGACGCCAGATAATCATTCCAGTTAGTTATCTCACTTAATATTTTGTTGTTGCGCCTCTGCAGTGGTCCCATGCGCGCTCGTCGGCGGCGTTATACAACATACAATCATTTTTTTTTTTACTTATCATCATTACAATATGGTTACACGCTCACTGGCGGATTTGGGCTCTCTCTATTTGTTTCTCTCTCTATCTCACTATCAGCCAAAGTGTTTTCGCCACCAGCGGTTGATTGTTTTTGCTGACGACCATTCATATTCCAACCTGACACGCGGTTCGACGCAGAATCAATTCGTCTCAATTTACATTACGCAGCGCGTGTTATTATTTAAAATAAAACATATTTAAAAATAAAAAAAAAAAACCGTGTGTTACTTAATCAATAATGGTTGAATTTGACGTAAGTTTGTACTTTTTTTTCATCTTAAATTTACTTAGCAACAAAAACTTCTCCAGACTTTCCCAAACTTAACGCTCTTCTTGTTGGTTTTTTTTTCTGCTCTCTAATCTGCGCATTAGCTGTGATGTCATTAATAAATTCATAATGCGTTTGAAATTAGTTTTATCAGAGTTTTGTAATGAAGGTCAGGGTTAGTATAACTTTGCTTTTGAGCTCAATTCGCTGTGGTTTTCTGCTGGTTAACCTAACAAGAATTTGCTGTGTTCATGAAGAAGCTACAAAAGTGCTTATCTTATCATGCTCGTTACTCATAGCGCTGTGAAATACACTTATCTTTCTTTAAGTAGCGTCCATATGGTGTCTAAGTTAGTAGAAGCTTCTGCTTGGTATCATATCAGTTGTTGAATTTTACTTTTCCACATAAGCCTCTAAAAATGCAACGATTTTTGCTAATCATAATGAGCTAACACAAATATACATACTTATAATTTTCCATTCAATAATTGCGTTTCTTAATCAACTTGCGTTAAGCTGCTGTCATGACTCGATTTAGTGGCATTTCTCAGTTCACCTTCAATGCTTTAGGGAATGTCAATGGCGGCATGTGCGCCCCCTAAACCAACGAATGGCGTGATGCTTCGTATAAACGTACTGTACATACAATTTACGTATTATAGATTTTAAATATGGCGTTGAGATTAGAAACTGGTTTGACAGGGCATAAGATTTATGGCCGGTCATTGAAGACGGTTGTACCATTGTAGGATAGTTGGGCGAAAGGCTATCAAAGTTGAAAGAACTATACGGCGGATATAACAAAACTAATCAATTATTTCTCTCTCTCTGTCATATATAGATTCTTCCCATTGCGGTGGGCGTGGTAGCCGTCGTTATCGGCGCCGTTGTTTTGCATTATTTCATTAATAAAAAGACAACACGACCACGTCGCGAACCCAACCGAACTGCGCGTCTCCGTACGCTTGTCGATCCGAATGACAAATATCAACTACCACTGATCGAACGTGAAGTTCTAAGTCATGATACGCGTCGTTTCCGTTTCGGTCTGCCATCGAATCAGCACATACTTGGCCTACCCGTGGGTCAGCATATTCATTTGATTGCTACCATTGATAACGAGCTGGTCATACGTCCGTACACGCCCATTTCATCGGATGAAGATGTTGGTTATGTTGATCTTGTTGTCAAGGTTTACTTCAAAGATGTGCATCCGAAATTCCCCGCTGGCGGCAAAATGTCACAGTATCTTGAACAGATGCAAGTTGGCGATAAGATTTCATTCCGTGGTCCATCCGGTCGTCTGCAGTACTTGGGCAATGGCTCACTCTCAATCAAAAAGCTGCGCAAGGATCCAGCCAAGACGGTGATTGCCAAACGTATTAATATGATTGCCGGTGGCACAGGCATTACGCCAATGCTGCAGCTGATCCGTGAGGTGCTCAAGCGCAAGGAAAAGGATCAGACTCAGTTGGCTTTGTTGTTCGCCAATCAGGTAAGTGCTCAAATTACTTAGAGTAAAACCTTTTATTGATATTGTTTAATATTTTACAGACGGAACAGGACATTCTGCTGCGCAAGGAACTTGACGATTTGGCAGCTAAGCATCCCGAACAGCTGAAGGTCTGGTACACCGTCGATAAGGCTGCGGAAGGTGAGTAGCTTATGCCATATGAAATTTGGTGTTGGAAAACAGTCCTTCATGTTATTTGCATTAGAAATTAAACTAAGAATTTCTAGAAAAGATTGGCATAAATGCGATATTTGCATAGATGCGATATTAGTGTAAAATACATGAAAATCTTAGATTTGCATGCAAGCACAATTTTCTTACTGACGATACATCATATCACCGGTATATATGTATGTTTTCTAAATGCTTTTTAAAGAATTCTGAAGAAAGGTCATATTTTTACATGAGTCGATAGTTTGAAAATCTTATACTTTTTTTAAGTTTGCGTATTTCTAAAATTCGGTTGCACTTGACTTCGTTTTGTATAAGTTATATTTATTTTTATGTGTATCTTTTGCCATTTTGTTGAACCCAAAGTCGTTGTGAAGTTTGTGTAACAAATATGTGTAAATTTGTATGCACAAAACAAGTTTAGAAATCGAAAATCATCTATTATGTATCTTATTTCTGTATATTTACTATTTTGTGACATGCTGCGCTTAAACGGATGCCACGTTCGGCGCGTTTTATAGCCTGGGCCTACAATACTGGCTACGTCAATGATGACATGATGCGCGAGCATCTTTACCCGCCGAGCGCCGACACGCTCTGCCTGCTCTGCGGTCCGCCGCCGATGGTCAACTATACGTGCATACCGGCGCTCGAGCGTTTGGGACATAACTCTGAGATGCGTTTTAGTTATTAGGGCTTCAACTAATGGATGTAATTGTGTACAAAAAAAAAAAAAAACTAAAAACCAAACATAAAACAAAAAAAAATTAGTGAAAAATATTTGTTTGTTGCGCTTGAAGTTCTTTGCAAAACTGCCCAACAGGTACAATTGTAGTTGAGTTTAGTTGAAGTATTAAGTCACTTACAACAATTTAACAAAATTATTAACATTTGTCTTTTCTGCTTTTGAATTTGAAGGTTGGACTTACAGCGTTGGCTTTATCAATGATGAAATGATTGCCGCTCATCTTCTGCCCGCCGATGACGATACAATTGTGCTGATGTGCGGTCCGCCACCCATGATTAACTTCGCTTGTAATCCCGCGCTGGACAAACTCAACTACCATCCGGACACGCGTTTTGCTTACTAGAAGAGAATTGTTTCTAAAACAACATGAATTTGTGTATCATTGATGACGTAGATGACTTTGGTTGCTTCTGCATTTCTTCTTCTTGATTAGTTTACTTAAAAAAAAAAACATTTGTTATAATCCCATTACACATTTTGATATTTAAATTGGATATTATTTTAACCTTTTGTTGTTTGGGTGGCACTTTTATTGCCGCTCAGACCACTTGGTTTCGTCGCACATTATACAAATCTAGGACAATATATCAAATAAATGTGCTTTAAGTGTTGTTAATTAAGAGAAATCAACATATTTTGTGTAAAAATGTTGCAATGCAATAAAAACAAAACAAATCAGCACAAGGTACAAAAACTTTGTGTATTTGTCGAAAAAAAATATAATAAAAATGGAAAGTAAAATTTGTATTCTTTTAAGTGGTGGCTAAGGTAACCTCAAGTTCAACTCAATTTGTTTGTTTTATTCATTAAATTATTTTTTTTGTTACTTTTTCAATTTGTGTGCAATGAACCCAAATGAGCAAATTGCTTTGACACTTCTTTAAGCATATGCGATTTCCCATTCGTTTGTTCATTCATTTATTTGTGTAAATTATTTTTGTTTTCCCTTCATTTGCTTGAAGCTCATGTGTGTGTGTTGACAAACGTTCATGACGCATTTATAAATAAATCTATAAAATTTGTTGTGAATCGAAATTTTTGATAAGTTTGGCGGCACTTTTTCATCTGAAAATAGCTTATTGTGACGCATTGCTAAAATTGTTTGAATACATTGAAGCTGACAAAGAATCGTACAGGTGATGATGAGTCTTCGAAAAGAAAATGTTTTATTTGTAAATGTTTTGATCAAATGGCAATTATAGAAAGTGTTAGAATAGAGTCTTGTGGAAATCAGATTTGATAGACGTTTAAATTAAACTAAAATAGCAATATAATATCAGTGCATAAAATAGTTTGGATAAACACGTGTTTAAATATATTGGAATTTGACCCAAGACAGCAAACTGCATTGTTTTGAATGTTGTTTTGCTTTAAGTAGTCAATTCATTTTAACACGCAAGATGCTTGCTTTTTTGCAAGTGTCATTCTGTTTGTACTTTTAATTGATCTGACCGAAGGTATTGGTTATTCATCGAATACAGTATAATATTTGATGATAAATGAAATTAAATTATATCAATTCGTGAAAATATTCAATGTTTTATAATCCTTTCTGCTCATACGCCCCAAAATGTTCATCATATAAAGAAAACAATAAAATTTTGTTCTTGTTGCAATTTATTTATCGTTCATCAATTTATCATTTGTTCGATTCGCTTTGCTGCTTAGCTAATAATGTTTACATTAATATTGTATGCCTTTCTTGTCTATGAAAAATTCTTGAAACAATTGACTTTTAAAAATTATATTTAAAAAATACTTTTATGTTAAAATAAAAACGCCAATTCGGTTCATCTTATTTCTTTGTTCATTTGTAGTAATTGTTACATTGTATTGTTAAATAATAATAAAAAATAAGTTATATTATTATTTTAATATGTTAAAATTCATATTGTTCAGCAACATTTGTTTCATACAATCTTTTTTTTTTGTTTTGTTTTTTTATGGCGTTTATTGCTCTCTTCTCCATGAATTTTGCTGGCAAAGTCTTTAAAGTTGAAAATTATTACATTAAAATTACTCTTTTAAGCGTCGTCGTCATTGTTGAAATGTTTATTTGTAATATTCATAATAAAAATAATAATTAAATTAAAATAATTACTTTGCTGTAAAAGACAGATACAAAAACCAATTATTCAAACGAAACCAACCCCACCTTGGACGCCTGCCCCATCTGCCGACTAACTATTTATGTATGTGTGTGTGTGTGTGTGTGGATGTGTAAGTTTGTGTGTGCGCGTGTGCCAGTCTAAAAACTATTCGTTTTTGTTGTTTATTTTTTTGCTTAACTTAAATGTTAAAATGTGTTTTCAACTTAATTTGCTAAAATACTAATAACAATTTAATTGGTTTATAAATGTTTTTGTTCATATTTTTTTGTTAATTTTTTTTTTTGTCATAGTTCACAGAACATAAAATTCTATAAATTACTTGAAAAACATTTTCATTTTATAAATATTTTAATAATTTTTTTGCTCATTTTTTTATATTTTAAAAATATTATCTTTTAGTTTTTGTTTTTTAAGTATAAAATCATTAATTTTAAAACAAATAAATATAGAGAAATATGCGTAGAATTGTATGAAGGCTTAAAATAATACATAGCAGAAATAGGGGGCACATACTAAAGGGTATGGTCGTGTACACATATAAAAAAGTGCAGCGTTATTTTCATTGTTGTCTGTGCTTTTCTTTTTTAAGTTTCTAACCAACATTAAAAAATACTTTTTAATTGGCAAAAAGCCACGCGGCTTAAAGAACATTTAAACCTTTGCTTAAACTAACACTTTTGAAAATGTCTCACACACATTCCACAATTCAAATAAATATTCTTCGTTGTGTTGTTCTGTATGTGTGTTCGACTTTGTGTTTTTTCTTGATTTTGTATGAGTTTTTGTTTTTGGGTTAGTAACATTTATAATTTAATTTAATTTAAATAGCAACTAAACTAAAAAGAAAATAAACATGAAAACTAAAAACGAATGCATTGAAAAATTCGTACAATAACTAAAAAACAATTAAACATTAATTTCAAAAGTACTTTGTAATGTTGTTCGCCGCATTCAACAATTTTTGCTCCTTATTTTTTTCAGCTGCCAACGTTTCATTGTACGTCTGCACCAGCTCATCAAAGTGTTCACCGCTCAAACCCAAGGTAGCAATCTCAGATACATACTGGAAACTGTAAGTAAAAAGTTTTTGATTTTAATAAAACATGAAGGGAGGTAATTTCGGCTTAGACAAAACTTATATATAAGAATGTCATCTCAATATGAATTGATTTAAGTTCTAAAACATATTAAAACAGTTCGTATGGCAACAGACAGACGGATATGTCTATATTGCCTTGTTCTTAAGAGACAATCCAACAAATAATCACATATTCATAAGTTCTCTAGTACAATACGTACTTCTCTCTACTGTATTTCTCCTTGATGGCTTGCTGTGCGAGCGTTGTTGCACTGCTGTGCGTTTTATGCAAATGCATGATAAGTTCACGCAGATCGCTCAGACTGTATGTGGTAATTTCCGACAATTCCGGTGTCCAGATCTGTTCGCCGAGTAGATAACGTGCCAGAGCAAGCGAAGCGGCCGAAATTTGCGAGGGCAAAAAATACAAATACGGATCAGCATCCAGTAGAGCCATTTCGCCGATGTACTGTAAAATTGAAAAACGTTTGTTTAATTTAAAAATTTTGTTCATTTACTTATAAAGCATATGCTTTAAATACATACCAGCGTCAAATATTTGAGCCTGTCGGGCATATCAACAAGCACAGCATATGTATTGATAAACACATAAGTGGTCGGTGTGCACAAATCAAATGCTAAAATTTTAAGTATAATTTGCTCCATGCGTAAAACTTGTGCCTTTGTGTATGTGTCATCAGTGATGAATACAAACTCGCCAACATCTGGTGGATAAATCTCTTCGTATTTGCTAAATTATTGTAAGAAGAGAAGATATATTATTGATTAATTGTACATTGACTAGACTAGACAAAGTCTTGAGTCGATAGTCATCATAATTCATCATTTGAAAATATCTGCACAACAATTTGTACGACTTTCTTCATAACCTGAGCATATTCTATAAGTCTGTTGAGCTTTAAATATGAGTTCCACACGCTACGTGCTGTTGGCATAATATTTTACTTAGTTAAATGCTTTGCAAACTATTTGCTCTTGAACAATCAATCATTAATAATACACAAACCAACTCAGCTCAGCTCAACTACTTCAGTTGCGTTTGACGCAAACAACAAATTGCAAACGAAGCGAAAATTGTGTCGGCGGTCGTAACTTGTAACTCGTACAAAACCATACACCGCCGTCGCCTCTGCCGCCATCCACAAACACCAAATGACCAACTTTGATAAATGGTGACAAATTGACAATTCCATGTGGAACACGACAACGTTGATGTCAAACGTGGAGCCGTTTGGTTGCTCTTTGTGCTGGTCTACGTTGCAGTGACAGTGACAGTGCCACGACAAAAACAACAACAACAACAACAATCGACCACAACAAACAAGTAACAAGATTTTTGGCTTGATTTCCGTAGCAAAATGTATGAACAGACAACCCACAAAAACAACAAAGCCATGAACTAGTGTTGTAGGTGGACAGGCAGAACGGCCGGTCGCCTTCTATCGCAACAAATACTTACGATGCAATGTACATGGCTGCGGTGCCAACCAACTGCAATTTACTGCGCACCACCGACATTTGACTCAGGAAACGATCAATGTACGATACGGCCAGGTAGAGAGTCTCTGTGTCCAATTTATACTCCTCGGAGACTTCAACTAGCCAATCGACCAGTATTGTACGCATCGAGTGATTTATGTCACTCTGTCGACGCATATATTTCGGATTCGGACGATGTTTCATCTGTAAAGACAAAAGAGGGAGAGAATATATGAGAGGTGTTGACGGTTAGACAAAATGTTAGTTTTTATAAGGTTTATGTATGGTTTATTTGCGGTTAAGTTTTTAATTGCGTCTATCGGCACATGGGTAAAGGATGAGTTGATAGAACATGTAATTTCTGCTATTTAAGTGAGAGCAGAAATCAGAGTCGAGCTAATAGTAAAGTAATAATTTAAATCGAGCTTGATAGGCTAACATTTTTTATGATTACGAAGCACATTTGCCATTCAGATTGTTCAAACCAACAAGTAATCTTTGCGATTAATTGTGATTGTCTTCAGTTGAAGATGTCTTCCAGCAACCCACACACACACACACTCAAACCTTGTTAGACAATGCCTTTCTGAAAAGGGAGAAAATAAAACAAAAAACAGAACATAAAGTGCCATCAGTTCCAACACACAACTGATAAATAACAGAATCAAACTAATATATTTAAATCTGCTCTACAAGCAATTCCATTGATACCTCTTTCAACAGAAATTGCCCATTGCTGGCCCATTAAATCTTTTACCTTATATCGTAAAAAAAATAAAAAATATTAAACTGCAAATTGATTGAATTGGTCGTGACAATGGCAAAGGCAGTGGCAGCAGAAAAAACCACAATAACAACAAAAATCTCATTCATATGCCATAAATCTGACTTTTACGGCGTAATTGCGGCGACAAGTAACCAACACCCCCAAAAACCCAACGACCAACAGCAGTGGCTGCAACTTTTTTTTGTCACCCCCCTTAGACCAGCACTTACAATGGCGACGCCGCTTTACGACTGCATGGGGAGTCAATTAAGCCATATGTGTGTGAGTGTATTTTCGGTTAAGTTTGTGGGTTTGTCAACTTATTATTGTTGTTGTTGTTGGTCAGAAAATATTAAATTTACAAAAGCAACGTGTGCTCACTGATTTCAGTCCGAATTTATGTTTTTGTTGTTGCGTTGATTTTTAAAGCAAAAAAAAATTAAGTTTACCAACAATTTTCATGTTGGTTATTTTTTTGCTTTTTTTTTATGTAGTTTTGGCTTGTACTCGTATATGATGTTGTTTATTCAACAATTACGTGCAACGCATTTGAATGCCGTAGAATGTATATTTCTTTATATGTCGGAAAAAGTTTTAACGTGTTTTTGTTACGGTCTCGTTGTTTGATGTTGTTGTTGTTGTTATTGTTCTACCAATAAACAAATTTAATGTCGTAAAGCGAAAGAAAACCACACGAAATAAGGCGCCAAATATTGCTGGCGTTGTGTGACCATGTCCATTAGGTGCTAATATAATGGGCAGTTAAACCATTAATGGTTATATTGAACAAAGTTGGCAGCGACGATGACTCCGGCAGCGCAGGCAAAGTGTTTGGCAAGGCGTAATGGCTTGTTTCTTTGCTTGCTTGCGTGTGTGCGTGACAGTGTTGTAGAATTTGCATAAGGCAGGGGGTAGCGGTAAATTAAAAAAAAAAAATAATGCTTAGTTTTGTAAGTCAGCGCAAATATGTTGTTAGGCGGCAACTTTATGTCGACCGGAATTCAAATTTGTTGACTACTCAAAAATAATAACAAAACTAAGCGTGCCAAGGCAACAACAACAAAACATTTGAGAGCACATAGCTCAAGCAACACAAAATAGTAGGATTTGTATACTACACAACGCTTGAAACGGACACCACACTTTTATTCTGACAGAAAAGCGAATTACAAATATATATATTATTTATTATAAATTAACTCTTAATACAAATCAAAATGTTGAAAATTGGTATAACAACAAAGGATGATTTCGATGAGGCTTTAAAACTGCAAAAACGCGAGCAATATGAGGAAGAGCGCAAGAAGCGCATCTTCAATGCAAAGCAGCGTTTGTATGGCGTAAGTTGTAAACAAATACTTCAATGCAATAACAACAATAACAAATACCTCTACAGCTTGATTTGGAGACGCTTGAGCGTCAAATTATGGAAAAGAATAAGCACCGCAGCACACAACTTGAATGCGATAAGCGCTATGAAGAACAAGAGCAAAAACAAAAGCGACTCATACAATCCAAAGAAAAGGAGCTGGAGAAGATGAAACGTGTCATGGACTCCGATTTGAATTACTATCGCTGTCGCTATCAACGCAAAGATCAACGTCGCGAATTTGATCTCAACGATCCGGATTACTTGCGTAAGGCAAAACCGATGCGCATTGCCGACGATGACATTACACTGGGCATCTCAAGCGCGCAAATCTTCTACGGCGAAGATCTGTACAACAAGGAGCGTAAGATACGACAACGTGAACAACAACGCGCTTGGCTTGATCAGCAGGTGCTCGAGCGTAAACAAGCCGAAGAGGCGCGCATGAAGGCCGACAGTCTTATGATGGAATCGATTAATTGCCGCGATAAGCGTCTCGAGGATATGGCCAAATCGGAACATATAATGCGCAATCAAGTCATAGATAAGGTACGACAGTACAATGTCGAGTTGGCGAAGCAAAAGCGTATGAATCAAGTGCGTGCCAAGCGTGAGAAGTACGAGGATGACATGGCCGAAATCTATAATATGATGACCAGCGATATGCTCACGGAGAATCCCGATGTGGCACAATCAAGAACAAATCCAAATAAGAAGATTGCATTTATGTATCGTGGCATGTCAAAGGAAGAACTAGAAGTCTTTCATAAGGGTCAAGAGCAACAATTGAAGGCGTCTAATCAACGCAAAACAGAAGTCGAAATGATGGACAAGCAATGGGAACAATATGCCATGAATATGGATCGCCAATTGGTGTTGAAGCAACTCGAAATGGATCGCAAGCGTCGGGAACAAATCGATGATCTGATACGTTCGAATACCAAGCTCGCAGTCGAGCAGAAGTTACAACGCAAAGAGTCGGACAAACTGCTCGTGAATAAAGTGTCGAAGGAGTTCTACGATCAGTTCAACAGGAACTCACGATAGATGATTAATTTTAAGATTTGTTTTCTTTTTTAAACAGTCGTTAATATTTTAAGGTTGGCAAAGCTGCAAGTTTTGCTTGATGCTATTTTAGTGCACAGCTTTTCAAGCGACGTGCATTGAAATAGCTTCAATAATGCTTACAGCACAAAATTCTATGTAATACAAATGTATTAAATTATAACAACCTTTCATTTCCTTTAAAGACATCACACAAGCACAACGCACCAAGTAATTAGGCAAAGATTTTCTTAGAAAACCAGAATATATAATACGCGTATAATAATAAAATGGAAGTTAAAAGAATAACCAAATAAGCGAAGGAAAATTAAAGGAAACAAAAACAACCCTCAGAAGAAGACAAGGTAATGAAGACGAACTGAAGAAGTTAGGCAAGGGCAGTGTTAGGACGCTTTAGACATGAAAGGCGCTGCTGAGCAATACAAACACAACACAAATACAAATACAAGCACACAAACAAACACACTTGACAAGAAATGCAGCAAGCAATGAGCTCACGTGCATAGAGAGCGACAGAAGAATAAGTAAATTGAAAGAATTTGTTTTTTTTTTGTAATCATTAATGGAAAGACGACAGTAATAAAGATGAGAAAATGTTGAAAGGAAAAACTAAGCGCAATGCAATGCGCGATGCAGCGAAGGGTGACAACAACACAGTTGACGGTGCGTTGTTGTTGTTGTTGTTGCTGTAGTGTCAAAAAAGGAGCCACACAGCGGTTGTGAAATGTAAGAAAAAGACGAACATTTCCAGCTGCGCGCTTAAGATAAACACATGACGATTGTTTGAATGAGGCAGGGTAAGGGGCAGGCTGTCTATCCGTCTGTCTGTCTTTCTGTCTGTCTGACTGGCTGGCGGGCAGTCATGCTATAAAGCGACGCAACGACGTGCAACGCCGTCTTTGCCGCGCTGTGGCACAAGGGTCCGTCGCGCATGCACATATGAAACGTTGCTGCGTTGCCTCTTTGCTACGCTTGGACAGACGACAGTAGAAACCACTCATATAGGCAGGCGTGTTGCCTTGGCGTGCTGTGTGCGTTTATGAGCCTTGGGCGCTAAACTGGAAATAGGCAAAGCAAGTAAATGAAGAAAGAAAGAAGAACACAAAGTGAACAACACCAAAAAAAAATTTGATGTGGACAAAAGCCAAGCCAGGGGACAAGACGCAATGATGTCAGGAAAAAAAAACTGTATTGATTGGCAGCACAAACGCTTCAAAAAAAAAAAAGAAGGTTACAAACGCCTGCGACGGCTGCGCAACTGATTTAAAAAGAGAATATAAAATTGCGCCAAAAAGTAAGCCTGCCAGTCAGTCAGTCGACTGCACAGCTGACTAGACTGAGCGACAATTGTCATCTACACAACAACACCATGATCATCATCATCAACCTACCTCACTCTCACGGAAATATTCCAAAATGTTGCGTTGATACTCGACCACCTCAAAGAAACGCTGTCGATCATTGCGCGGCGCCAATTCCTTGCTGTGCTCTGCCAGCAGCTCAGATGTATCAGCAATTTCATCTTTGCTGTCGTCAGTGAGCTTTGACATCGATGTCGACAAGTGTGAATTGTCAATTGACATTGGCGAGAGCACATCGGTAACCGACATGGGTGTGCCATCGAAGCTATGTTGCAAATAATCCTTGTGCATTGAGTCACTAATAATTACAAAATAAAAAAACAAATATAATTTACTCATAGAGATAAATAATTACACATATAAATACATACTATTTTGTATCGAAGCGATCGTAAACATTTTCCTTGTCGGTTGCCACTTTACCGGTAACAGCAGCAGCAGCAGCGGCGTTTGAAATCGACTTAGCAACATGTTGCTGATACAATTCGAAGTTATCTTCATACACAGAGAATTGCTTAAATTGCTCAACGGGCACGGCAGCATTGGTTTTTTTAGTTGCCCCAATATTATCATCCTTTGCTTTCAAGTTTCCAACATCACGAAGGGCCTGCAAAAAGGCAGCAAATGTACGTATAAGGAAAATGTAATCAGAAAAAGGAAGGAAAAAAAACATGCACTTGCACACGTACAAGCTGTAAATGACGTTCGTATACTTAGCAGCTAAGTATATTATGTTACATATGAGAGGGAGAGCGCAAATACAAGCGCAACAACAACAACGTATGTAACTACAACTAATATTAGCAGCAGCATTAAATGAGAGAGCGCGCCAAAAGCAACAACAATGCTGCCTTTTAATCTTTTGTTTCGCCTGCGCTTTGCATGCTGGTTTCTTATAGAAGTTCTTCTTATTTTGATTTCTAGCAAAAAAAATCCTGTTACATTGTTTTGTTGTTGCTTGCAACTATTAGTGCGCCATATTTTCCTTTAATTTTAGTGTTGGTGTAAATTTTATTACAGATAAGGAAAAGAGCGCAAACATATTTCTTTTTTTCTTCTACTTTTGCTGTTGCACACATTTACGAGTTGTAGTTGTTGTTATTGCATATCAGTGAATTGCGCGCGCAAAATTTTCTTTATGGCGTTAAAAATGATTTTGATTTATGTACATGTACTGGCAACAAAGTGAGGTTAGGGTTTATGTACATACACATACAACTATGCGCTAAAATATATCACTTTGTAATTTGTTATGCCTATCAGTGATTTTTTTGTTCCACAAATAATTTGTTTATTTTATGCTCCAATTTCATTTTAACTTTAGAAATAAAAAAAGGTTAATTTTTATGCGATAACCCAAGTAGTATTTTATACACGATAAGGTGTTGAAAATTTCTACAAGTTAAAATATTTTTTTTTTATAGCAATTTTTGTGCTTCAATTATGAGTCTAAGGTTAAATTCGGCAAAACGCTGCCAACATCAAAGCAGCTCCAATTTGTCAGCTGTTGAATGTACAACATATTTTTGATGATTTTTTTTTTTTTTTTTTTTGAAAACTGATAGCTTCACTTCGCTCGCATGAGCTCATGCAATAACAAATCCCGCCTAAAAAAGCGTCTCTTGCAAGCATCTTTGAGCATATGTAATATATAATTTGGCATATACAAGCCGAATTCTTTTGTTTTTTTTGTTGGCTTTTGTCTTATTTGCTTGTTAACCCAAATGATTAGTGCAAAATTTTGAGCAATACTCCTCCCTCACGTATGTTGCGGTTGGCTTTTTTGACACGGCTGTCTAAGAAACCGGTTTGCAGCAACACTCGAAAGGCTAATGTTGACATAAAAGAGATTTTGTATATTTGTTCGTCCGAGTCCGAAAGTTTGGTAAAACCCAAGAGCTTCATTAATGCAAAAGCAAAAAATATCAACTCCTGTCATGCGCAGGCAACTGCTGTCACGTTGTTGAATGACAGCCACTTTGTTGCTAAGAAAAACAAAGAGTTTGAGTCATTTTAAATAAGCGCCAAATGAAGACTAAGCGGTTATAATTTGAAATCTAATCTAATTTCTAACTGAGCTTGGCACTAGCGAAGCCTTAACGGCGTTGAAAAGAGCTTTGGGCGTGCGTCATGGCAAGCACAACGACAGTGGTGGCGGTATGGTGGTAGTATCGCCACCCCTAGCGCGACTGATTATGACAACAATGCAATGCTTGCTTGCTTATCTGACGTTGCGCATGTGCATGAGTATCATCCACCAACCAACCAACCAACCAACAGTGTGCAATTACGCTTTTTAACAATTAGTAGAAAAATTTAGTTACCATTGTAACCACCACCATTACCACTACAACTACAACTACTAACACACGTACATAGCAAGGCAGTGACATTGCCATCAAACGGGGCAGCAGCTGCATTAGAATGTGGCGGTGGCGGCAGCGCACGTACACAGGCGCATAACACACAAAATTACGTCAGCCGGCGGCTGAAAATTTTTACATTCTTCTTCTTCTGTTATTTAGTACTCACCACTTTACTGGCACCGATTCCAATGCGTTGTTGTTGCACATTTGTATTATTCTGGTTGAGTACGGCGAAATTGCCGCGTGGTGAGTGCGATTTCTCCTTCAGGCCACCACCACCAACAACGAGACTAGCGCCACCGATGACAGAAAGCGGCTGTTTGCTATTTAATCCAAGCGTCGACATTGTTTTCTCCTTGTGCACTGGCACTGGTCCCAACATGGGATTCTCCTTGTTCACATTAGCATCCTCATGTATTTCAAAGGTGGCCATACTTGATGCTGATCTTTTTCTTTTCTATTTGTAAATTTTCTCTATTTTGTAAAATTAAAATTTTTTTTTTTTTTTTTTTTTGACGTCAGGATCAGCGTGAAGTTTAATTCTATCTTATAATTTCTTCTGTTTTTTCCTTTATTTGCTTTTCTTTCTTACAATGCTTTTAAAGATGGTGGTTTTATCTGTTACTCTTTACCATACAAATTCTCCGTTGTTTGTTGTTGTTGAGCTCTCGCTTAAAGCAATTGTGCGAATGTGTGAACGAGAAAAGAGAGTGAGAGCACAAGAGATGCGTTGACGGCTGTCGTTTGAGCTGTGTTGTTGTAGTTACTGTTGTTATTATTGCTTTCCTTGTTGTTGTTGGCATAGACGACAACGTCGGCGCGCTGCTGCTTGTTACTTTTTATCCTCGTCACACGCACACAAACAAATTTACATTACCATGAGTTTTTTTTTTATCATATATTTTAAATTGATATTATAACGCTACGCGCACACACACAACAATACTAAGATGACAGAATTGGCTTCTTTTTCTTTCAAAATTGCAACATTTTTATTTAATTTATTTTTTTTGTTTTTTGATTAGCTGTTGTTTTCAACTATAAGCTCAATTTGTTCTTTTCTCACATACATCAATACACAAAACACACGCATGAGCGTCACGCTTCCTTTTCGTATTTAAAGTTAGTTTTAAATTTTGAATTGATTTGCCTTTTAATAAATAATTTCGGTGCTCGTACACTCTTATTTTATGAATAAAACATCCGGAATTGATTTTAATAGAGTTTTACAATTTCAAAGCAAATCCTTAGTTTCCACAAATTGAATTTATTTCGGCTGCTTGAGCTTGGCTTGCCTGGCTTGCCCCCGCTTGCTGTGAGCTGTTTCTTGTTTCGAAATGAAAAAAGACAAATGTTCCTTCTGCTATTTATAGATTTGTCCATAGAGGAACACTGAATGGAACACACAAAATTAATATTGAACAACCGCATGTTTGAACCAAAGCTAATTAACATAAAGCTTAACACAGAAATTCATAGCGCGGAATTCACAAGATCGTCAATATGAAAAACTAACTAGTATTTTTTAGCACCTATCGTATCTTTGCACTCATTAAACATGAAGAAACAGAAGAAGCGTGCCGTAAGAATGCCAAAAAAGACTATTTATACGTCGAATGTTCGCTTCATATTCTATTACGCATAAGGCATTGTATTTTTCACCGTTGAGTTTCGTTAAGTTTTTGAAATGCATTTTGTTGAGGAACGATTAACAACGGAATGCAGACCAATGAGTTGCCAAACGTTCCGATAAAATCACCATAGGCGCGTTTCACCGTTTCAAACGTTTCAGAGTTGACATTTTATGTGATCGCGCAATTTAAAAAACCTTTAAATTAGAATCGGCTTAGAAAATAATTAAGTATTAGTATTAATAGTAAAAAAAATCCATATGCACACATTAAGTCAATGGATGTCATTTTAATATTCCATTCTTGTTTGAAGTTGTTTTGAAAATATGTTAGTTTAGGCCCCAGCTGTAGTTTTAAACGTTACTTTTCAAATCATAATTTCCAATATTAGCCCACCAAAAAACAACGAAAACCTGTTGCACGTTCACTTATTTGCCAAACAAAACACGATTCGTTTTAAATTCAAACGAAGTCACGAATGATTTTCAACTTTCTGCTTTCATATAATTTGTTTTTATCTGTTTTGCGCTTTGTGTTTACTCAAAGCATACAGATTTGTGTACCCTAAGGATGGCAAAGAAAACAACAAACACAAAAGTTAGTGTATTAGAGATGATGTTCGTTCAAACAAACAAAAAGCTTACACAGTTCTTAAAATGTAACAAAAACTTGACAATAACAGAAAAAACCAGAGCGAAACTTTAAAACAAGACGACATGATTAAAACTTTTTGCGGTGGATTTCGTTTATCTTTGCCTCCTCAGCATCGTTATTCAATCCTTGTACATATTTCTAACTTTATTTAACCCAAACAACAACAACACCAACAAGAAGCTTTTGTGGTGGTAGCCCCACTTTCAAAACAAAATCAAAGCGAACTTTTTTCTTTGGTTTTTACCAAAGAAAAAGTTAGTACGTTTAATTTGTACGAAAAATGTGCTTTGTAGTTGTTATTCATGCTTGTTAAATTGTCGAAAAGTATTTAAGACTGAACGAAATGACACCAATTGTTGCCAAAAGTGAACCAATTCAAGTCTTCATTGTCAATTCATTTCGAAATTGGCAACGAGTGAAAGTGTTCGAAAGTTGGCGCTAATCAACGTCATTGTCGCTGTCAGACCCACGACGGTCTTGCGCTGCTGCCGCAATCGTTTAAACTCGAAGTGAAGCCGCAAGTGTCGCCAAGCAGTCAACCAAGGATGGCAAGTGTTCTGCCTGCCCGTTGGCCCAGCTGGCAGGGAATCAGCCTTTTGGCTTACCAAAATGCCGAAAGGCAGCGTGGCATATCCTTTGAAATATTTACACTTTCCGCTGTGTCGTGTTGCTGTCACAGGTGTCAGTTAGTTGGCTGCCGACTTAAAAACTTTTCTATGCCGTGGAAATAGTTTTCCTTCTATTCGTTAAATTTTGAATTTACTTTTTACTTTTCTTTCTCAGATGTTTTTGCAGCATGAGAAGATCATTTGCTCAAATGCGCTTAAGTGCATTATTATATTTAAAGGCTTATTATATTCAACGGCTTTCAGTTGAAAGCAGGCAACATTTAATTTAATAAAACTTTACAGAAACGTTGAATTTTTTCTTTGACTTATTTGGGATATTTATGAATTCCATTTATGCCATTTTCCAAACTTTCTAGCCTTTTGTACTCCTATGTTACATTGCGCCATGCAACACATACGACAGTTCAGTGTTCATCTTTGGTTATAAATGTGTTCGATGTAATGTGTGGCCCTTTGCAGCATAGGAGTATATAATGTTCAAAACGAGCGGCTTCAGTTGTGGACTTTTAAAGACAATATACGAAATTCAATCATCAATATACGAATCAATGAATCGTCAAGAACGGCAATATCCTTCAGTGAAGACTCAACACAACATATTCTCAGCGACAAATTTTGAACAAGTTAATCAAACTATAAATCATTTAAATTTGATTTTTATACATCAAAACTATTCAAAAGTATGCTTCAATCATATTAGTCATCTAGAATATTCTGATTCTTTTGCCTCATGAAATCCTTTTGAAAATGACAACAAGTTGTGTTTTCTGCACTTTTCCTGTTCACATCTTTGCTAAATCATATCCAAACAATTTAATAAAAACACAGCCTGCAGTTTCTGCCAAAAGAGAGATTGTAAGACAAGAACAAAACAAAAAAACACGAATAAAAAGACAACTTCATAAAAATCCACTGAAAAATGCACTCTGCACTCTGGGACGTGCTCTAAAGCCGCGCCTCCCACGCGACGCTAGAACAAAAACAACAAAAAGAAGCTATAAACGCTTTTTATCTGCTCAAAAGGCTGACACGAACGTAAGAATTTCACCCTCCGGGGCGTAGTGTGTGGCAGCATATTTTATAACGGTACAAAGGCGTTGAAGATGCAGCAACGAGCAAGCAGCGACCGAGTGACGCGCGCGCCCTCTGACGATGGCTTTTGTATAAAGAATGACACAAATTTTTTTTCTCTGTTGTCATATTTCGTTTTGGGAATTTTTTCCTTTTCCATTTCCTTTTGTTTTGTTTCTATTTTGCTATGAAAGAAAAAAATTGCTCAAGTAATGAACAAGCAATGCAACAAATACTAAACAGAGTGTGGGCGTTCGACTGAGTTGGGGCGTGGCGCCAAAGGCGACGTCGACAGCGACGGCAATGAGCACGGAAGCCAAAGGAAATGTTGCTGTTGCATTAAATTATATACGAAAGTTGTAAATCCATAAAATGCGACATTCATTTATATAGGCTTTTTTTATTCCCTTCCCCTTAAAGCCCCTCTTTAACTGCTCATAATTATCTTTTGGTATTCTGTGTCAAATCCAATTAAAGCACAAAAAGGCATTTAAGCGGATTTCGCGCTCCTTCTTTGATTTACAGAGCACACAAAGCAAAATGAGTTGTCCTGCAATACAAAATGGCGGCGCTTTTAAAGTAAATAAAAATGGCAGTAAAAAAGAACATTAATACAGCGCACTGATCAATTAAGCATAAATTATTAATGAAGTTTATTTTTACGCTCGGAGAGACAACAACTTTACATGGCTTAAAATAAATAATCATAAAATTTTAAGCAGATTTAAGGCTCACAATTTTTTATTTATTTACTTCATTTTTGCAAATCTGTGCAATAATTTACACAAGTGGCTACCGACTTGCCCAATTTTTTCCAGCCTGACCTTTCTATTTGTCTTCTGATATTTTGTTTCTTGTTTGTAGTTTGCTTTCGCTTGACTTGTGCACCCTCATCATGACTGACGACTGCCAATAAAGTTGACGGCGGCATCTGGACGGACTTGGCAGCACTTGGTGCCTGCCGCCCGTACTTATTTTCGATAAATCATTAATCATGATTATTTTCCTTGGCCGGCCGGGCGGTCAACTGCTTGAATGACCTTAGCTTCCCGGGTTGAGTTTAATTAGTGCGACAGGTTGAGCTTTTGACATTTTCGTACAATTACGTATTTACAAGTAATTATTTGCTTTAAGCTTTGTCAAAAAGTTGACCTTTTTGTTCGAGTCAAGTCAAAAATATTCCATTAAATGTGCTCCGGGTATCTTTTCATAATATTTTAATTAGTGAAATTGAGATGACAATCGAGGCTGTCACTCTCAAAGCGACATCAAAAACATCTTCTCCAAACTCCAATTTAGCCAGTTGCTTTGTCGTAGCATACTTTTAAGCAGCACAGAGTCGCTAAGCATGAGTGCGTGGGTAAGAGATGGCAATAAGAGCAATTTTGAAGTTTAGACTTAATAAAAATTCTAAATTACTTTATTCATTTATCTTTTTTAATATTTAAGCATAGCATAAATCTTTCAGAGACGTTTGTAGACGTTGAGCTGCTTGGAAAAACTGGTTGTCATTATATTCTCACACCTTCTGTGTCGCGAAAATTATCTATAGGACTAACTACCTTCCTTAAGACCAGCTTGATGAGATGAAGAATTTAGGGATGCAGAAAGTTCTGAGTGGGAACACTCTTTTTCGGATGCTTCTGCAAGTGCTTCTTGATTTACGCATGGATGATGTATTTCACAAATGTTAAAATAAGCTGTAAGGTATTATAGAGCCAAGTAAACCCCACGGCATTACCAATATGACTTGTTTCTCCAGACAACAAAACCAATCACCTTTCATGTCACATGCAACCATGTTGACATTTGTTAATGTCTCTTTGGTTAAGCCCAAAAGTCTCAATGTTTTCAAAGTTTGTCTATTCATTTGAACCGAAATGTGGCAGCTGATAATATTTACCGATTTGCGCAATTTCATCAAACATATGAAGTGGAAAGAACAACAGTTAAGTAAAAATTGGCAGCATGTCCTGTTGTGTCCAATAGAGCGCATACCAGTCAATGTCCTGCTGCAATTGTCACACAAAAAAGAAGCAGAAAGAATGAAAGAAAGATAAACAAGAAAAACTGCAACCGGAACAGAAATCGAGCAGCAGAACAAAGAAACTCGAACAAATCCTTTTTTGAGCGAATGCGATTTTATGAAAAGTGAAAAGTTGAAAGAAAATGTCAGCAAAATTTCTCATTTCCACACACATTTTTGTTACAGTTTTTCCTTCATTTCTTTTTTGTCTATGATTACTTTTTTTGTTTTTGTGTCTCTAGCGCATTATCCTGGCACACATTGCCCGAACTAATGTGCCATGTTTGCGTTCCATTATGTCAGAGCATTGTCTCAGTCTCGGTCGGAAAGTCATCAGCACACGCTTCGAACATTTCGGCAGCAGTCCAACAAGGCAATACGTTGGCTATCGAAGGTGTCCTTGTGAAAAAAGGCAGGTAGCCGAAGGACCAAGCATGGCGTAGGCCGCCTCTGGTTTGTCTTTTATTTTCTGTGGGTTTTTTTTCCTTTTCTTTTTTCTGGCTTAAGATTATAGTGTTTTGTTTTTCGCAATGATTAACATCTGCAGTTTGCCTTTGAGTGGCGGCGCTGTGCTCACACTGCGCCCAGCGAGGTGGCAGGCTGCGCATGCCTCTTGCTTGCATTGTAGCTTGCCTGAGCAAAATATTCAAGTCCTTGATGTTTTCTCAGGCAAATGTGCGAAATATTAGGCTTATTTCATTTTTAATAATGTTCGGAATTGCTTAGCAAATTGCCAAAGGAGCGATGTTACTCAGCCCATCATGCATATTTATCAGCTGTCTTTATGCTTATATAAATAAATAAATGTGTTTCTCATATTTTATTTTGGTTGTTTCAGCATAAAAATGAGCTGTGTCAGTCAGCTGTGAGCTAAAAAGAGATAACGACACATGCGCAGCTGAGTTAAGATCCAGAGGAAGTGTGACGCATGACAATATCATATTAGCGCCACCTATAACACTTGACTAATGCGTGTTCGCTCGCACAGCATTAAGAAACACAATCGGAAGAATACAATTACAGTTCATTGTAGTCCCGTTACTTTTTTGCGCGTACAATTTTACAGCGTTCGTAAAAATTGAAAATTATTTGTGTTTTATTGAGTGCGTTTTAACTATTACCAAACAGAAAAGTGAAAAACAATGTGTTAACATAAAATGCAATTGGAAAATTCAGACATTTCAAGCCGTCAACGTTGATATAAGGTAAGTGTGATAAATGCAATATTTACGTCCCCTTTTATTGACTTGTTGCGTTGAGGCTTCGTTGTTGGCCCTTGAATACCCATTGGCCTTCACAGTACAACAAGTACTTTCTTGGTGCGTACTGTCGAATTGCTCTCTTTGCTGTTTCGACTTGCCGTTTTAACTGAAAAGAATAAATCCTCATTTACATTAATGTCAAATGCATTGCTGTTCATAAGTGCTTGTATCTAAAAGAAAAATATGTATGTTTGTGTGCTTTTGTGCTTTGCAATTGCAACAAGCATAAACGCCTTTATGGCGTGACCATTCTGTATTATTGAAAATGATAATGAATATTACACACTCTTATGTTTCATATGGCTATGCAACACTTACAATAGTCTAGCATTAAACTCAAAAACGAAATATTTCGCATGATTACATTTTAGACATCAACTAAAGAAAAGTAAATTTACCCAAAAATTTATCTGCAAATAAAGTGTAATTGAGCGGTTCTCGTATTTGCTTAATTTTGACTTTCAAACACCCTTCATGCCTTGCCCGAATGCAGCAACTCCCCCGTTTGTTTTGTGCCATGCTCAATTACACAGATATGAAATCAAACAAAACTACCAAACTTCAAAATGCACCAACATTCAAAAATGCAAAAAGGCTTCAACACTTTGTGGCTTGTCGACATGTAAAATTCATAAGCGAGCCGATGCTCAATCAAAGTACACGATTTAAGCACTCAAACGGGACCACGGATCCAACGTAATGCCAGCCAACCGACAACCAAATGGCTCAAAGGCACAAAACCGGCGTTAACCGCACTGTGAAAAATGTTGTACAAATTAAAAACGCCGCAAAAGTCCAACAATGCAAACAAAATATTGTGGTCAACATTTTCAAATGCTTTCAAATTGTTGGCAAAGTTGAAATCATGCTGCATAAATTGAAGCTGAATTAGTAACATGAATTGCTGAATTATATTTTTGTTTTTTGTTCTTATTGTTGTTGTTGTGAAGTTTTATATACTCTTTCATGAACTAATCTAAAAAATCTGTAAAAAAGGGAAAAGCAAAAAAAATGCTCTAGAATAGTTTGAGCGCTATATTTCCGGCACTTAACTGAAACCCTTTACATTTTTTTCTTTTTTTTTTGGCAGGAACTTCCTTCTCTTTTTTAGTATTTGTGACGACAATTGCGATTTTGTAACATTTTTTCGGGTTGATGATTTTCGTAAACTTTTCCTGCTATTTCCAGTTTTTTGATGTTTCTTCCTGTTTTCATGTTATGTTTTTTGTTGTTTTTTTTATAATTTTCCTTACTATTTTGATTTTTGTTTCGCCATTTGGTCATTTTTGTTTTGTTTCATAGATTTTGTTTTTGTTTTTGTTTTCGTCATGTTGATGACTTTTTTATGTACGACAAACTTAAGTGAGAGAGCTCAGGTGTACGAAGTACTTGATGAAATTTTCCTTTTAGCTTTTTCTGTTTTTATATGCTTTTTTGAAGGTTTTTGTTGTATTACTCGCTTTTATATATTAAAACAAATGTTGGTCAGTTTGAACACACAAGCAGAACAAAGCAGCAAAACAAAAGCGTGGGAAGTTGAAGAACAAGTAAGAATTATTGTTATATAAACAGCAACAAACTCGTCAGCAAAAGTTTCTGAATTACTTGAGCATAAAAATCGCATAAAAAACGTGTTGAAAAGACTCATTGAAGTTTACATACCATTTTTTGTTTTTTGTTCGTATTTTAAGAAGTTTTCAACTCGCTGCATTCAAGACATTATGATGTATATTGCTGATGAAAATAGTCCCGACGTGCTGTTGAAGACGGGCACATTGCAATGCATAAAATATGAAAATTACTGCCAAATTTGCTAGCGTTGCCTGAAAAGTATGCTTTAAATAAAAATATAAACATAAAAACGACGCAACAGCTGGCAACTTAACTAACATAACAGCACTGTGGATAGCAACTTAACAGTGTCCATCTAACAGTGAAGAGCATAACAGCGCCAAACGAAAGAGAACAATCGCGCGGAAGCTTTTTCGCAGCTGTTAATGAACATTTCAATCCACTTTTATTAGTTTACAGTTGGCGTTATCACGCTGCTGCGTACACTACGCTTTTGTTAGCATATTAAATTCAATACATTTTTTATGCTTACTGCCTTGTAATGCTTTTTGTGTTGCCATCATAATATTTTTTACAATGTTTTCTTTAAAGTTTATTGCGTCGTTTACATTCTTTTTGTTTCATTTACTTTGCGTTTTTTTTTGTTTCTGTTTCTGTTTTTGTGTTGATTTTGTTTTGTTATTATTGCACGTTAAACGTGCTAAAAATAACATGCAAACACACATTGAATTATTTATTTATAAGATTCTGTGCACGCGTGTCTGTGTAATAAAATCAAATAAAAATGTTAACCACTAAACTTGCGCAAATTGTGTGCGGCATAATGGCAGGAAATTGCCTTGTGCAAACATGAAAGACTCATAAACAAACAATTGGCAAAAAGGTGTTAAGCGTTTGGGCAAACATAAGCGACGAGTTCTGGTCGCCTGGCAAGAACAAGAGCAGCATTTTAGGCGAAAAAGGCTTGTGTGAGCTTTGATGTAAATAAAAGCAAATTACTTGCTTCTGCGAAAGGTATAAAGAGCTTGAAAAATATTTGCTATATTTGCCGGAAACCTCAAAACGTGTCCTTCTAATTATAAATGTTGATTTTACCTTTAACAGAGAGATTTGTACAAACTGCGCCGGCGTGAAAGTTGTAATGACATAAAAGCCTTTTAGTTGGAATTGCTCAAATGCAATTTGTTTTTTACCGAAATTTTACAGCCTAACAAGATTTTCGAATTTTACATAAACAAACCGATTTGTACAAATAATTGCTTAAGGCAAAATAAATACTTTAAATTGAATTTTATGAGCTTAACATGTTTGCACGTTTAACAAGATTTAACGAGACGGCGGGCATGTTTGTTTTCAACGATTATTTTCAAGCGTTAACTGTGAAATTTTGCTTTAAGATACTGTGAAGTGTTTAATACCATGCATAAATTAAATATTAATCAAATTATTTAGGAAAAGTTTCAATGAGATTTACAAACAATTTGAAACTAATTTGCATTTGCCAAAATACTTTCTCACTTTAACTGTTTTGCAACACTAACACTAACAATCACATTCTTATGCTTTGTTGTGCTTTGAAATTCATTTACACGAATTAGCAAAACGTGATTATTTGCGTAATTTGACAAATTCAATAGACAATTAGACAAAAGTCAACAGATAAACTTAACGCACGAACAGCAAAAGTGTTGCCAAAGCGTAAAAGCATGAATGTGCTTGCTTACACAAGTATGGCAACGCTGAGCAGTAAGCAACAAGCGTCGAACATTGAACGTCGACGGCGGCAGCGGCAGCGACTGCGACTTCGTTTAATGCTGACTGAGAGTCGAACTGAGTGAAATTGAATTGAATTTGATTTGGATTTCAGTTGAATTGCATCAATGAATAGCACCGCGGGCGCCTGCACGTGCGTGCGTATATATATGCATGAGTCCGTGTGTGTGCGTGTGTGTGTGTTTGTGTTTTTGGTCGCTTGTTAGAAAAGCTCGGCAGGTGCATTTGTTACCTAAGGGGGCACTTGTTAGTTGAAACGTATAAAATCAGTTGCAGCGCATGCAATGCCATTGAAAAAATTAGAGACCTGCCGAATTGGATTGAGCGAAGTGGGGACCGGAGCGGAATTGAGTTGACAGCATACAAAGCGCCGGATAGAAATAGAGATATGCTTTCGACTATTGTCGGTTGTTGGCTTCGGGGTAACATGGCCAGTGCCAGCATGTTTGGAGTTGCCATTGAACTCATACACACATGAAAGAAAAAAAAAAAACAAAAATCTAAAAATTGTAATTTCGTTGGCCGTGGTTACAGGCGTTTGAAAAGTGTAGCATGTGGGTAGGGTGCAGCATGCCTGCTACTCGGCAACATGTTCAAAGCACTGCATTGTAAATGTTATTATACCTAACCATGTTCACAATTGTGTGTGTGTGTGTGCGTATAAATTAAACATGCACACTTGTATATTCGCTTGATATACTTTACAGTGAGGTGTTAATTCAATAAACTGTATGAGTATATTTTAGCAAATTATGAAAAAAATATATTCTAAAAGCAATCTTGTTTTGAAGACATTTGTTTAAGGAATATTGTAGCTTCGTTAATTCAGGCAATTATTGTAGTAACCAGGCAGTAACCGAATTATAAAATTGTCCAGATTACTGGATCTTCACTTTAAGTTGTATTATTAAGTATAGTTCAACAATCTTCAACTTTATTGACTTTATATCGAAAGAAGTATTATAACTTTTGACAATAGTGTCCGAATAAGTAGAATGCTCAGGTTATAGAAGTTCGATTGTGTATATTACATTTTTTTAAATTAGCCAAAAATTATTACTATTATTTTTATTTTTTTTTTATTTTTATTATTAAGACATACGGTGTAATCAAGATACTTCTTTATAGCCTCCGTTTCTAGTCATTCTACCGAGAAGGGCAGAATGATTAAAAATTAAATGTTTTTTGTGTCCATTTTGCCTTATTCCAACACACTGTGCTGAGTTCAAGTGCAGCACGTTGTAAATTGTACAGGTTTATCTGAGTGAGCGACTGACTGTGTGTCAGAGTGTGTGTGTGTGTTTCTGTGTTTGTGTGTTAGTGAACAAGTGATTAAATAAGAGACTCAGTGTCCACTATTTGTGCACCTGTATTTGCGCCTGTTACTTCGTATTTGCATATTTAACTGAGTGTGTGCGCCTGGGGATTACACTATATTTCTGTCTCTCTCACACGCTCACACTTTTCTGCTTATATGCATTGTGTTTTGTTTTTGTTATCTTTTCCTTTACTGTTGTAACTGGAAACACGTTTTTGACGTGCGAATTTTTACTTTATGCTGCCAAAAATAGTCGAGATTTTCAAGCGCAATTTAAGGTTTCAACTTTACAAAATGTAATGCTATAAAGCTATAAAATAATGACCGAAGGCCATCAATCAAACAAAAGACTGTAAATTAATTTTGATTGTGACATTTTGAAAAGATTCTCGCTCATATTTGCAAAAGTAAATTAATAATTCTATTGTGTTATAAATTTGTGCTTGCGTTCCCAAAAAAAAAGCGGCAATTACATAATCTTGCAGTAAATCCAACAATAAGTGAAAAGTTATACAAAACGAAATACTGAAAATTCTATTTCAAATAATTTGCGACGTCAAAGAAGCATTCAAAAGTGAAAGCAAAGCAAAGAAAATACGAATGGCAGGACTGCGACAGCAAGGACAACAAACAAAGGCGACTGAAATGAACATGGCGGCGAGGCCAAAGGGAAGCTTAGACTGTTGTGCCATCATTTATCATTTGCGCGCGAACGCACCACGCACCACGCACCGAAACAAAAACGAAACCAACGGCAAAAAGGAAACAACGTTAGCCATGGGCAACAATTACATACACACACAAATAAACAGAGACACAAAAAAATAAATATAATTTTTTGTTCTTTTATTTATTTTTTTGGTTCTCACAGAAATACAAAGACATGCTGCAATTGTCGAAGCCACGCGCCGAACGTGAACGACGTCTATTAATTTTTAATTTAAAACAAAAGCGCACAAAACGAATGCAAAGTCTTGCCTACTTTAAGGCGTCTCCTTTGGCCAGTGCCATGTTCATGTCCCTTTCAACGCTTTGCAAAGTCATTTGCATTGATTAAATCAGTTGTGGGCAATTGTACAAATGGCTTAAAAGAAGGAAATTTACTAACTTGACGCTCCTTCAATTGTTGTGCGAACAAAATGAACAAAAAAAAAAAAAATTGTGCCTTTTGCCTTTTTTCGGGTTTACTTTCTCTCTTTCTCTTTCTCCCACTTAGATTCTTTTTTATTGTATTGTATTCACAAATTACTTTTAGTAATTTTTTCTGCTAAATTTCTGTAAACTTATTTTCATGGCACATTTCACAGTCATGCATTTTTCTTTCTTCTCTTTTCATGTTTTCTTTTTTTTGGTATTTTTTTTTTTTTGTGTAACGCACACGTTTTGCACATTTGCGGCTAGGCAAATTGTTGTAGGCACTTAATTGAGGGGGCTGTAGATGGTTTCCGGTGAAGTGTGTTACAAAATGGCTGCTCATGGCTTCCTTTTTTTTTCTGTATTATATGACCTTGAATGGCGGCGATTTACTGAAAATGTTTACTCAGTCTATTTTTTCAGTAGCTTAGTGAAAATGTAAATATTTGTTAATTTTGAGGTATTTTCGTAAAATTTGTAAATTTGGTAGAACATTTTGTTGGTTGTTGTTTTTTTTTTTTACTGCATCCAAAAAGTATGCTACGAATTTTTGTTGGAAATGTTTTTTCAACTTTGTGTTGAACTAATTTATTTGATGCTCATTGACTGTTGAAAATTATAGCAAGTAATAGGAGTTGGAATATTTTAAGGCATCGTTTTTCAGAGCCTGACTAATTTTAAAGTGTTAATTAGCATAAAATCAGCTCTGGTAGGCATTGCACATAAACGAGAAAAATCTATGAAAACCCGATTATGATTATCATATTTAGTGAATATATGTTAAACCTAACTTAATTTGTCTTTTAAAATAGATACTTCCCAAAAGCTTTTTCCTTAACGAAAAAACTTTTAACATTTATTTTTAAGTTTTCCTAACTCATCAAATGACCTACATGACTGTTTTTCTGTATTATTAATGGTTAATGCATTAAGTCTTCATAGCGGAAGCAAGTCTTCTAATCGACTTATCTATAATACGACTAAAAAATCGCTCAACTGAGAAAACGTTGCATTCCACAAAAAACCAAAAATTTATTTATTATCAGACAAACAAAAAAAAAAAGAAAAAAAAAGGAAAGAAAATTCAATTATGTCAGCCTATTTGACTCGAATTAAATTTCATGCCTGAACATTTTCATTGCGCTAGAAAATTAACTGTTAGCAAAGCAAATCTTTAAAAAAAAGGGAATCAACAAACAAGGCAAAAAAAAAGCACACACATGGCTATGAACTTGTTAACTTTGCTCAACCGTAGGTGGATGGACAAACAAACAGGCAGACGGACAGACAGACATACAGGCAGCGAGACAGACAGATACTTATCTTTGGACTGAGCCAAGGCGATTGAGGAAGCATCTCAAAGCCAACGTATAGAATACGCCGCTCCTCAGACATGGAAAAAAGGAGACGAAATAAAATGAGTGTACACAAAGCGCTCATTTTTTCCATACAGATTCATTCATATTCATAAAGGCGCATTGAACCCGACCACGGGGATTTACAGTCCAAAAAAAGCAAGAAAAACTTGAAGAAAAACAGAGTACACCAAATCAACTTACACACACACACATACACATGCATATATACACACATACAATCAAGCAGCTTAAACACGCTCAAACAAAGTTCGACAAACAAACATTTTGACGTGAAACTTTTGAATGGAGTGGAAAAGTGAAGGTGGTGGAATGGGGAAGGGGGGTTCCATGCAACAAACAAAGTTAATAACCTCTTCTGGCCAAGGCTTGACATTGGTGTGAGGCAACGACATCGGAAGGGGGAGCAGGGCCAGCTTTTCCAGTTAGTTTCTATGGATTTACTTTTGTATGTTTTGTGTTTTTTTTTATTTGCGTTGAATTTTGGCTTTGTGTGTGATTTCGCAGTAATGTGAGTCCTGCTGCGGATGATGATGATGTTGATTATTATTACGGCGGCGCGGTAAAAGCCTTTTGGGCGCTTTAAGCCAACGTCTGGTCGACCTTTGCGTAATCATTTTGCCGCCCACAAGGAAAGCAGCTGTCAAAAAAAAAAAAATATGAAAAACACTAAGCCTTCGCGTTGCCAAAAGGATAACGATAAAACGAGCTTTGCCACAGCAAAAATCAGAAAAATAAAACATGAGAAAAAATAAAATAAAATGGCAACATAGAATATTTAAAGCGCTTATTAGGTTACAAATGAAAACGCTTCGTTTGCATAATCATAGTGAATCTTTTTCTTTTTTTTTTGGTTTTTTTTTGGTAATTTTCTAGATTGTTTTTTGTTGTTGCTTTTATTTGTACTTTATTTTATTTTCAATTATTTTAAGCATAATTAATTTCACGCCAAGTGTAGTCAATTGCCGAAGGGCGTATTAGCTTAGAAGCGCTTATCCTTGCGGGCGCTCACAAGTGCTTAACTTAATAGTGTCTGGGGTTAATAACATCAGAGCAGTTTGGCAATTTAATTAATGCACAAATTTTATTAACAAAATAACTTGAAAACAGATTGTTTCGTCTTGCAGAAAATATGTTTTTTCTACAAAATTTAAATAAATCAATATATAAACTCATAACTTAAAAGCGGACTTAATACAAAATTGCTTGTAGCATATGTTACACAGCCCGACACTTCACATATGGCAAGCCAATATGCGCACTTAGTTTTTGAATTCGAATGCTAGATTAACGTATGTAACTTAGGATGCCTTGTTAAATGTGACTTTTTTATGCTAGGAACGTTTGGAAGACGTTCGATCGTAAGACTCGTTGGGCATTTAAGAATTTGGGTATTAAAAGAATCCCAAAAAGTAGGCAATGATTTTTCAATATTCATTGAATAATCATGTGGTTTGTGTTTCTGCTAAAACTCAATGCTGTAGCGACGCAAAACTAAATCATTTATCTGCACTATCAACAGTTTCACATTCGATTAATAAAGGTACACTTTGAATTTATCATTAATGTAGATGGTCGCTATGCTTGTGTTTGTTGTTTTTGTTTTTGTTTTTCTGATACATGATACATGATTGTGATTGATTATTATTTTAGCCGAATTGAATGTTATTTGTGCCTTCCTTGACGGCGTTGTTCAATCATGCGTACAAATAATATAATTACGTTTAAATTAGGCGAAAATGTATCAATTAATGAGCAGCACATTAATTTATTACGCACAGTTGGCTAAATTCGTAAACAAGGACACAAAAAATTTTGGAGAAATAAGAAGAAACATGTAAGCTTCGACTAAGACGATCTTTGGATACCTTATAGAGAACATATTTTGCAGAACTTTGCCAAGAAGTCAAATTTTATGTTTATATCCAACTACCATATATATTTCTCTGCTCTTTTATCCATGGGATCCTTGGATTCATGAAGAATAACTACGACTTCTACTGATTACATAATTTAATATACAAAAATCCCCATTGTTTCATAGATTGGAGATAAATACAAGACTACTGATAAAACAAAAGTCAATATTAATTAAAGAAGAAGGACAGCTGATATCGAAGGAGTCGGGCGAAGAAAATATGTTCGATAAAGAGATTCCATAAGCTTAAATTTCAACAAAACTGTTCTGGAAAAATAAGTTAAAGTAAAAAAAAATTCTTTAATTAAAATTGTATATTTTGATTGCATTTTTGTTGCATTTATAACACATGTACAGTCACGTATAAAATTGTGATTACATAACAAAAAGTTAATGAAGCAAAATAATTAACTAATCAAACAAAGAGCAACAAAAACAAAGAGTAAAAAAAAAGTAAATTTACTAAATAAATGCATAATTAAATTGTCGAAATCAGGAAAACATACTCACACCACTCACGTACTCAACCAGGCACGCATGCATGCATTTGCACCAACAACAATAACAGCAACTAACTTTATTAGTCACACACACACGCACTCACATACACATGCGCTAATAGACGATTATGTGTGTGTGTGTGCATAAGTTCATATTTAAACAATAAAAAGGACATTTGTTTGTGCAAAAACTTGTGAAAAGAAACAAAGTTGCTAAATGAAGTCAAAGAAGTTTCAATGTATATTTGTAACTATAATACTTGTAGTTATGCGATTGCTGTTGTTGTTGGTGTTTGTTATGAGTTGACTTTAATAATGTTTCATTGTTATTGTTAATACTTAACAATGTGGTTGTGTGTGTTTGTGTGTGTGATTATATGTTTGTTGCACGCAATAACTATTAACAACAGCCACAAATACAAATTGGCATATTGTAAGATGTATGCGCAAATAACTGTGTGTGTGTGTGTGTTATGTAACAAACATACACATGAAAATATAAGTCTGCGTTTAAGTGAAAGTTTGACGTCTTCTTAATGAGACTTAATGTATGTTAAAGGCGTTGTAAGCGAGAACACTTTGAATTGTTTGTTTGCTGTTTGCCTTCGACACCTAGAAGTATGCTACAGCAATGTGCCTGAGCAACAGCAGACAACAATAACATCAGCATACAAACACACACACACAGCCAGACAGCATATGTGCTATGGAAATTAAACAATATGAAAAAAAAAAACGCAAACACATGTGCTACCAAACTGTATATATGTATGTGCGTGTGAGAGTATGAAGTGAGCAAATTTGAAAATGGTGCCTCAAGTGTAAGCCAACTTCTTACGCTACTCGACACCTTCAAGTGCTTTTTTGCTGTTTTCTTTCGTTCAAAAACTCATCTTTTCCTTTTTTTTTTTTTTTTGCTTGTTTGTTTTTCTTTCTCTTTCTCGTTCTGCATTCTGACTTGCGTGCCAAAACCATGAAGATTTGCCAAGTAAAACAACGCTCGTGCTTAATTGCCAACGTTGCATTTAATTGCTTATTTCACGCTTAATGAACACAAGTTTGTTTTTCGACCATCAACATCAGAACAATTTCATTTGCAGAAAAATTTAATGCAGAATAATCGAATTATTCAATTTATAGTTATTTGTTGCTGTCTGTCGAAAGTATCTTTCAAATCTTTTCAGCTTTTAAATAATGTTGAAATTTTAAATCTAAGACAATCGAAAACAACACTGAGTTTTGGGATCCGATTATGACTAGTTGGTCTACAAATCAAAAGAGCATTTTAAGTGTAGTGATCGTAAGCTGGTCCACTTTATTCAACCACTTCATAGTTGAGCTGCTCAGGCACTTTATACCGAACTCTTTATGCTTAAGCAAAGAGTTGGGCACAAAGTTATAGCACAATTACCGATGAAGACTATAAAATAATGTTGCATAAAATAAACTTTCTCCTCTCAACATCAATGAACTCTATCTTATTTCACTTAAATTTTTGGTTGACTTTTAAGAGAGTTGAAACAGATGCGACAACAAGCAAAATGTTGTGATAAATTTCTATGTGTTTTGTACTTTTTCGCATTTATGGCCAAAGTTTCATAATCGTAAAATATTGCAGCAACAACAAAGCAAATGCCACATGGCGGCCATTTTGTCTGGTTTAAGGATATTATTGCAAGCGCTTGGGTACAATTATTTACAATTTAGGCTTAGAGCAGTGTTGTGATTAAATAACTCTTATTTGAGTTAAGCCGTTTTAAAGATAAATTTACAATTGAAGTCGTTTTCAAAGGATATCAAAAGCTGCTCGAAGCTGTTGTCCTACTTATGTACTCTACATGTCCTTGTCAAAGTGTGAAAATCATTTAATGAAATTGTAAGTGACAAAGTCGTCGGTATCAGTGAAAACTGTATTAAGTTTGACAGGCTGATTGAATGATTGACTGACGCAATGAGTTATGCAAATTAAAAACTTTTGCATGTGCGTAGAGAAAATGATACAGCTGAATGTATGACAAGAAGTCGGTATTGATATGGCATACATATGTGTCAAGTCGACGCATCAAAAGTTAAGTGATGGAAGGCTTTTCAAAAAAGTTTGAAACAAACAATATGCATGGCGTTTATACACTTTATTGAAGTATGAACGATAGATGGAAAGCAAACTACAGAAAGTCGCCAATCCCACATAAAAACTGAAATATTAAATTTTAATATAGAAATTTATGCAACCACTTTTTATTTGTCTTCTTCCGTGTTGAAATTTCTGAAGCTATTTGCTTTCATCGTTGCAATTTCTATTTGCACCTTTCTAAACTTTCAATATTTTAAACAATAAAAAAATGCGAAATTTCGTTGCATTGCAAATCCACTTGCCGTTCGCAAGCAGTTGAGTTGCTAACGTTCAAAGTTGCAGTTATTGAAAAACTTTTACCTTTCCGCTATTTTCATTTTCGTAGTCGATCGTTGGGTTCGAACATTCGAATTGCGGTTAAGTGTTGAGTTCTAGCAAAATCGCAACGACAAAGTTTTAATTGCCTAACTGCGCCTCCAGGCTCATGACGACTAACGACGACGGTGAAATGTATCTCGAACTTCTTGATTTCAACTTTGAAAGGCAAAAATTGTGGCGCAATTTTGTTCATAATCAAAAATTATATACATTTTTTTTAACTTCAAATTATTTAAATTAAGCGAAATTATTAGTCAATTAGTAAAAGATAAAAGAACTTCCTTAGTAATTAAATAAAATCAATCTTTGTGTACAAAATTGTGTGATAAATAAGATAATTACCAGAGAACGGCTTTACGTAATCCTAAAAACGTTCATACCCAAACAACAGCCGAATAATCAGCCATTCGACTCAACCGATCAAAAATGCATACGCACATGTTTCCCTGTTGAGTTAAAATAACTCAAATGTGCGAATATTTTGAGTGTCCGAGTTTATTCATGCTCGTGCTCAAACCATTGAATCGGGCTTTCGATCATTCGGCTCAAATTGTGTTGAATAAAGCAAAAACTCAAAAGACAAAATCAACTCGTATGAGTTTATTCATGTGCGAAGTCAGCAACGCTGCCTCTACACTGCTGATGTTTGCGAGGAGGAAGAAGAAGAAACAGAAAAAATTAAAACAACAAACATAGGTTTGTCGCCAAAAGACGCACAAGTACAAGTAGAAGACTATAACCACAAAATACACGCTGCATTACCATTAAATATATCTAAAGGATTATATTTGAATAACAACGGCGCATTTGAAATGCAACTCTGACCCTATAATTCTAAAATCGAAATGTAAGTCGATAGCAGCTACGATAGTTTTTCAGCTCAAATTTTAGAGCGGTATACACGTCGTTTTTGTCGAATAATTTCGAGACCCGATCAATAGTTTGCCATCTCTAGTGTAGGCAAACTAGAATTTTTTTTTTTCATTTCTTTTCCATTTCTTTTTCGTGAAATTTCACGCGGTTGCGGATAATATTATTCATATAAATAATATTCCGCGCAAGATGGAGTCGATCAACTTCAACGAGTACACGAAGTCGGAGCGCTACGACATCATCTCGTCCATTGTGAAGAAAATGTGTGAGGAAGGTCCCGCCGGCAACGCGAGTGCCGAGCGTTTTTTTGAATTCTACTTTGAGAAGTTCTACAAGTTGCCGGCACAAATACGTAATGACATTGTCTACTGCCAGCGGGCCATGAAGACTTACCTGCAAGTTCACCATGTGAGTACACCTGATATCATCATGTATATCATATTTGAACGCTACGCTTTTTGCGCAGTTGGTGGTGCAAGTCTTTACTCAGCAAGCGGACGCCGATCCCGTACAGAAAGATAAGTTCCTGCGCGAGATCGAGGACCAACTTTATGAGATTAATGCGGAGAATAGTTACCTTACACTTCGCATGCGCGAGCACATTGATGATTTCTGCGCGGTCTTTCAGTCGCATGGCGTTAATTGTAATAATGATCTTGTACGTTCAATGATCAGCCATGAGTTGACACCAATGATATCAAACACACAAATCCAAATCAATCCGATAGATGTTGTGCCACGTGAAACCAAGAACGAGTTGATGCGTCGTTTCTTCACCGTTTGCCAGGACGACAAAACGGCTAAACAAGACCCAGTAGCAAAGAAAGCAACTGAGCCATTTGTAATTGAAACTGTCGATATATCGGACGATGACGAAGACAAGAAAGATCAAGAAGATATTCAAAATATTGACAGTCGCGCTGGCAAAAAGGTTAAACAAAAGCAAGTAGTGAACTTAAAAACGGAAAATGCCAAGCCCTTGAAAGTGCTGGCACCTACACAGACAAAGAACGAACGTCGCAAGACAGGCCCACTGGAACCGCCGGCCAAGAATGAACGACGCGTCAGTGCCCCCGGCACAGCAGCAGCAACAATTGTCAAACAGCAGGCACAAAAAACTTCAGCAGCAAAGGCCAAATCAGGCAACAACCCACCAGCAGCGTCTGTCAGTTATGACCATGTTAAAGCAAGTCGCATTAATCTTCTGCAAGTGCTCAAACGTACACGAACTGAACGCTTAAAGAGTGAAGTTAAGCCCACTCCAAAGTCTGCAGCCGTAACTAAATTGCAACAAAAGCAACAACCACAGCAGCACCAACAAAATACTTTGCCAAAACTACAGTCTGTAAGGCAAACTGAACCGGAGAAGACACCTTTCAATGATAAGAAGTCCTTTATGCGCTCCCTTGGCCTTTGCACAAAAGATGAATACCAGCGTCTTGCAACAGCGCAGTGTCAACTCAAGCGCCGCAGCTTTAATAAACTCCAAACACATTAATACTCTTAACAACACCAATGAGACATGACAACTCCAAATAACGCTGTGGAGATTAAAAGACTGTTCTGTCGTTTCGTTAGTTTGCTTGGTTGATTTAATAATAAGTTTTAGTTAGACTATTAATATTAAGCTTTTGTGCTATACCAGGTACAAACACACACATACATTCACACTCACATCCGCCTTTAAACATAATCATACATATTCATAAACACAAAAATCATTAATAGTCTAAGAGTTTTCTTGTGATTACTGTAATTGATCAGTACTAAATAGGCTGTAACAACAAAGGTATATCCTTAAATATTTTTGTAAAAATAATTAGTTTTTAACAGTTCAGCACTTGTTACGAAATCTACAAGCAATTGCTTTCGCCATCAAGAAACTGGGAAACTATCCCATCAGTAAAATTCGAAATAACTGAAATGAATGCCATGTAGCATCATTTGATTTTTTATAGCTCTTTTCCTTTTTTTAAACTATGGTTTTTTTCCAAAATATGTCAATAATCAAAAAATTTTATTGATTAGTTACCTTCAAAAGGTCAGCGATTTTTTTTTTAGCTTTTTAGCACTACTCCCATTTCATGTTAGGGCAAGTAGCATATACGACAGTTAAATTATCACACTTGTAAATTGTAACCGAATTCTCAATTGTGTTGTGTGGTCGTAAGTCAACATTGGAGTATTTAATAATCCATTCAACTTAGTTTTCTTTTGCTGGCATATGAAGCCAATACAAATACTAAAATGAATCTTTAATTTTTAAAATCAGTACTTTTTATTTTCCAAATATATTATATGAACTTTAGTTTCCTTAAACTATTCATTTTTTTACATATGTACGTACGTACACACACACATTTCAAAATAACATTACTTAATAACGTATTATGTAAAAATTACGCTTAATAAATTAACAAATAAACAAAACATTACGTTAAAATTTATCTTACAAATCCGACCACAAGTAAAATTGATATAAGCGGCCATTGTCAACATTGGCATTGCGGCTGTTTGCGCTGTGCTTAAGCCAACTTGGCTGTCGTCGTCGACACCGCTGACGTTGGTACACGCTTAAGGTTGGGGACGATTCGCCTTACGGCTGGGTGGACGACAGTAAATGCAATGCCGTCTCCGTTATGTTGTCCAAAGTAAAGTACACACACTCCATGTCCTACGTAAAATGACTGCTTTAGCTGACACCACGCATATTTTTGCTTCGTTTTGGCTCATGCTAAAAATGGGAGAAAGGACAAAAATAGCTTATGAGGATTTTTACTTAAACACATGTTTCTCATGTTTAATTTACCTCAATTTTGTCGTACACATAATCATCATTGATTTTCTTGACCAAGCTACGCCTTTTACGTTTCGGACGACTCTTCAGCATTTCCGCATGTTGCTCTTGACTGCAAAGTTTAAAGTACGAAAGAAAATCCAGCTGGCTTGGTATTTGCATGGTTATTGGTTGCGTTAAAGCTGTAGTACAGTCGTTCGTTGGCTCACCACCGGTGTCTGTAATATCAATAATTTCAATTACTGGCGGCGGTGACGGTGATGTCGCCGGACTGCTGCTGATGACTTCAGAACTTGACGGACTGCTGCTGTTGGCGACATCAGAACTTGACGTACTCTTTTGGCACACAGAACGATCCTTAGCGTTAAATCTTGTTTCTTCGTTGTTGTTGCTGCTTGTAGTGCATACATACTTCTCAAGTACACACCAATCCCTTTGACCTTGCAGCAGTGCATTGAATTGTTGCCACAGAGTGTCTTTGTTGGCGCGTACCTTAACGGCAATAGGCATGAGTGGCGTTGTGGGCGCTTGCCACATTTTCTCATCCAACTCTTGCCGCAGTATGAGCTTCGTCAACTCGGGCATAATTTCGAAGCCACGCGCCACTAACATTTTACGAAAGTCAACGGTGCTATCGTCTACATGCAACAACAAAATCTTGAATTCTAATTCAATCTCTTCGATTTGTTGGGTGACCATAGATAGCATGATTTTGCAGGCGGCCGCTTTCTTCTCACGTTCGAACGCATTATCCTTAACGTCGGGCTTACTTGTGCACAGTTGCTATTGTTTTGTAGAGAAAAATTTAATTATATATTTATTTATTTTATTTTCAATTTCAAATCGACTTACGTTATAGAATTGCACACGCTCCATAAGCGCACGCTCACAATAAATCAAATCGTTCTTAAGCGCTTCGGGCATCTTGTAATGCTGCTCCAAGAAGTATTTGAGTAAATCCTCTGTCATTAAATTGACAACCCGTTTTTCCTGCTGCAATTTGGGTATTCTTTCCATTTCCTTGTCTGCATAATGCATAAAACAGCCGAGTGTTGACATTTTGATTTCGTTTTTTAAATGTGCTTGTTTGTTTTATTTATAATTAATTATTGCCGCTAATTGTTGATGTTTTCGCTTTGCTGTCTGCTGCTTTAATGCTGCCACTGCAGGAATTTGTGCGAGTTTTATGCGTTACTCCCTTTTTCCTATTCTATTTTCATGTCAAATTCGCTGCAATTCGCCCGGTTGCATTCCTGACCTGCCTCCTTGTCTTATCGTCTTTACCATTTCTCCACTACCCTTCTTGCTCACTTGACACACACACACACGCCTTGTCCTCTAATTCTAATTCACTTCTAAGTTGTACTTTTTCTAGTGCCGTCCCTTTCCCTCCGGGGTAAAATCCCGCAGCAACAAAAACTGCAATTCGCGATACCTGCGAAGTTTTATGGATTACGCTCGGGTCGTCGAAATAAATACATAGCAATAATTATGGGTTTTCGGTTTTATGAGGCTGACTTAAGACACCTGCGCTTTCTTTAAGCTGCGTTGTCATAAAACTTACTTTGTTGAAAATCTGTGCATTGGATTATACATAATAATTGCTTGAATCTGTACAGTAGTCGCCAAGAGTCACGCACAAGAAATCATATACGAGTTTGTTTTTCTTTTTGGTGCCAACAACTTTTCTGGTATACGCAAATTGAATGTAAATAGTATACAGAGATATGTATGTATGTATACATAACAGTGTATACAGATTCTAATTGGAATTGTTTACTTATTTTGAAATAAAAAGAAATTATTAGTTGTTGTAGTTGCTATGAAAAAGGAATATGCGTAGTTGACGAAATTTTAAGCAAACTACTCAAGCGACGCTGGTGCTTTTCACAGGAAAATAAGACAATAATGGGGAAGCACAAGTCGTAGCCATTTGGGAGCGACCGTGATCGCCGCGCAGTCGTGTGCTGTTTGTTGTGTAAGAAAGGAACAAAACCGTCAATCAACGAAATAAAAAAATAATGAGCAATATAGAAACGAATGAGTTTGATTATATTATTGTCTGTATGATTTGCTTGGAGCATTTGACAACGTCGACGGATGTCGTCGTCACCGACTGCGGTCATGTATTTCATCGCGCTTGTCTCACGGAGTGGCAAAAGCAGTAAGTTTACAAACAATTTGTTTAATTTAATAAATTTATATAACTGCCACTTTCTGTAGGAAACAAGAGTGCCCAAAGTGTCGCCGAGAAAAGATACAACATTTTAAGATTTGCTTAGATTTTGACACGTTCCCTGAATATAAGAAGTTACTCCAAGAGATTGATGTACTTAAGCAAAAGAATATGATTTTAAAGCAGCTGTTAACCGAAAAGGTGGAACAGGAGTCGGACGAGGCTGCGAAAGAATTGGCCGATTTTTTAAAGGATTTGTGTATATAGCGGGAACAAGCAACGAAGGGCGATAAAAACAAAACGGCTGAAAAAGCCATGTGCGGCAGTCTCATGAAAGGAATGTAATTATTATAATCAAGTTGGCAGTTACATATGTTGAAGTTCTGTATACACATTACATACATACATGTGTATACAATGTATGCATATATAAAAATATATAATTATATAAATCTACCGAATACGTGTTCATAAGTGCATATGTGTGCCCGTGTTGTACTTTTATATGAACATTTTTTTCGTGATTATGTGATTTACGTAGCTGAAGGTACATGGTGTTTTATGCTAGGTTAGTTTTCATAAATTTTACAATTTGTAGTAAAAGTTGAGATCCTAAGAATTGATTATTCCTTAATCTTAGATTTCAATAGTTAATTTAGTTTTCCACATGCCTCATTAGATATTCCTATCTGACAAAGGATTACACAGTGCCTATGGAACTTTAAAATTCAAATTTGGACTTTAGATCAGAACGCCAATATCTTGCTTCAAATGCTTGTTATTGTTCAAACTAGAAACAAATAGTCTGTGGGCATTCAAAAAATGCAATGGGACTTGTAATCAAGAAGAGGTTTGTTACTGTTTTTGGCAATGGTTTCTGTTTTTTTGTACAAGTATTTTAAGTTGTCTCAGCCAATGCTTTTCTAATATGCAAATAAAATTCATGATAGACTAACTTCACTGACAAAAGTATAAATGACAAAATCGAAAAAGAGTTTGAAAGAGCAAGACACAAAATGATTAAATTCAAATATGCCGACGATATAACCAAAGGCCAAATGCTGATGTCGACACATGTGGTTTTTTTGGGTTTGGCTCCTTGGCAAAAATGGTAAAATTAAAAAGTTCCAAGCTCAGTTCAGTCAGAAACAGGCGCTTCTTCAGTCCTTCTTGGCAGAACAAAGGATTAGATACTAACATATTCATACGCGTACGTACAGACATACAAATGTCTGAACGAGTTTTTATGGCATATCACTGCATACATTTATAGATACGAAAAGACTGCATAAATGTATATATCAACATTTATTTTTTTCCTTTTTCTCATTTGTGTCTTTAGTGAAATGTCAAGCGGTCCTTCGAAGGATAAATACTCAAAATATGCGCTGTGACATAAAGTGAAATGAGTATGAAGGCTCGAAAGAGTAAGTAAACTGACTGGTTGGTTGACTGAACTATCACTGGGACAGACATGCAAGATTCGTATCGACTTGTTTTGAGTCACGCATCATGAAATTCAATGAAGTTGATTTTTCGTTTTCTCTCTCACTTTGTAGGTTAGTAGGAAGCGCTTACGTGTTGTTAACTGTTATGTATGTGTGTAGGACTTTGTGTTCTTTAACCTGCTTAAAGTATGTACATATGCAAGTTAATATAAGCTTTTCTCCATTCTCTCATAAATATGTTTTAATTTTGTATAAACGTTATTTTTATTTGTTTATAAAAGCAATGCAAAATCGGACAGTTACATTAGTTGTATAATAACTTTATCCGCTATGAAGTAATTGTCCAGATTATCGAAGCTTTACTATCAGAATAATATGAGCTCCTAATTTTATTTCTATTTTGTTGTTTTTTAAATACATCAGCAAATATTGCATATTTAGAAATATTCAGAAAATGCATTTGAAGTTTTGTTGTTTT
This sequence comes from Phortica magna, assembly GCA_037044515.1. Classification (NCBI taxonomy): domain Eukaryota; kingdom Metazoa; phylum Arthropoda; class Insecta; order Diptera; family Drosophilidae; genus Phortica; species Phortica magna. The sequence goes on along the minus strand of JBAMBP010003042.1, from coordinate 207,091 downwards.
TTCTTTGTGGCACATGCAAAAATATGCTCATACACAAATTTCCACACAGCTTTTCAGTGCGTTTTCTTTGCCATTTCCCACCAACCCGACTTACCCATCAGCAATGCGTTTCTGTGGTTGTCAAGTTCACTTTCGATAAAAAAAAATACAAAATTGGAGTGCCCCAAAAAACGTAAGGTATGTTTTTTTTCGTCTGTTTCAGCTTAAAGACAACTTTTTGTTGCGTTACGTTGCGCCGCATTTTTTCGTGCGTATCTGTTCGCCAAATTTTCAAATATTTTTTTTTCATTTTTGTTTGCAAACAAAAACGGACGTTGCTGTGAATAACGCAACGTTTTCTGTTTCGGGTTGAATTATGACTTCGATTTTGGTTGCGATACATTTGCAAATAGCCTTCAGCCTTTCGTTGTCGTTGCAGATACACCAAAACTTGCATTTTGTACCTTTTATTTCATTTTTGTTTTAAGTGTTCTGTGTACCGTTCACTTCTGTGCTTGTATGGATTTACGTCGACTATCATCAGTACGTGCATGCAATCCAATCAGTTGAGTTCAGCCCTGGAGCTCATAATTTTCAAATGCACGGCATCACCCTCTCTGCTCACATTAAATTGCCGTACATATACATGTGTATATAGTGTTATATATTTAAAAGCAAATAAGCAACAGTTTCGTTATCTTACATATTTTATAATTGGCAACATTTGCCAGCTCACGTGTGCATACACATTGTATTGGCAAAAGTTGCATTTACTTTCAGTTTTGTGCCAAAATTGCCAATAACTTGACTACTTTTATTTGTGTGTTGGCTTTGTAATCATTCCTATTAAATTGTTTGCTTACATTATTAAATCAAGAAATTTTCTGTTTCCCATATTTGTATTTAAAAGAAATTATTTTAAACGTAACGATCAAAGTTTTGTGGCACTTTATTTTTATCAATAAAGCTCAGTGCTGTAAAATTTAAGGCCTTTCAAACAGCAAGCTAGTAGCTACAAAACCGCAATCGCGATCAGTGTACAAGTTTGTTTTGCTACTTTAGTTAAAGTAATTTTTATGTGTTAAGTTTAATGTTGCCTGTGATCGCAGGCGTACTTAGACGCAGCTACCATTAATTTCGGCAATGAACACAACACACCAGGCATATAGCAACTGAAGTGGCAGCGCTGATCAGCTGGGCACCACGATCTGCAAGGCTAAGCATAAAAGTGTCGTATGTGTTGTTTGAATGTCTTGTAACATAGGTATGCTTAATATAAATTTAGCGATTGATTAACCTGTGCCTTATTGCCAACTAATCTGAAGCCAAAAAGGTTGTATTCAGCCATATCATAAGTAAAAATGGTTGATGTAGAAAGACAAAGCAGATGAAAAAGAAGGTGAATAAAAGTATTGTTATTTTAAAACAGCGAAAAAGGACGTGAACATTCGTTCAACAATACGGAATGCGCGGTGTCTGGTGATTCGACGACTCTGCGTCGTGAGAGCCAATGACACAACTGGAGGATTATTGACTTATCGCATGTCGCCTTGTATTTCAAAGAGACTTTTCCCGCTTATATGCTTCAAGGTAATTGAAATGCTTTTTTTGTCTTAGTCGTGGACACTTACGTGTCAAAGACGACGCTTTCTTTGCAAATTTGGCTCACTTGTGTTACAAGCTTTCTTGGCGCCATTTTTATCACACCATTTCTATATTGAGTACTCTAATGTTACACAGGCTCACTTGCACATGCCCCAATTTTGTGTTAATCATTTGTAAATCGCGTTCTGTTAGATTGCCGCTGTCTCAATAGTGTTAGAATTTTATTAGAATTGTTTAATTGTTTGCCGACGTTCATTCCGTTAAAGTGTGCAAGTCTCATTCGATAAAGAAGCTGCGAACCATGAATTCAATAAATTATAATGAGACAGTGTGTTTTTCCAAGCGGCGCTTCAAACTTACGTCCGCAAGTGGTTTAGTACTCATTGCAGATAGTGTAATAAAAAAAGTGATCTCATTGCACTTTGGTTCAATAAATATATACATTGCTGACTACGATTAGATTGCCACAACTATAAAGATTTATTTTTAGAGATTGTTTCCTAAGAATTTAGAAGTCAACGCAATTCTTGGATATGTGTTTATGATTGATATGCGTAAGTATACATTGGAAAATGAAAACAAGTTGTGAAAGTTGCTTATAAAAACTGTAATTTTACTAAAAGCATTCATTCCATGGTGAATTGACCAGTGGTTAGCAATAATAAAGGTATGACGACGACAACGACGACTAGCCTTACTGCGGATGCGCCGCCGTCCTACTTAGCTGCTACTAGTAGATGTAATTATTGTAGTCAGTTTGGCAATGATGAAATGTTAAGGTGTGACCAGTGTAAAGCATTCTGCCATCGCGCATGTGCCGGCTTCGACGAAAAGACGATAGTGCCGAAAGATGGTTGGCAGTGTAAGTTTTGTGAAACAACTACATCGAATGCAGCCAGCAAGTTGGAGGTCTTGGAATGTGCCTTTGATTTAGGCGAAACTGTCGCCGATGCTGTACCGTACATTAATCTGGCGAGAATTGCAGGAGCATTAACTCAGCCTACAGATGGAGATTTGCCACCCATTACCGAAGCACCGAGTTTTAATTTTTTCAATACGGGCGACAATGCCGATTGCATGTCCAACATTCCCGTTACAAATGCGGTCGTTGCTGATAACGATGACTGTGGAATTTGTTGTTGCGACTGCGACGGCGATAGCGGCAATTCCGGTGTCGATAGCGGCGATGGAGATTGCGGGGATTGTGACTGTGGCGATTGTGACTGCGGCGATTGCGATTGCAGTGATTGTTGCATACAATGAGTGAGTCTTATACAATCAAACAAATTTTGTGTTAATTTAAGTCTTTACATATTATTAGTTATACATATTTAACTACTATGTCTCTACTAACCGTAATTTAACCTCAAAAGTAGTCAAAAGAGACTTGAACCTTAAGTTGTCTCTTTTTTGTTCAACATGTTTAACTTCGACTAATGTACAAGTACAAAACGAAACTTATTGTAAATTGCACATGTTGTTGTTGTGTACTGGTCAGGACCAGTTGTCGCATATACCTTGGTCAATACCCACATGGGCGACATTTGTGCCAAAGTACTGCATGATTGTATTATTGTTGTGGGGCTGTTATGGCCACGCCCATTCATAGTCGTCTACGTTCACTTAGAGTTGTGCACACATATGTTTTTTATGTTTTCATGCTGTTTTGCTTGTGTTCTCTATGGTTCAGAGCATCATGTTCGTCGGTCTTGTTGTGCTTTTTGGACATTGCCATCAGGACTGTTCGAGTGACTATTTCTGCTATGCACATACAAATATACCAGCATACAATAACATCAGGAATAATAACAATAAGAAAAACAACAACAACAACAACAAACAAGGAAAGAAATTGTCGTGTGGCATTTGTATTTTATGTATAACAATTCGTGTCTAATGGAATAGGTCAGTTTATGGCAAAATTATGGTCTGTGTGAGCATCATCAAAATACTAAAAACAAAAACAGAGAGAACAACATTTTAGTAAAACTATTTTTGGTTGTATACAAGTACAGATATTTTGTTGATTTTATGTATTTGATGACATTCAAGGCAGACATGGCTTTATGCGGGATAGGAATAACAAAATAATATGAAAAGTTAAACATTTGCATAAAAATTATGTTTTCTATACACTTGACTGGCATTCTAAATATCATACCAAACGAAAGATATTTCAGCTTCAATAATAAAAAACAGAACACTTTCAATTATTACGTCAGCTAAAAATAATTTAGTGATAGACAGGAAGAGCTCATATGAGAGCGGGAGTAAGGGATCACACTACATCTTATAAAATGTTAGCCATGAGGATGAAGGGTTTGAAATTTATAGAAGAAAATCCCTTTAATGATATTGAAAAAAGTAAACCTAATAAGAAATCCAAATGCCAATGGATCTAGAATATAAAAGAAAATATAATTCTCTGACATACATATTTATGTATGTATATAATATTATATATGAGATAAGTACTCATATTCATTTGAAATGTGACATATTTGACAACCACAGAAAAATTTGATTTTTAATTTTTTTCGGTATAATTCAATTCAAATTTGTGTGTGCTCAATTTGCGCAACAATAAAACAAAACCAAATGGCGGATTTTAGCAACAACAACAATATAAGTGTTAATGATAATAGCAACAACATTAATACGATGAACAACTTGTTGCTTCCACTCGTTTTAGCCGTTATGGAAAACTTCAATAGACCGGTTACCATCGAAGAAATTGTGGCGAAGATTATGGAATTGTTGCGTTCCATACGCGACACGATAAATGATCATCGCATTGAGGGTGTTGAACCAATTGGCGATCAAGCGGCAAGTAGTTACTATCATCAAAAGCGACAATCATAGAACGGAATGATTGAGTCAAGTTAAAGCAATGAGGGCACAAATCACGAAAATACTGTTGCGTAGCAAAGTCTGAGCGAAGATGCAAAATAATCTAATAGCAAGAAACTAAATTATCGCAGTAAATATAGAAGAGCAAGACAAAAAACAAAAATCAATTGCGATAACAATTTTTTTAAAAAGTTGAAAGTCATATTTTGCAGGCAAAAAGTTTTTTAATAAGATTTTCGAGTGTTTTTTATTCTTTTGCAATATTTTCTCAAAACATTTAGAATTTCTTAAGCTCGAAACAAAGAGACTTCAAACTTTTCCACACCTTCATGTTCTGCATAAGCTGTAAGCTGTTATGCAGTGTGTTATGTGTGTGTGTGTGGGTGTGCATACCTATGGTTGTGTATGCAAGAAGATGGAGTGTAGTGCATAACGCTATGAAAATACCATAAGGAAGCGACACGTACGCAGGCACTTAAGTGATCCTTTTTATTACTTTTGACGCCGTTCGCAGCTTGGTATTCGTTGCTTTTATCATTGTCGTTGTTTTTGTTGTTGTTGCTTTTGCCGCCATGATTGCGTTGGGTGCTGCCGCCATTTTGCAAGTGTCTCCGTGGAGCATACTCGTCATCGTCATTGTCGTTCTCGCGGTCGATTTTACACTAAAGTTGTTTTTTTTATTTTTTTTTGTTTGTTTGGTGCGTTTACTCGTTCGTCTCATAATCACGTACGTTGAAAGCTCATTAAATGCTCAGGTGTAGAAAGATGCCAAACCAGAGCAACTGGACAGATAGCTAGACACAACGGGTGGGAAGGCGCGATAGACGAGACAGACAGCCAACCAGCCAACCAGCCAACCAGCTAGACAAAATAATGTTGCCAACTTTGAGCATTTTGGCATGAACATGAGCAGACATTAACAAAGTTATTGTGTCTTGCTTAAAATTTCATTCAACGTTGTTTGGCACGAAGGAGTGAGTGAAATTAGTTTTGCTTCGTTTGCTACTTTATTATGATTTCATAATTTAACTTGGCCTAAAACTAGATACGAAACACACACATATACAAACACGTAAGCTCATCAAGAGTCGCGAACGCAATGCTAATGACACAGCGGGCAACATGCACATCAGCAACATCAACATCAACATCATAAAGGGACATGCCAAAGACGTGTCCTGGTTTCGTTCGACATATGCCACAGACACACACACATTTACATGCATTTTGACAGTTATGAAAGCCGTCGAGCTGCCAAACAATCGCTGTGCGCTTCTGTTCTACTAAATCTCAAAAAAGGAAGGAAATGGGGTGAAATGTTAAAACTTTGTTTTGTTGCTTGTGCTTTTTTTACCTTTTCAAAGCAAAAAAAAAACAAGCACAGCTTTGTTGTCTGTCATGTTTGTTGTTGGCAATGCTTGTGATATCCTGCAATGCATCTTTTTATTGTACTCAAACATTAAGCAAATGCTCTGTGTGCATTACTAGTTTTGTTTCACTTTTAATAGTTATTTAAACTTAATCGAGCAAAGTCTAGTACAACTAAAAGTTTGCCTCACCCTCGTCTTGAGTGTTCAATTTGAGCGCAAATATTTGTGAGTGCAATGCAATAGGGAAGCTTTTAAAGCGTGCAACAGATATTTCGTTGAAGTACAACAAAATTGCTAAGCAAACAAACAAAGAACTTTAACAAATAATAAAAATAGTAACGTAAGATAAAAATGTGTGTTTTGTAACCGCCATTTTGTTTGTGTTTTGTTGAAATTGTTGACCGATAGCATGTTCTATTATTTCTTAAAAAAAACAAATACAAGAAAACTTTCCGATTAGACTTCCGGCAACAAACGACAGAACACGTGTTACTTAAGTTTATCAATTCGAGCTCCCAAATTGAGATTATAGAATTTGATAAAAGTTTTTGTAGAACGTTGTGTTTGAACATGCATTTCCTGAACTCAGAATTTGTATTTCACTTATCGGGGTCACTTAAAGTGAAATGAAGAAATAATACATACCGAAATATAATTAAAGAACATGTTTATGCATAAGTTGACATAGTTTCATTCATTGGGTGAGTGATTCTACAAAATTTAATGATACTTTCTGAGCTCACACGACATATTATAGAATCTCACTAAAGGCGGAGTGGAGGGCAATGTTTATAGATAACCTTTCCATATAATTAATGGATAACCTTCTGTATTCCGGTCCGAACGCTGATCGTTGATTTTCTGATGTTTTGGTGTTTTTATGAGATAAGGTGATGTGTTATTTCGTTTTTCAATTGTTTATTAGTTAGGTTTTATTTGTTTTAAAGATAATGTCGTTTGTTGAATCAACAACAAACGACAAATTTAGGAAGAGGCCAAAAAGGCTGAAATTCAGTTTGAAATCTGTTATTGCATTTTCTCGTGCTTTAAATTTTTCTATGAATCTAACTGTTCTTGTTTATAATTTGTTTCATTCAATGAGATAAATTTTAAAATATTCGTTATATATTATCGAAGTTTTCCGGTTCTTTGTAAAGCATAACAATGAGACGCTTACGCTTTATGTACTTTATATTTTGGCATATTTGAATGATTATCCACTCGTTGTAAATAAGTTTGCTTATTTATTTGCATCAATTATTTAAACATATTTTTCATATGTTGTTTAACTAACTGCTTCTTCATTTATTTATAAGTTGTTTCACTAAGTTGGCGGGTTATACTTTGGTAGTTTGATAAAATTGATAAAATATCGTTGCACTAAAATTACTTTCTCTTCAACGTACTTTGCCGATATTACAGTTGTTTGAAACTTAGGAAAATCTCTCACTTTTTATACGACGGCAATTTAAAGGCAATTGAATACTGAATACGCATCTAAAACTAAAACTAAAACGTCTGCTAACTTATTACCAAAATAAAATCTTTGTTGTTCTTTGGAAAAGAAGTGAAAATGATTTGCATTTCTGTGTTTTTGATGCCATGAGAGTTCTTACATTTTAGTAATGCCTTCTCTTATATTGGCAGCATTATAGTTTATCAGCAATCAACGAACATTTTAAGTTAGTTTTATATACAAGTTTTAAGTGCTTCATTTTATGGCAGCTAAGTCAGTTCAGTGTTCCTATTAAATTTGCTACAAAATCTGCGGTCAACTCAAAAGGCTTTTAATCAATTCACTCAAACATTTATTTCAGTAAAAAAAAAAAGAAAAAAAAGTCTGCAAACAAAAAATCTAATAAATTTTAGCACAAAAATTTATTGCACCATAAAAAAGTCAATAAAATCTGACAAATCTTCAAGGCACACAACTAATCCAGTCGTGGTAATCAAGTCGGTTACATGCACAACTTCAATTTGACACACACATCACATCATTACGCAAGGATTCGTTGAAAAAAAAAAAAACCAAAAAAGAGAAAAGCCGTGCAAACATATAAATGCAAAAAGGACACCCGCGAGATTTCGTATTTGTGCCACAATGGCAACCAAGTTAAATTTTGTACGGTATATTTTATAAAGCGTGCAACTCTGACAACTCAACTCAACTCAATTCTGCCGTATAAATTCTTTCTCTGCTATCCTTTTATTTCAACTTATCTTAACGGAACCGAACTGTGCTGAGCTATACTGAACTGCTGTAAAGCCATGCTGCCAACCAGCCAGCCAACTAGTCAGCATCCTGCCTGCCAATTCTGACTTAACTATATCAACGACTCGACGTTGCCATAGCGCATTGTGAAATGTATCTATAAAATAAGCTTAAGTGCCAGTTTCACTATCCGCAGTGGCAGCACACTGTCGAATGGGTTAAGTTCGTAAAATTGTTTGTAGTTGTGAATGCTGTCATTGCTGCTGCTGCCGCGCAATGGGATCTGTCATAAACCAGTAGCATAGCTTGTACCGCGCTCGCCTTTCCGCCGTATTCGTTCTCTTACCATTTAGTCCAGGCAAAAATCGTTAAGCAATCAGAAGCCAATCATCTAAGCATACTATCAAGCCATTATCCTTCGCGTAACCAACGTCGATGGATGCTAATGCGTAACCCGAGTGAATTGACTGAGTGCGAGTGTGTGCGTCTGAGTGGGGGTTTTTTGGTTGGTCTTGGAGAATTAACCCTTCTCTTGGAGATTTTGTTTTAGATTATTTGTTTGCGTGGGTATGAAGTTGTTAAATTGCCGTTAGTAACCTCAGAAATTCTGTATTAGGTAAAGTCGATATTTTATTAACAGTTTATTGAGTGTGTGACAATTTTTTATTTTTGTTTTGGGAAATATTTTAAAAGCATTTAATGCTATTTCGAAGTGAATTGTTTTTTTAATATGATTTGCATATTTTTTTATTTTTATTAAAAAAATGTTTGTACATTTTGACATTTTTTTCGATTTTGATCAAAATTTTTCTATAATCATTTTCAACTCGACATTGCGCAGTGTTGAAAAATTTAAAGTTATGTGGAGTGTATAATCGATTTAATCGATTATAAATTTTTTAAAAAATGTCTACTTTTGATTAATTGTATAAAAAATTGTTAACAAGCTTTTGTTTGCGAAAAGATCACGACTTTCGTCTACATTATGTTCTTGTAATTCGACTTGAAAACGAGATTTTCGCATTCAAAGAGCCTTGCAGTCCCTTGTTTTCTATGCGAATTGTAACTTTGCTATTCACTTATGTCTTGAGTCCTGTTTTTCCTTGACTCAGAACATTACATTTCTTACTAATGAAGTTTAATTTACATTGAAGCTTCTTTAAGTGGTTTTCCAGTCTATCAAGTTATTCTCTATAAACTTTTTAGATCAAACTTTACATTGTTACCTTGATTTCATTATCTTTATCATACGTAGAGAACTTTTGTTGAGTGAACATGACATTGAAGTCAACACATACAATTTTTTTATATCTATGTGTTGAGGCAGTGGCTTTCCGAAACCACTTTTATATTCTGCCCAGTTGCGATTGAATCACACGGTTGCCAACATTTGCATTCAATATAGTATTTTTCTTGCGGTTCTCCAAATCCGTTCTTAAACTCAACCCAGGTTCGAAGAAAGTTTTTAAGTCCAAACCAGTACTGTGCTTGTGTTTTTTTTAAACCATGTACTCTTCCAGCTTTTCGTCCGAGATGGTCGCAGTAGACAGATATACCTGGATCTTTCCCACTTGCAATCGCATCAGAACATGAATTTGGAATCATTAATTTTTTTTTATCTATTCCGATGTACTCTGACTATTGTATCAGCAACTATTGATAATCTCAATTTATTGATGTCATTGATCTTGAAATTTCTTATTCAAGGTAAAATTAACCCATTGATTCTCCAAATCCATTTTTGTATTCTGACCAATTGCGATTAAAGAAGTCTGTTGGCTTTCTAATTTTACTTAATATTGACATATGTGATAAAATATTGATCCATTGATTCGCCGAATCCTTCTTTGTAGTCAGCCCATTCGCGTTTGAATAATTATGTTGACCAAAACGAACCAATTTCGGTTTCCCAAAACCGTCCTTATAGTCTTTCCTTTACGATGGAGATTTTCTAGACCCAACCAGTATTGACCTTTTGGATTGCCAAAACCTGCTCTGTATTTCGCCCAGTAATCATTACAAAAATCTATGGAAATTTTTTGGTTTCTCCCAAATTGGTCGCAATAAACGGGAGTCGGCTTACCTGATTTTATTAATTTGGTTTGCTTATCTATTCCGATTAATGTGTAATTATATCAGCAGCAGTTGTATGTCGTTGTAATCTGTGTGGATATATTTTTGTGATTCTCAAATTGCGTTTCCCGCATTGTGTTAATTTCCCAAATCGATCCTAATGTATAATAATTTTTACTATTTAAAACATCCCTCTTCTTGAAATTCTCTATATTGAAAAAAAAAGAACAGTTTTTGGAACAAGTTATCGTGTTTCCGTTTAAATTCCAAGAATTGTTGCTTGAGTTAAGATGCATTGATTAAAATATGACAAACTTAGCGAAAAAAATGTAGTTTTAATTGCACAGTTGAATGTATCAAAGAAATCGGAATAATATTGTAAGTTCAGGATGCATTTTATGTTATGTTTAAATTAAACAAACAAAGTAAATAAATAATGCTTTTTTTAAAGGCAGGAAAAAGTTGTTTACAAAATTAAATCCTTTAAAAACTAATATTTTCCGAAAAGTTTTATGGCCTTGTTGTTGCCTTAGGAGGGCAAAACTAATTTATCATTAAATAAACACACGTACACAAATCATAAAACAAAATCTGTGAACTTTGTTAACATTTTTAGTCTCAGCAAAACTTTTGTATTTCTTTGAATACATTCATCAAACTTGGCAATTAGTAAAATAAATATTACGGCTTCCAACAACTTGACAAGAACTTGTTGTATCATTTATGCATAGTATACATGATAATAGTAAAGAGAATGCGTTTTATATTCAATGTTTTCATGTATTTCAATTAAAAATGTTTAACAAGTTACAATGCGGTAGGACAAACTCAAACACACAAACACACACACATACACACTTGTGCAAATGTACATAGTGCGAGTTAATTACCTTTGGCTTGTGTCTGTGTTCGTAATGTTTGCGCAAAACTTGTCTGTGCCGTTATCAAGTATGTTCCCTTTGTTTGCCAGTCCTACTCGCTCTATGTGCGTTCGAGCAGTCGACCAACAAAGATGTGGTAACAAAATATTTTGTATAATTTATGGCGCTACTTCCGTTGTTGGTGCCCTCACGCGTTTTGTAGCATTTCATGTGTATTGTATTTTTAAAAGCTTACTTAATTTTTTTTTTTGTTTTTTGTTGTTTTTGGGTAATTTTTTTGTTTTTTTGTGCCAACTTACATAAAATTCTTTTGCTTTGCACACATGTTGGCTTGTGAGATTCCTGTGCGCGTATGCTTAATGATAAATGGTGTTTTGGTAATTATCCTGGGCGTTGAAAATGGCTCTTGTTTATTACATAATCACAAACCATTAGCATACTATTTCAAATACAATTATGATAACAACAGCAATAGTATGAAAAAAACAACAACAATGATTGTGCAATAATATTATAATCGAGTTCAGCTTACGAAATAATTGTAAATGAGTACGTTGAATATTAATTAAGCTTGAATAAATTAATGAAATTGACCGACTGAAACTAATAATCTTCATAATCAGATACCTAAGTATCAAAGTTAGCATTTCAGTTTGTACTTTTATATATTTCAAACGATTCTGCATACATTATTGTATTCCATCAAATTGTAATAAACATATCATCAATCTCAACTGAACACCGTCGACTATAAGCTTAATATAAGCTAGCATAAGTGTTGAATTACTGGAAATAAACTATGTAAAAAGTTGCATGTTTTTTTTTTATTTTTTTCAGTTGTTTTTAAAAATGTCGCTGATTTCTCCTAACAAAACTTTAAAAGTTCCGTTTTTCAAAGTTCTTTAGAAATTTGCAACACATGGTCAGCAACCGGCTTGATCCAGAGATCAAATTATTAAGAATTGTAATGCGTATCAACTTTGCAATTGCGTAGAATTTTAAATTTCATTCATTTGTTTTCGTTTGAATGTTGTGAGTCCCCGAGTCCTTACGCGAGCGCACTCACTCGAACTCATTCCGCTTCGCATTCAAATTCACTCAACTCATTTTGAGCATTGTCAATTCGAATATGGTTTTTTTGCTACTCATGCAGACCTCTATTATGTATCTGCACTGTTTCATATTTCAGGGCCTTGAGTGAATTTTTATAAGCTTAGATTTTCTACTTATAATATCTTCTACAAAAACTCAAATGCACACAGATAGGAGAAATATTTAAATAAACAAATAAATCGTGAATTTCATCAGCCCCAAACCAGTGATGTCAAAGGTTTTTGTTGAACGCTTTTTCAATAAGCAAACTCGCAAGTTTCTCTAGAGTTCTCATTTGAACATAGTCGTGCGTAGCCGATGGTCATCGGACCTGCCCAAGCTGTAAAAAATATTTTTGTTTATAAAATAATAAGAGTATCTTCAATTCAATTGAATTGTTTACAGTGTCGCTATCGAATATCACTGCGTCAGCATTATTTTGCGCGATGGCTAGATCGTTGCCGCCTGTGGCTTTTAATTTCCATGAACTGGCGACCACTTTTAGCGAAATTTGTCCAGACTTCAATGACAACAATCCTTGCGGTAAATCGGAAAGTTTGGGATTTGCTTCAAAAATACTTTTTGAATTGGGACCGCAGATGCACAACTTGAAGAAGAACGGCAAAGATGAAACGTGGTGCATTGAATTGCAATCATCATGCAATGTGTTTGTTTATACGCATCGCTTTAGCCGACCTACCAATGTGCAGCCAAAGATGAGAAATAATAAATTGTATCTGACGTTGAAACAAGCCGCACTGCTTGCCACGGCAAAGTTGTGTGGCGTTGTGTCGCCTGATCTGAAGCCAACCGATAGACTTTTACTGACGCCAATGGCGCGTGCAATCTTCATGCCGCAGAGCTTGGCGAAAATAGCTTTGGATTTGAGTCACTTTCACGGTCGGACGGTGAACATAGCTGAAGTATTGAGAACAGTGAACAGCAGCTGTCAAGCAGACGGTTTTCATTTGGCGGATAGCGTTTGTCATGTTGCAGTTGTGGCAGTCGACACAAGCGTTGTGAATGTCGAACAACGTTTTAAGATACGCGAGAAGACCAAACAAATGTATAAAAAACATGGTAAGGACTTTGATCTCAATCAGTATGAAATTTTTTCGAGGCATTCAAAGCTAGCAGGACGTAACGAATGTGTACCTGTCGAAGAATTGTTAAAATTAAAATTGCCCCCATCAATTTCTAGTACTGACAATACATCAGTCAAGAATGCAGATTTTGCCAAGACTATTGACAAGACTATAAAAGGGCAAGATTTATCTTTGTTCAACGCTAATACTAATGGTGTGAATCTATTCACAAATAATGTTGATTTGGCAAAGACTATCGAGAAGATTTTTAAAAGACCAGACGATCCGACGAGCATTGAAATACAACCGACTAGTTCAATTGACTTCGCGCACCAAATGTCAAAATCGGAGGACTGTATAATAAATGAAACCTTAAAATTCACTATAAATGAAGATCAATCAGCAAAAATGCCATTAAAAGTTGACAAAACTGATTACAATGGTTTGCAGTCAAGATTACTGTCAGTTCAGGGTGCTTCAAAGAAAATGAATAATTCTTCAGTTGCTAATAAGAAACAAAAATCTTTGCAAACCAATAAAAATCCAACTATTCAGCCGAAAAATGTTAAAAATGCGAAAACAGTTGGTCTTAAACTGGAAGTCAAGAGCGTTAAAAAGGGAAATACGTTTTGGCAGGATGATTCGGATAGTTTAAGAGGATTGCTCGACGATGATCATGACGATTTTTGGCAGGATGATTCGGATAGTTTAAGAGGATTTCTCGACGATGATCATGACGTATTTTGGCGGGATGATTTGGATATATTGGAAGAATTGTGCGACGTTGATGATTTATTGAGTGACGACGAGTATGGTTTTTGCTTGTGATTTTCATGTCAGTAGAGTTTAAAAGGATTTACTTCATTTTCATAAAAAAAAAATATACTTATTCTTTATATTATACCCGATTATACACGATGTACCCAAAAATTATAAACAAATAAATATCTCTTGATTATATCATTTTCTGCATTTGAGCATCAGACTAGCTCATCGAATCTGCCATCAGGCATCATCAAAAAGAAATTAGCCAATCGACAAAAGAAGAAAAGAAGAGTGTTTGGATTTCAGCGGACAAATCATTAAGATAAGAGGCAAAGACGACAAACTGGCTGAGTTGAATAATCAAATTGAGTTGTTTAAGAGGAGTCTCCGTTAGATAAGTAATTATCATATATCAAGAAATAATGAAATTTATTGGTTATAATAAATACAAACAAAAGCCAACAACTTGTAATAACCTACAAAATGTGCGACTCTCTTTGCATCATTTTATGGCACTTTACGGTGATAGGAAAACCAACGTCGCCCACACACGCCGCTTAACACTTAACAAGCATCACATTTACTCGCCCTATTGTTCAACATATTTGGCGACAATCTAATTTGTGTTGTTGTGTAGCAAAATGCTTTACTTTAAGGAACATCATTGAACCGCCCAACATTTTGTTGCTGACGCCATTTTTGCCCCTAGTGGCCTTTAGTGATACAGACCAAACCATTGCCGAGTGACTGAACTATCGAAATTTGCTGGTTGATGGGTGGTTGGTTGCTCTGTTTTACTCTGCGTTGCTTTGCTGTGCTTGTACTCATTCAGAAATACAACCTAATGACGCATTTCATCAAAGTCTAATTTGTGCGCACTTTGTTGCTTTGCCATTTGAGCGGCAATGAGTCCTTGCATCATTTGTCCTGTCCTATCCTGTCCTGTCCTGTCCTGCCTGAAACAGCATGGCCTTTTCTTCATTTGATATTGTTGGTTGTGATTATTATTTGTGTTGTGTGAGATGGCATTGTTAACGATTCTGTTACTTTAGCAAATTCATGGCATTTAACGTAGATACATTCAGAAAACGATGTCGTTGAATTGTTCTAAGGGAAAAGGAACGGGACAGAAAATTTACTATAACCCGCATAGTGAAACGAGGCTTGATGAAATGTGTAACATTCTGTTTTTTTTTGAATTTTTTTTCTGATTTTTTTTTCGTTTTGTTTCTCGTAAACATTTTAACAAATATAATAAAAAGAAACATTCGTCTGATAGCAATTTGTATTGCTTTCATTGTTCAATAGAACGAATGTTGTTGATGAGCGTATCTAGTATCTTGTATTTGGGGATATCTTGGATTTGGCGCCTGTAGTTGTTGGCTTGGCGAGCACAGTGCAGCCATATTTTGGTATGTATTATACATACAGGCACAGCCTTTAAACTTTGGCAATTGCTTGCAATTGTTGTCATCACCTTGAGATTCATCACAAGTCATGTAGTCGCCATAGTCAGAATCCCTGCAGGTCTGTAGTGTGCTGCAAGAGCCATGCGATTCTGAAATCAAAGTGTTCTTGTAAAAATCAAGCTTATTCATAACTATATATTGTATGCTTACTGCCAGTGGAAACAAAATCGTCTTCGGTTGATCCATAATCGGAAGTTGGACGTGCGTCACTTGTATGATATCCATATTCATCTCTACGCTTTGGCATTTGCGCATTTTGTGAATTTCGTCTGCAACGTTCCCAATCAATGGGATGGCGTCTCAACACAATTGTCTCCGTGCTTCGCACAATCTCGCAATTTCGTCGATAGCCGGGCGACTGTCGCCGGTTTGGTGACATTTGTTCGGATCTCTGGCGCGCCATTGGCCTTCCGTGATTATAACGACGATATGCTGTGACTGGCGTAGACGGCGATGAGCTACTGTACGTCATTTCATCAGTTTCGTCAACAACGGTATGCCTGCGGTATGACGGCTGTAAGCGCAATCTCTCATCAGCCGTAGGACTGCTATATCGACGATTATCTGTTTCCATTTGCTGACGACTTTGATAACGCGGGTTGCCTCTTTGTCTATGGTTTAGAGTATACTGAGAAGGTGCAGATGCAGTATATTGTATATTATCTGGACTTGCTCTTTGATTGAAATTTGGCATATTTCTCGCATCTGATGAGGCAAAGTCAACACTTCGACGATTAGTTCGTGTTGAATGCATCTGATCCGCTTGAGTTTCCACAGTATTTGTTCCATTAGTTGTTTTCAAGGGATCGACAAATTCGAATGTAGAAGTGCCCACCTCAGTTGTTATTGGCTTAGCCATAGTTTGTTCACTAGTAGCATGTACAGATCTCACCGGCTCAGGGAGAGCAATGGTTGACTTCTCGGTCGACATTGTATATTCTTGCGCTTCAGGTGGATTCGGCTGTAGTCTCTGTATTTCTGTTCTCATTTCATGACTTGTTTGATTAATGGGTTGTCCATTTTGCTCCTCTATCTTATTGGCTGGCGCATAGTTCGAGCTACTTGCGAAAGGTGCATTCGCAATTGGACGATTGATGTTTAAATTTTGAAGTTGTGGTGAAATTTCTGTCGAAACGGACTGTTGCTGTCTATCCATGATATTTCTATAGATTTGACCTTCATTTCCATTTATTGCGCGGTTTCCACATGGCAAAGATCTTTTAGTTGTTGTGCACACCACTTGCTTATATGACTTGCATATCGATGTTATGCTATTGCATTCCTCTTGTGGTAAGTTAACAAATCTTGCAGGGGGCATTAGCGCCGGATTTTCAATGGGATAATAGTTCAAATTTTGAGGAGATGTGGACGTTTCTTGGTAACCTGGTGATTCAAGATGGGCTTGAGTTTGTAGCATGCCTAATGTTTGCTGATTATAAGGAGAGCTTGTTAAATCTTTGCTTCGGGGCTGATTCACGTCGACAACATATCCTGGTGATATGTGCCGATCCTGCGGCATAACTTTCTCTGGTTGACTGTAAGAATCATAGTTTGGCATTTGTTGTGGATTTTCGGTAGATTCAGAATATTTTATAAGTGGTCCTTCTCTCTGTGTATCGGTTCTATCGTGTGGTTTAGGTATTGTATCCGAGTTTTCCGGTTGCTTTGCAGGCCTTAGATATTTGTCGTTGGTAGATTGATTGCCAGAGGATTGTTGCTCTTGACCATACATTAACTGATCTCGCTGATCCGAATGTCTGTTTATTGGTGAACCTTCATGATCTGGTCGTTGTTTGGAACCGACTTGTTCTTCATAACGGAAATCATCGTGCAGATCATCATATCGCGGTTGGTTGGTATACGACAACCTCCTATCGTAGTTGGGTTGAATTCTGTAAGTCGGTTCATAATCTCGTGGACATGGGCATGGCATTTGATAATGATTTTCTATTTCATATATTCCTCTAGGACAGTCGGGTCGACAATAAGTTATTTGTAGTGGTTGGCGATCAAATTCAGTCTGTGTCAGTTTTTCCACTTGTCGAATTTTTGTAAACTCTTTAATATAAGTCACTGAACTTATCTGTCCGGTTTGGTGTGCTGGACTGGTGATATGTTGTTGTGGGCTGTATATTTGTAGTTGTTGTTGTCTGGGTATTTGTGGTTGTTGTTCATTATATATTTGTTGTTGCTGGGGACTTGGTTGTGGTTCTCTATAGGAGTCCGCATAGCCTTTTGAATATAATTGAGTGATTTCTTTTTGTTGCGGTTGTTGACTGATTGTCTGTTGTTGATTCTTATATGAGTCATCGTATCCAGTTGAGTGTTGTAGTTGCTGTTGACGTGTTGTTTCTGGTTCTTCTCCATATGTTCCTGCATGTCCAGTTGAGTGTTGTAGTTGCTGTTGACGTGTTGTTTCTGGATTATCTCCATATGTTCCTGCATATCCAGTTGAGTGTACTAGTTGCTGTTGACGTGCTGTTTCTGGTTCTCCTCCATATGTTCCTGCATGTCCAGTTGAGTGTACTAGTTGCTGTTGATGTGTTGTTTCTGGTTCTTCTCCATATGTTCCTGCATGTCCAGTTGAGTGTTCTAGTTGCTGTTGACGTGTTGTTTCTGGTTCTTCTCGATATGTTCCTGCATATCCAGTTGAGTGTACTAGTTGCTGTTGAAGTGTTGTTTCTGGTTCTCCTCCATATGTTCCTGCATGTCCAGTTGAGTGTACTAGTTGCTGTTGACGTGTTGTTTCTGGCTCTCCTCCATATGTTCCAGCATATCCAGTTGAGTGTTGTAGTTGCTGTTGACGTGCTGTTTCTGGTTCTTCTCCATATGTTTCTGTATATCCAGTTGAGTGTTGTAGTTGCTGTTGACGTGTTGTTTCTGGTTCTTCTCCATATGTTCCTGCATATCCAGTTGAGTGTTGTAGTTGCTGTTGACGTGTTGTTTCTGGATCTTCTCCATATGTTCCTACATGTCCAGTTGAGTGTTGTAGTTGCTGTTGACGTGTTGTTTCTGGTTCTCCAGTTGAGTATGCTTGACCGCTCGCTTGTTGTTGTTCCTTCTCTTGACTGTTGGACTGTGTTTGTTCCATGGATGTCGTTGGATGAATATTATCAGTGTTAGATTGAGGCACATCAGGTCTATTATCAGCATTCGAAGAATTTGTTTCTGACTGTAGTATTGAATATGTTTTACCGCTTTTAAGCTCGACATTGCCTGACTCTTGCTCTGCGGCGCTTTCGTGTGACTGCACGGCTGATTTACTGCCATGAGAGACTGGTGTTGGTCCTAATGTAATTAACGATTCATTTGACTTTATGCTCTTTCTGGTTTTTTCAGCTTTATATAGGTCCAAGTACTCTTGGTACATCAGTCGTTTCTCTTCTTCAGTCTTAGGTTTGTCTGCTGCTTCATTTTGCGCACGGTCGTTCGCTTGCACTTCTGCTGCTGATTTGTACTCCGTAATAATCATGCCTTGAATTGAACTAGCATTATCGACAGTAGTGGCGCTTGTTTCTGATGCTCGCTTCAGAGTAACCTTAATAAGTTTTTCCTTATTCTGTACACGATACTTATGCAGCGAACTTATATCACTCAAGCCCTGTGGTAATAACTTGCCAACTCGTTCATCCGTCTTGGGCTTTTGACTCCGCGTTTGAGATTTGCTTTTGGTCTTCGCACGACTTACAGTTGAACGAGTCATTTCCTTCTCTTTGCGTTTACTGGCAGACGACGAACGTGAACGTGAACGGTCGTTTCTCACGTTCTCCTCAATCGTTCGATTTCGACAAAAGTCTTCTGTATTAAGATCAGTACCGCAGCGACGTGTTGGTGGCGAACAATAGCAGGGTCCAATATTGCAATGAGGACTGGTCGGCGGCGGCGCTGATGGCATACAAACTGTTGGCGTTACGCAGCATTGATATGCGCTTGATGGATGTTGATAGTAACCGCCATAGCGCTGCGAACTACAGTGCGGACATGTGTGTTGCTGATAATTACAGCAATTTGCATTTGCTGAATAGTCACACTCATACACCGAGCACTGCATTTGATTGCTGTGCCCAAAGGTGCAACCGGCTGGTTCACGTTCGCGCTGTGCGTTTCTTGCTCCTTTAGTTTGTTGTAATTTCTGCTCAAGTCGGATGCAATTGTACGTGACCGTATTGTTGCTCGCCTTCATCTCTTGGAAGCCAACAGCCCTCATGCGCGGCTTGATACCCAACTCATCACTATTTGCTGAAACTATAAAGTACAAAATTTGTATACACTTATCGTATTTACATATGTATAATTAGCACATTTACTATTTAACTTATTAGCAGACAAGCTTTCTCGCCAGGTCATCTCCTTGGATGCGTTCTCAATTTGATTAATAGTGTCGAAGTGTTTGCTTTGGGTATGTTTCTTCTTCTTTCGACAGGTCAACAAGTTTTCACGATACATCTCTAGTTTGACAATTTCATTCTCAATCCGTTGATTCAATGCCTGCAACTGAAAATTGGTTCGTTGTAATCTCTTAGCTCTTGAAGATGTTGATTGTTTTGATTGATTATTTTCAGTTGGTGACAATTCTTTGTTACTACCAATGCGGTTTGTATGGTTTCTAGCTGTGCTGTTGTGTAATTGCCTAACTCTTGTCTGCTTGCGCTCAACGTAAATATTTGTCGTTTTCTTTATAGAAATCTTTTCCTCACGCTCAAGTACAATATTGGTTCCTACTAAAAGTTTGAATGAAGGCATCAACTGTGCGACGCATTTTTCGGTTTTCTTTTATATTATTACTTACCGTGCGAGTTTTCACTTGTGGATCTTATATCCATGAACTCTAGTTGCTTTGTTTGTTTATTGCAAGCATTAAAATATTAACTATTAAATTTTGAGCTTTAATGTTAGCAAAACAATTATACAGCGTCAATGTATATTTTTTGTATTTTGACGTTTTAAACAAGGCACTTAACAGTTGAGCTCCTGAGATGTTAATAATCTTTCAACATTATTTCCCTCTTGGCGTGAATTATTATTCAACTGTCACCAAAACTTAAATAAAGAGGCACTAATTAAAATAGGATTGTAGTTGGAATGTCCGTCATTAGACAAATTCTAGGCATTCGATATTCTTTGACGCAAATCAACACTCAAGCGACAATGATCCGGGATCTCTACTCATCTAATTCTTAGGAACACTTTCCAAAAGGAAGTAACCTTAATGTCTCATGTTTTATTATAATGAGCTAAATCTTACTATCTATGATGTTTTTTATATAGAAAGTGCCAGAATCTTGACTAGACTCGTAAAATTTGTTCTTTTCTCATTTCTTTTGTGTCCGAGTAGGCATTTACTTTAGAAAGTCTTTAAAAAATATACATGTTTGTGAAATAAGTTTGTGCAAAATGAAGTTTCTTAACACATTCGCAATATTTGCATGTAGCTACATGTGCCTCGGTGGCATAAAGAAAGTCAATGCTGACTGTAAATGTGAGTCTGAAGCAACGAATGACTGTTTTAAGGTTCATGCACAGTCTCGCAAGTGCGAGGATGATGCAACAATTGAAACACGAGAAACAACCATGTCAGCGGGCAGTGGCATTTACAGCGCACGGTATGGCGGCATTGAACACATTGAAGCCGATGTGCAAGTTTACATAAATGCACAATTGACCAAATCCATTGAGTATTTGCTCTTGGCCACAAATTTCAATTCGTTTGCGGTTAATCGTCCGGGCTTTCAACAACTTTATCAGCAACTTTCCAATCGCTGTTTCGATGATGCCATCAATTTGACGCGTCAACTTACACGGCGCGGCGGTGAAGTTAATCTAAGCACTGAACATGTGAGTCCCGCTGTTGTCTCAACAATATTACCCTCAGTCGAAGTGAGTGAATTGGCTTCGTTGGCATTGGCCTTGGAGAGCGAGAAACAGTTGGCTGAGGGCGCTAATTATGTGCACTCAGTTGGCTTGAATAGCGATAAACATGATGCGGAATTCGCACACTACATGGAGGAGCATTTCTTGGCAAAGCAGGCTGCATCGATACGTGAACTGGCGGGCCATGTTAATGATCTCAACAAGCTGTTGGATGACGCTGCCGAGGCCGTGGCACTATACATATTCGATCAACATTTGAGTGAGCCAACCAATGCAAAGAAGTCTTCGGTTGGTTTGCATGGTTAGGAGTCATTATTAATATGTCCTTCTCAAACGTTTATTTTCTTTTTTTTTTTTGGCATTCTTTTTGGTTTGTGTAAAAATTAAAAAAAAATTTTAAATGCACATAACAAAAACTAAACAAAGTTCCATGTGCTCGTCTAATTAAAGACCTTCGTATTTGTTGCAACAACAACAACATACATATGTCCTTGTTGGTTTTGTGCTTTGTCATTTGGTTTGATCAACTGTGTGCAAAACAATATATTTTGCTTTCTTTCGTCTTGTTGTTGCAGAGATTTTCTATCGTTCAAATTGCTGTTTTTACTTTTACTTGTTTCCTTTGTGCTTTTTGTAAAAAGCCTGCAGTTTCACTTGACCTCCTTACCTTGTGTTGAATTTATATGAGTACATGTCTCTGTTTGAGAGGATATACCTGTTTGTGGTATAAGGAGGGGTACAAAATGCACGTCGAATGCAGAAGACAAATAGTTTTCTTGTTAGACTGAGAAAAAAGTCATTTGTACTTTATTTATTTGTATTCATTTGTGTTTCGAAAAAGTAAGAAAAGCAATGAGAAAAACAGACAATTATTTTGTTAGACACAAAATTTTATACCACTTTGCACCATAAATTAGGATGTCGGGTCCAGAAAAATCTTAAATTCAGAATTTAAAGCAAAATCTCACGCTTGTCGTCAAATGAACTTGTTCTCATTGCCAGCTACAAAAACACAAGCAAAAAGATACCAATTCTACTTAATTAACAAATTACAATTAGCAACAAGCTTAGGTGACAAAATTGTGCATATAATCCTCCTCTGTTTGGCTACGTCATTGGCCGAAGGCGAAAATCTATTTTTATATTTTTAGCAATGCATTTTTCATTGATTTTTTTGATCAAACAGATTAAAATGTTTGTTGTGACTAAAAAATTGAGCCAACGCGAAATTGAAAATTTTGCACGTTCGCGTCAAAACCATCAAAGCGCGTGCTGAACACAATAAGAATGAAAAAAAAACCAATATCGCTTTGTGCGCCAAAGTTTTTAGTTATTTAAAAATAACAAACGCACACACATACATGTGCATGTACCTAAATGTGCATATATGTAGATACACATGCCATACATACGGTTGTTCAATATTGAATTGGATTGGTGTTTTTTTATTAGCACATCACTATTTCTTTTTTATGGCTTTGTTGTTGTTATACATGCATTGTTGTTGTTTTTGAACTTTTGTCTATGCGAGAACGTATGAACTTTCAATTTTTAGCTTCATTATGAATGCTCTTTGTAGCTGACGAAACAATTTGCATACAAAATGCACAACGAACACAAAAGAATGCTGGAGTATTGTTGTTGTTGTTGTTGTTGTTGTTGTTGTTGTTGTTGTAGTTCATCACCTCAATAGCTTTCGTTTGCTTTGCTTACATTACATTTCACTGTTCATGCCCAACTGTCTGCACTCAACGTCTTACACAAACAATGAAATCGGATATGAGCATGGCAGCCAAATGAACGAACATTTCACTTGTTTTCGATTTGCGTATTTTTATTTTAAATTGAATTTTTCATTTCTATGATAATGATCAACGGATATGTGCCTCACACACACACTCTCACACAAAATGTCTAACACGTCCTTTGAGTGAATTCATTTAATTTGAAATGTGCCATGGCACAACAACAGAATACATAAACATTTCATCATCAGAAGCAGCAACAAAATTTTTTTAAGTATTTAATCGATATAATGTTATAAAACTCAGGCGTCGAAAGTCGAAATCATTGATGATAAAAAAAAAAAAAATACGCATTAAAGATACAATAAATTACAAACGCACTCATTCGTCTCAGATTTTTCAGCATTAACTAAGCAAATATTTTGTTTTGCACTCCGAGCCGAGTTGTTCATTAATACGCGTTTTAATGAGGGCAAAACATCCTATTACATGGAACTTAACTGCCGCTGCCGTTGTCGGAAATGAAGGCACAAAATACAAATCGATATTCATGCGTTCGTTTGCAAGGACTTTTAATCTTTGCAAATCGTTCGCTTTATTTTCTGTCTTGTGCGCTTAATTATAGCCTAAAAGTAGGCAATACAATAAACGGGCGCACAGCAGCAACAACAACAGCAATCGAGCACAGACAACAAATCAATTAAAATTTAGTAAACATGGCCAAAGCAATGAATGTGAAGTGAAAGCGCGAAGTGAAGTTGCGGAAAGTAAACGAAAACGGAAGTGGCAATGCACCCAGTAGGAAACGGAACCGCTTCAATAATCATTTGGCCCTTTCCAACGCTTTTCTAAATGATGGCTTTTGGAATAAACTCGTTTTAAATAATATTTTCCGAAGACCGCCTGCGCCTTGCTGTATTTAGTCATCGGCTACTGCTGCTCAACACGCTTCTAAAGCATTCAACAATCGGTTGATCCTTGTCTTTTCGCTTCAAAACACCTTCAAAGCTAAACGGTTCACATGAAGCCTTAAAAGCAGTACTTTGAAACGCCTTTTGCGTCAAGGTATTTTCATTTTTCCTGCTGGGTGTGTCTGTCTGTGCATGTGTGCATATACATACGTGTATATATGTGTGCGTGTGTGTGTGTGGGGCGTCTAAAATGCTGTTACCATAAATATTAACATGAAGACATTTACGTGGCGCGTGATTTTCGCTATCGAAGAATATTGTATCGCGTGTGCTGTAAATAGACTCCTGGGAGCAATTTACCTGCACCAACGTTGCGGTGGTTGTCTTCATTTTTGGCATTTTTCTGGTGTCGGTAATGGCAAAAACAACAGCAATAGCAACACCAAACGAAAAATTGCTAAATCATGCCGTGCGGGCGCAGGGCAATAGCAAAAGCAACAGCAACAACAGGAAACGGAAACAAAGCAACGAATCAGTGTAGACAAGAGAGAGAAACATTACTGTGCCATGACATTGGCGGTCGTTCGGTGTAAATTATTGTTCGATAAGTAGTTGCTGCACACGTACAACACGAAAAATGTTTGGTCACCACCATGGCGTATGAGTAATGCGCGGCTTCATAAGAATTTATTGTGTGTGTGCGCAAATTCTTACTAATTATGTTGAACGTACATTTGTGTAGTGTCTTGTTGTGGTTGTTGATTATTGCCTTTGTGACCTTGAGTAAAATAATTGCAGACAAACAAGCGTTTCTAACAACGTGCACAATTTGGATTTATTCATCATTCGATCGGTCAAAAGTTTTGTATATTAAAGACATGAAAGTTAATTTGTGCTTTCGTGCTTTGCTTTGTCTCATTTAGGCTTGTACAATTCTTATACGTTTGACTTTGCCAAATAATTCAATAACCACGTGTATCGGTATGCCATTTAGGGGCACCAGACGCGTGAAAACGCCCTCGTCCTGACCATTGACGAGCAAATGCATTTCGCCCTTCGATTCATCCTTTTCCGTGGGCACATAGATGACGCCAATGCGTGTGCCACACTCCGCCAAGGGCAGCGGCAGCTGCGGGCGCAGATAACGCTTTGACAACATGCCGCCGGGCGTGCGTATTTGCTTTGTAGCATCCAAGACGGGCCGGTCTAAACATAAATTGGCACAAACAGTTAAAAAGTAACTGATGTGTAATGACTTGTTGCTTACCATAACCAAGTTCCTCGCCACCTGGCGAGCGACCGCCAACGAACATGTCCTTCTTCTCGTCAATCGTTTGTCGCAGCATTTTACCCTTGCTATCCAAACTGAGCGTATGCAGCCAAGTAGCGCCCATGTTCTCCAAATCCGGCCAGGCGAATTTCGGCATTGCAAAACGTTTCGGCGCCGTCATGTATTTGCTGCGCACTTGCATCCAACTTGACCATGAAAACTCAGGCAGATTTTCATTGCGCGGTCCAATTACCTTCGGAAACAATTGCGTCAGCCCAATGCGCAAATGACGTGCCTCACACATTTCAGTCTCTTCAATCTCAATGAGAAAGACCTCTCCCGGTTGCAAGGCGCGCTCGGAAAATAGCAAAGCATCGCCGCTGTTCGTCTTGCGTGTGGCAACGGTGTTGTTATCCTCGAGCGTGATGTTTTCGCCACAGCAGCTGTGAAAGCGTATCGGCTTGTGGGTGAGCGACGTGGCGCTTGGCTGTACTGTAGCCGTTGCTGTTGTTTGCCCAGCTGATTGAGACATTACAACAATTTTGTTGTAGTAAAGTTTTTGTTTCTTTTCTTTTGTACTTCTAAACGAAAAAAAAAAATCAAACAAAATTAGTTACGTATATGAAACTGAACTAAAACACGCTCAAATAACAAAAAAGCAAAATGTATTTATCAAAAGTTTAAAAAGTACGGCAAAGCGCACGTTGATGCTCTGCAAAAAAAAAAGAAAGTTCATGTTCATTGTTCTGCACAGTTGTAATCCCATTTATGTTGCTTTTAATGTTCGACCAAAGCTAACACAACTTGCAATTTGAGCGGCACTAATACCCAAATAATTACCAATCTGAGGAACATTTGACTTGAACTTTATAAGTAGATTCCAAGGCACAACAAAACATACAACAACACAAACATAAAATACAAAAAAAAAAAAAAACATTTGTAATTAACTTAACTTTATGCCGTTTTAACTTTTTAATCCGTTTACGCTCGTAAAACATTTCGCAAATTGAGCGTTGCCAACGTTTTGGGTCGAAACTCATCGTTTTAGATATATTCTTTTTTTTTTAGAGTGTTCGGTCAATTAAGTGCGTTCGTTGAAATTGCCTTTTTAACGCTCGTCGACCGTTGCTGCTAACGGTAATGAGCAACAGTTGTCTAACAAGCGTCTACTTTTGAACATAAGCCACTTGCCACAACGGAGCTTTAGAGATTAGCAAAGCCGATTGAATCCGCTCTGCAACGAAATCATAGAACGGAAAAATAAATTATGGCAATCAGGCATGAATGGCATGAAATGAGTGGAAAATGTTAAGACATCTGCTTAGGTAAACGACAAAAAAAAAAAAATCATCATGTTAAAGCATTACAATTTGGCTTAGCAGTCGTCATTGGGCATTATGTCGGCGTGGCATTAATGTGACTAGTTAGAAATTGTAACGGCATTAACTGATTGTGGCAAAACATTACAAGTGTTCTTATGCACGGTAATGGTCTGAGACTACATATACTTACAAGCAGACAAGAAGAAGGTAGCAAGATAGGATGAGTTGGCGATTAAGCTGTGCAGTGTTGAGATTGGAAAAACAACTTACTTAGCAGACAGCTCATTGATTCTAATCAAATCTGAAGTAAAGTCATAAGAAGTCATGATGAATTAGTTTGGAAAAGTGTAAGTGGCTCTCAAATAGACTTAGCAAGCAAACCCTATAACGAATTATGAATTTATGAGTGTCTGCTTTAACAAATTTTTCGCATTTAAATGAAAATGAATCGGTCAGGTAATTTTTAAGGGTTTTATAAAAATATTATCATTGTTGAGTGAATAATTTTTCAAGATTTGCTTTGGATTAAGTACGGTACTTGTACCCTTAAAGGATGGTCAAAGCTCTACTGTGTTACTTGAAGAACAATCATGTGTAGACTTTCACGAGACTTACTTCATACATTTGATTTATTTATGTAATTTTAATAATTGAACTATCCAAATATTTGTAGCATTTCACTTCGAATTATTGTACACACAAATACAATTCAAGAATATAAGCCATGATAAGTTGCTTTTTTGCTATAAAACGCAAATTTCAATCAAAACAAAATCATAAAATGTTTTAAAACCACAAAATATGAAATCAGCTTAAAAATTCAAACTTAGCAAAGCTTTATTGCACAACTTAAGTTCTTTGCCGCAAATGTTGACATCTTCTAAGTTGATATCATACTCAGAATCTTAAGTATTTGTCGCAGCTGGAGATCATAACAAATACGCCATTTGCGGTTGATAAGTACGATTTTATGCTTTTAAAGTTGTCGTTTAATCTTTCAACTGCCGCTGTTTTTGGCCCAACGGCATTTGCTTTTATGGCTGAAAAAAAAAAAAAAAAAAAAAAAAACTTTATAGTTTGTTTTTTTTTTCTCTTAAATAGTTTGGGTTGCTTATTTAGCCGCCCGCTATATTTTTGCGCACTAATAAACTTACCGAGTGTCTCTCAACACATTTAATTAATGACTTTAGCAGCGCCATAAACTAAACTAAACAATCTGCTGGCTGCTCGGCCGCTGCCAGTGTTGCCTACGCAACGCGGCTTCCTTGCAGAGCAGCCGTTTGAGCCATCAAGCAATTAAAATTTACGCAGTTGGAAAAAAAACAAAGGAAACCAAAAAAAAAAAAAAGAAAGTGGGTAAAAATATCATAAAATAAAAGTAATAAAGGGAGAACAACAACAACAACAACAAAAAATTATCTCATTTTCTTTTTATTAATAAGTTTTGCACATAAATAAAATTTCCACTTAGCATCGCGTTACACTTCGCAATGCGCGACACCGTTACTTGTTGTCTTGCTCGCTCTCTCTCTCTCTCTCTCTCACTCACTCTCCCTGTCTCTTCCTGTTGTTTTGTTTTTGCACCGAATTCATGTGCTTGCCACGGTCGCTGGTCTCTTGCGTTGCTACGACAATGCTGGCGAGCGTTTTTGAATGCCTTCAGTATTGCGTCTACTATGAATTTCAGCTGCGAGTACTTTGACTTCTTCTTCTTCTTCTACAACTGCGTTAGTCTGCGTTTTATCCTTGCTCATAAGCTAACCGTAAATCATTTGTTTTTGCTATTTGTAGTTGTTGCTTTTTGCTTTCTCCTTGTGTGTGTGTGTGTGTGTGTGAGACTTTGTTTGCGGCAAAACTTACAAATTTAAATTTTGCGCTTAAGGACGCGTCTTCGTACATCTGCACAAACTACTTACAAGGAACGCAAACAATTTCGGTTGCTGTAACCAAACATTTATACTCACACACACACACATACATACGCACATACACACACAAACTATTGTAAAAGCAACGAAAATTGGCGCTAAAGTTGTAAATCTCATTTTGTCGGTCTGGATTTGGTTAGATTTTGTATGCTTCCTCCAATGTATGTCTCACACACATACATACATATGTACAAGTCTAAGTAAGTTTGTTGTTGGCTTACTATTTGAAGGCGCCTTCATCTTACAACACTTTGGGGACTCTGATTGGGGCAGCAACCAGCAACAATTTTGTTCGTTTTCGCATTTAATTTTATTCGTGTATCTTTTTGTTTTTGTTTTTTTTTTTTGTTTTTCTATTTTTAGTTTTGATTTCTTTTTGCTTTTATTTACTACATGGAATTGAGAAATTGGCTACGAGCAAAAGATGGCAATGATCTGCTTTTTATTACTAGTTTTATGTGTGAAGAAGTGCGTTGGTTGGTGGGGGGGGTTGCAGAGACGGCGTAGTGAACTAGCATAGCCATACGAAAATCTCAGCATACTAAATTAGCTTGTTGAAACTAAAGGATTTGCGTTTGTATTTAGTAAAAGATATAGCATGCGATTTGTGTCGGTATGACATAAGCTTTGCTTAACTTCAGCTTCAAGGGTTGTGTTTTACATATGAATTTAATGGACTAACAAAGCTAAATAAAAAAGAAGAATATTTATCGCTTTGTTTTTGTGTGCAATTTGTATTTTAAATGTTAGAAAAACGGAAGGAAGAAATTAGATAGAAAAATCAATTTATAAGACATTGTAAAACGTTTAAAACGGTAAGGAGGACACGTCAGGACAAGACAAGACAAGACAAGAAGAAGAACATGAAATCGAAACATTGTAATCAAGACAGCCAATAAGTAACATTTGTGTATACGCATGAATATTTTACGTGAGCGACAACGGAACGTTAAACGCGCACAGACGTTAGAAAAACGTGAAGGACTACGACGCCGACGATGATGACGACGAGCAAGTGAAAAGAAGCAGAAATCCTTTTACCAAAATTGCCCACAAAATATGCAAACGCCAGAAAACAAATAAGTAACGCCGAACACGGCTGAAAGGGAGGCGAGGCGCGGGGACAGGTCGTTGAAGGTTGAGTGAGGTTAAATGAGTGGCAGTAGGAGGCGATGCTTGGCGTAAGGGGAAGAAGGACCAACCGAAATTTGTGTGAAATTTATACGAGCATAGACCACAGCAACAGAAGCAGCAACAGCAGCAGCAGCAGCAACAGAAGATGTTGGCAAAGAAAGATGTTCTATAGCATCTAAGGCATAGCGTTAGGCAACGGAGCGTATGAGTGACGGCAGCACGTACGTCAAAGATTCATCATACGCCATGATGGGCATGTTGGTGTGAGTGACTACTAGAAAGTGTAGTATTAGATTGAACGAGAGCGAGAGGAGAGGAGCGGAGCGGAGGTTGAGGCAAGCAATTGGCAAAGAAATCGAAAAATATCTTCTTTTGGCGTAGGAACAGCAGGAGAAGTGGCAGCAGCGGCCACGGTGGCTGCTGCGGTGTTGGCGGTATTGGCGGTTGGCATTGGTGGCGCTCATGTGCGCTTGAAGGCGACTTCCGTTTTGGAAAAACGGAAGCGGAAATGTAAACGAATGAAACGAGCCAACGAAACAAACAAAGGCCAAAGCAGCTGAGTTAGTATGTGGAAGAGTAGACCGAAGGAAGTGCAAAAGAACGAAGGAAAACATTGACGCATAGTCATGCATGAACAAATGAAGATGGCGGCGACCGTATTTGTATTTTCTTTGGCATCTTTGCTTGTGTGTGTGAGTGTAATTGTTTGTGTATTTGTATTTGTATCTGCGTGCTTGTAAGCACGAGTGTTGGCGTTTATTTTCGGGCGTATGCGTCGCGAATGTAAGGCAGCGTTGGCGTTTGAAGCAAAAACAAATTAATTGGCTTTCTAACGAATGAATTTTGAATTGAAAGTGTATTCGTATGTGTGGGTGTGTGTTTTTTTGGTATTTCACAGTATTGCTATAAACTTATATTGCTGAGAGTATCGCTTGAAAATAAACTTTATGCGTAACAATATGAATTGTGCAATGGGTCGAAAGAAAGTCAATCAAAAGCAACAACTTGAGAAAGTTATTCCAATGCATAATTGTAAACTTTGTTGGTAATTTAAAGGCACATTAAAATGTGTATTTGAAATCGCTTTTATGACAATACGAAGTTCAATCAATTGCATTGCCAAATGGGTTTCCTTTATTGATTCAAATCGGTTCAATAATTCAGTTGAGTGTTTTACTTCACCAATCCTTTTCTCTTGTGCAAACAATTCATGAGCACTCGAACAACTTCCATTGAAATTCGATCGGTCATTGGCGCTGACTTTGCCTGCCTTGGAGTATCTTTATTCGTACATAATAAATCGATTGTTTGCCTTGTTGCGCTGAGACTTCAACTCCTATTAATGTCGCCTGAAGTAGTTGAAACTTTGTTTTGACATTGACAGCCTTGTTGGCCGTCAAATGGTGTTCCCAACGGGCCTGCAGCTTCTTTACACTTTACTTACTGCCTTAGTTTGGCGGTTGATAGAGCGCAGTGGCAAGACATGTAAATCTTGTACCAAGATGACTTCATCGTGTTACTTTGTGTTGTGTTGGAGGTAGTATTATTCCTACTTTCCTGATGTTTGTTTGTTTGTTATGTTAACCTTCATCAGCAACGATAGTTCATTCTGTAGTTGCCTTAAAGCTTCAACTGTTGAATAGTTGATTAAAAGGTCATGTTGTTGAGCTTTATTTCCTTCATAAAATTTACATTACAATAAAATTTAAAAATGTACACACATTTATTTAATTAAGCCCAAGCTTTTCTAAATATAACCCAGCGAACCAAAGAAAAACATTAAATAATTTAGGAAATAAAAAACACGCCACTTGGCCGCTTCTCAAAACTTTTTCTTTTAACAAAATAATGAAAAAAGTTCAAATGCACACAAACGCACATTTCACATGCGGGTGAATGTGCTTGAAAAAGGCTCACATTCACGCACACATACGTATACTTTTATACTTCTGTCAGTTACCGCAAGCTGTCAATTTTAATTTCAAGTATTTTGCCTTGTTCTTTGCCATTGCTTTTTTTCATTCGCATATTTTTCTCTCTTTTGCTTGAAGTATTTTTTAGGCCAATTTTTGTCAAAGTTTGTTTATTTTTTCTTTTTCTACACATAACTTTACGAGTTTTGTGTGCCCTAAAAAAAGTCACACACACACATAAACACATTTATACAAAATGCATGCGTTTAAAATGAAACCGGCGGCCGAACAAACAGCAAACAACATGAGCCAAAAAAAAGTAAGAAAGTTGGCAGAAAAAAAACTTGGCAGTAAATTCAGTGCAGTTGTTATTTTTCTTGCTGCCATATTTCTTACTTCTCTGCTTGTCAGACGCTTCGTTATCGCAAATGTTTCGACAAACGCAAGCACACACACATGCACAAACACACACACATCATTGCAGAATACGCTGAAAGACCATAAAAAAAAAAAAATGGCGTACAAAAACAAATTCAATTTCATATGTGTCAGAGTGTAAGGCAATATCATTTCCCTCTTGCATGTCCGTCTCGCCCTGCACTTGCCGACTTGAGTGTTTGTATCTTTGCTGCTTTGACGGCTTGTTTGCCATGCGGGTTGCGCAAGGTCATGGGCCATGGGTCAGTAAATGAATTATGTGCACATTTGACCAAACCGATTAAAATTCGTCAGTTTTGTTGTTGTTGTTTTTTATCATGCGCCTTGTTTGTTGCTTAATTTATGCAAAAGTCTCTGAGAAATTGTTTAATTTTTCTGCTTCAATGGAAAGTTTGTGCGCTTAATTGAGTTAAATTTATGTGCATTATTAACAAGGTCTTTTTTTTTTTGATTTTTCGTTGCTAAACAAACCATGAGTTTGCGCGTTTTCAACCTTTTTGGCTCTTCATCATATTCCGTATTTCATTTCCGTTTCCGCTTTGACTTTTCGTTGCTGCAAAAATTCTCATTCATTAACGTGTATTTTCTTGTCGATGTCTGCAAAATGCAACGCTTGCATTCACCTTGAATGAACTGAGCAATTTAATTTATGTTTGTTAATTAGCCCTTGGCTGTGCAAAGAAAGCACAGAAACAAAAACGCGAAAAAAATGTTCTATTCATTTGGCTCGCCTTTCAATTCTTTCGCTCTTTGCCAGTCGATTCAATGAAGTGCATGTCCGACGGCGCTTATTTGAAGAGGGCATCTCGAAATTTATGAGTTTTCTTCTCAATTTCAAGCGTTTGATAGTTGACTTTTAATGAGTCTTTTGCAAAGCAAGCGCACAATGAAGTAGGATATAAGATGTGCTCGTCTCAAATGAAGGAAGCTTCAAATCAAAGTAGAAATAGAGTATTCAACTTGAAGACTTTAGGGAACTGCTCGAGAATGTAAAGAATATTTTTCGTAATCCTTCAAAAAAAAAATACGTAATTCCAATTAATTTGACACATAAGTATTTGATTTATTTTCGTATGAAATACTTGTTCGTGTATAAAATTTTGTTTTTGTCTAAAATCAAAATTATAATCAAATAAAGTTGTTCTGTAAAATCTCCTGCCAAAATCAAATCTCTGTGCAAATAACAAATGTTTTTTTTTTCGAGCTGATGAGTTTTCGCACATGTGGTGGTATGTTCTTACACAGCATGCTTGATAAGCAACAATTTATTTTTGTAACGAATCATAAAATTTCGTCAAAATAAAAACAAACCGTAAAATTTCCCTATTAGGTTGCCTAGACAAATCTTGTGCTCTCATTGTTGTTGTTGTTGCTGCTGCTGGTACATCACCATCATACTCAGAAATGATATTTTGAAGTATTTTCCGGCACTTGACTTTGTTTGACAAATAAGTAAATTACATTTATATGTATTTTTTTAAACTTAATTGCAAACTTCAATAAACATATGTGCTGCCATTGCGAATTGTGACGTAAGCACGCAACAAGCATGCCAACCAACTGTCCTCTTGCTCACACACTCTCTCTGCCTGTCAGTCTGCCGTGTGTTCCATTGCTTGTTTGCTTGAACGCCAACACTTTTGTCTGAGTTTGTAATTCATTTTTAATATTTTCCCTTACGTGCGTACGTGAATGCTTAAACGCATATAAATGTATGTGTGCGTGTGTGTGTAGCATGCTGCTTAACTCGAATATGCCATTATCTCAGTCTATAAAGTTTGCGACTTTTATTGCGAGTTGCCGTTTGAAGATGACGCGCCGAGACTGAAGTTCAGTCGATTCTACTCGACGCGATGCGATGCGACGCGACGCATATTGAGTTGGTGGATGGTATGTGCTGCTGATGTGTACATGTCTCTCTGGTGGCACTCGTGACACAGCTTGCGTTTGGGTACGCAAAGGCTTCACTCGATGTATGCGTCTTGTTTGAGTTGATTGTCATATTTTATGAGAGAACAAGGCGACAAGACATACAGCAACATATCCGTTTTCCTTATGACTATGACTATGACGGTGATGATGTTAATGTGGATGATGAAGATGAAGACCATGTTGGGCTCACACAATAGCATTTTGTACTAATGTATTTCAGTGTGTATATATATGTGTGTGTGTGTGCGTTGGCAAATGCGTATGCGTGTATTGTGCAAAAAATGAAGTCGAGTAGCGTCGCAGCACATGTGCGTTCGTCACACATGGCGTATGCGTATTTTCATTTCGCACGTTAAAAGTGTGCAAAGTGTCTGCTACTGCTACTGTTGTTGTAGTTATCGTTATTGTAGTTGTTGTTGTTGTTGCTGCTTAAGTTGGGGAGCCAACAACTTGCTGTTCCACTTTACACTTGGCAGCGATGACTTGTGACGCATATTTATTTTTTCTTCTTCTTCTTCGTTCTTCGTTCTACGTTTCTCCTTCATTTTCATGAGTGTAAGTGTAACAAAAAACTTGTTGATAGTCGCTCAGGTGCAATGCATGTATGGCCGTGCTGCATATGCAACGCCTGCCAAGCCAAGCCGAGCCATGTCATGCCATGCCCGGCATCATGTCTACACACGTTGAAATGAAAGTGTGTTAAGTGCGCAAGAAGCTTTCAAAGCCATCGTCATCGTCATCGTCATTGCCGCCGCCGACGCCGCCGTCATCATACATATTCCACAACTTTGCTTCGTTGCACTCCATTAAAGCGCAAAGAAAAAAAAAAAGAAAATAAAAAGCATAGAAAAAATATGTATAAGCATAAATATTCAAATTGCAAAAGAATTTGCAAGAGCATAAGGCAAAGGGAGAGGGAAGTTGGCAGTTTTTTGGTACCGTAAAAGAGTAAGAAATGAAGGCAGTTGAATAATGTTGAAAATGGAAAATTTCAACTTTAAAATCGTTTACGAAAATTAGCAACAAAATACTCAAAAGCGAAGAAATAGAAAATGACGACGAAAATCACTTTTCAAGCCATTTATGCAATTTTCCCAACTGCCAAGCCTTGCAAGACCCCCCTTCCCCCCACACACACACATACATGCAATGCCAGCGCGTGTTCGCTTTAGCTTTCATTACAGCTTACGAACGTACGAAGGATGTGCAAGAATATGTGTTGCATTATGAACATGTTGAGTGATGCGCGCATCCTGCACGTCTTCAGCTTTTCCTGTTACTTTATATAAGTTTCGCAGGTAAACAAGACGAGCGAATTAGCTGAGAAAATATTTCACAACAGCTGCCATTGATGGCAGTATGGCACTTATAGTGAAAAGCTGTTTGTTGCCTTCAAGTAGATGATTTTGAAGATATTGCGAGCAAAAAGTAGAAAGGAAAGTGGCACAAATTCCACGGTACAACAACTTGTGTGTGTCTCTGTATGTTGATGTTTATGTGTGTTGGTGTTGTCAAAACAAACACATGCTAAAAATGTTTTATTTTTTAATTTTATATAATTTACAAACTGTTTTTAATATAAGTTGATAAATTGCTATGAATTTTGCATACAATATATCAAAATGTTCCCAATGGTCTTATAGCCCTGAGATATCTAAGTATATTTTCTCTTTTTTAAGAAAAACTTGGCCATTTTCAGCTCATCTTACCAGTGGCAAATTTGTCTAAAAATATCTTCATTGCCATACAGTCGCTGTTAAGCTCCTTTTTCTATGGAAACCATTTACCCGCCAGTGAAGATTTTAAATATATTTTGAAGATTATAAATATATTTTGTACCTTCAATTTATTGTTAAACCTTAAAACAAATTTTATTTTATTAACAAATTTTCAATTCCAAACATTTTTATTGGCATTTGCGGCCTACAGTTGTCGTTTTACCTTTTACCTTTTTGTGACCTTTGCCTTTCTTAGTATTTTCTTAGCGGTTTTGTTGGTTTACAGCTTCCATCTAAAAATATATACAATAAAAATCAATGTGGCAAACAATTTAACTTTAAAAGAACATTAAAGTCTGTGTTTTCTTTTTATAAGTTTCAAACAAATCGCCTTAAACGAAATTAAATGAAACGATTGGGCGGCGGCAAACAACAGAATGATTTCGCATAGTTGAGCGTTCAATTTACTAAGTAATCGAGCGCTCTTGACTCAGCGTTCTTTTTTATTGCACATATTATCGACAGTTCGTTTAAATTTTGTATTAAATTCGAGTTCGCCAGTGAAAAGTCGATAAAAAAATTTGCTGAAAAGTTTGTTTTGTTTCCAATATTTATATTAAAATTGTTGAAATGCTTCTTCTTTATGCGAACACTTGTCGGAAAATGTAAAAACATTTCATAAATTGTGCGTGCAGCTTGACGAATGATGACACTTAACGCACAAACAGAGCTTTGTGTGTGAAATACTTTTCAGGATGTTGTAAGTTTTTTAAGCTGATTGAGCAATTTATGTCAATGAATAAAATTATTTAAAGGAAATACAAAAAAAATACAGAATATTTTGCATTTTAATGAGTATGCATGTTATTAATGATTAAAATACTCTTTTTTTGTGAAGTAAAGTTTAAAAAAAAAACAGCTTTATTGCACTTGTCGACATTGTTGTTGTTATTGTTGTTTTTAAAAACATACATGAAAAATTAAAATAAAATTTCACAAGCGTGTGAATAAACATGAATTGAGCCAACCGATAACGACAGCAACAACTACAAGTCAATTGAAGCGTCGAAGTCGAAAAGCGCAAAGCAGAGAATTCGCAATGAAATTGTCACTCCTTTTTCGCAATTTAATAAAATTCCGTTTTCGTTTTTGTTTTTCTTTTGGGTCACCAACGTTAAGAAGCACGACGACGCGTACGATGATACGGCCAAGTGGCGAAGTAGTCAAGCCGTGCGGCATGAAGAACGTCATTGCAATTTATTTATGTATTTATTTATACAGAAAGCATGTAAACAGTGTGTTTTTATTTATGTTTATTTATTAAACAGAGTTTGCACTTTGCGTATGTCAAAGGCAGTTATGTTGAGCAGCGCACAGCTGTCAGGACATCGCACTGAGCCCGGGCTTGACTTGGTTGGCAAGTAAGTGAATTGTTACAAAAGACAAGTATGTGTTGCCTACTTTTGGGTGCACGATTACAGTCAATTTGTTGGTGTCAAGTTTGCCACGCCAATGTCAACTTTGCTTTCCTTTGCTTTGCTTTTGCCGTAGCTACTTGACTCGATCGACAACGGCCTGGTTGTGCAGCCAGTCGGCAAGTGAGTCAGCGTGTGTGCTGAAGGCTGAAGACAAGTGTGCGAAAGTCCTTACAGATATTCACACAAATATAAAGCACAACTGAAACAACTCTTATCCAATCTAATAAAAACACATAAAGTGTTTTTTTTTTAATTTTTTTCATATTTTATTATTTTTATAAATTTTTTTTTTTTCCATTTTTTTTTAAATTTTTTTTTTTTTATTTTTTTTATTTTTTTTTTTTTTTTTATATAAACTATCAGTTTATGCTTGGCAACAAAGCTCAAACGAGAGTGCAATTGAAAAATAATCAAACTCATGCCGTACTAAACGGTTTAGACATTCAGAGGAGCTTAAGTGATTCACACTCGCCTTCGTATTTGCATTTAAGCTTCGTTGAGCGTTTACAGCAAAGATAAATACATTAAAATGAAGTCGTAATCGGATGAAGCGCCCAAGCTCCCAAGCTGCCGCAACGAGTGCAACAGGAAATGATAGCATTTATATTTGTTGTTTGCCACACACACACCCACACACCTTCTTCTACGCTGCCACAAGTTGCAACAATTCCTCAATTGCATTTGAAAATTTACATTTTGATTTCGCACACACACACATTCACACACAAGCCACATGCATTTATCTCCCCATCAATAGCATGGCTTACGCGCTCCTTGTGGCAATCATAATTTGCAATTGCAATTAGGAAATCTCGTACATTTTCCATTTGCCACAAGCACAGTGCCAATTCCGGCAATTAGACAACTTGCTGATGAACATTGACGTTGTTGTTGTTGTTCAGCCTCATTCATCTCTCTCTCGAAGGGAAATTGCCAAAGTCAACGTCATTTGAATGCCACTCAATGCGTAACGTTCTCATTTATTTGCAAGACAAATAACCAATTAAAATATGTTTGTCCTCAAGTCGCTTACATTGAAAACTGCCAAATCATGTTTTCGTCAACGTGCTAAATTGGCATAAAAAGTGCGCAAATTTCGAGTGCACTCAAACTGTTCATCTTTAGAACGTTGTCAAAGGATGTTCTCGAACCATTGACTGTTATGAAGTACAGTGAAATTTTACTTCAGTGGATTATTCAAAGGCTTAACTGGTCAAGCGGCAATGATTTGATGTTTGATGCTCTTAGATATTTCATACAACTATTATTATTTTCAATAAACTTGAATTTAAAGCTGAACATTTCTCGGAACAACTTTCGTTCACAGAACTATTATAAGAAATTTAAGAACATTTCAAGGAAATAATAACAATGATTTAACTTGTAGAATTGTTTGCTTGAATAAATCGGAAATTGTCAATTGATGTATGTTTTTTTTATTTTTTTCATTTTTGTCGATTGCGTTGATAACTTTGCAAGTTTCTACCATGTTCGAAAGTAAAAAAGTTGGATTTTATAAAATCATAAAATTGGTGGTAAATTCCAATTTGTATTTATTTGTTGTTAGCTGATATTTTAATGAATGTTTTACGTCTTTTTTTTTAGTTTCGTTGCTAAGAAACTCGCCGTGGGAGGAAAGCAATAAGAGTATTCCATTTCGACATTTAATGAAAGATGTCTGTTTGTGTACGTTGGATGATGATGTCTCAATAAGTGATGGAATATGAATAATGTAACGTGTAAGTATATTTATAAATATCCTTCATTTACAATATAAAAGTAAGAAACTGTACATAAAGAACTTGCATTGATCACCGTTAAAACCTTTCTAATGAACTTCGAGTTCATTCCTTGAGTTCAGGAAAGTGCGGTGATAGAAAGTTGCTTTTTTTTGTGTTCTCTTGAGAATTTCAGTGAAAAACTTTCCAAGAAATGTCATCAGCATCCCTTGCACATGTCCAATGCATGTCCTTACGCTTCACCAACCTTCAAACTTAATACATGTGCATTTAGCATGCCTGATAAGTTCGTCAATTGTTGTTTTCAATATGTCTTGCTTATTGTTTTAATAATCATTGTCGTATTACAAAATTTAATTTAAATCCTCTTATTATCTCTTTATTGTCACTCAGTCTGTCAACTCGTAATCGATTCGAAATATTAACTCTGTGCTTAAGCCACCGAAAATAAATTTAAATGAGAACGCCTTAACTGAGCAAAAGTGTTTATTTGTGCATAATTGAGCTAGTAAATCTTATCAACATTTTATGGTTACTTAAGCCTATTGTGCATATTCACTTGACGGTGAAAACATGTATGAATATGTGTATGCGTGTGTGGGAGTATATATTATATTTAAGTCTATATTATACGCCCACCTTCAAAGCATATCAATTACTAATTTCATGTCCCTTGTGCTGCTGTGGTAAAGTCGTAAAGCTAAAAACGTGGTCGGTACCAAACATGTAATTGTTTATAGCATAACCTCGGGCGTTCAAGTTACTTCCATTTATATCCAAGTACGTCCATGTTGTTTATGCGTGTGTCTAAGTATGAAGGTGAGCGTGTTGCTGCTTGTGGGTTATTTATGTAGATATCTTCTGTCTTCGATAGAATTCGGCTTGCTCGTTAACTTTGCTTCGATTGTGCTTTGAAAGCGTAATTATTTTGCATCCCTGGAGTGCTTTTGCATTTAGTATGTCATAAATTTAAATATGACAATAGAATTTATTCATTTTATTTAAGCTTAGAACAAAGCAGTTGTCTTTTTCAAAATTTCTATTGTAATTTTTATTGTTTATTATTTTTTTTATTATAATTCTTTGTTTTTACAATTGAAAAGGTCGTGTTTTGAAGATTTATGTAAATTCACGTTGAATTTTAAGTTTGATTGATGGTAATCAATTGTTGTATTGTTATTTTAATTTAATTGCTTAGGCCTTTAAATCACATGTTTGAGTTGCGCAATTTGCTAAAATTTTAAATTATTTGCGTATTTCAAAGCCGACGATTTAAAATTTGATACAAAACTAAGAATAATAAATTAAATTGACTTTTATTATGAAACTTGTTTTATTATTTGCAATTTATTTTTGCAATAATACAAACACAAATTTAATTGTGGTTTTCAGTTGTTTGTTTGGTCATCAGCATAAACGCTTATAAAGACCGCCCGCTGTTTCGTTACTGACTTGAATTTTGCTTATTATATAAA
The DNA here is from genome assembly GCA_037044515.1 of Phortica magna. Lineage (NCBI taxonomy): Eukaryota > Metazoa > Arthropoda > Insecta > Diptera > Drosophilidae > Phortica > Phortica magna. Next base: position 166,833 of record JBAMBP010003042.1, on the reverse strand, counting down.
TTTTATAATTGATAGGAAAATGAAAATAATACACGCATTTAATGCAATTAAATTTGAGTCATTTAAAATTATAGTGTTATAATTTTTTTTGTGCGCATTTGGTGTTGCATACTTTCCAGCGCATTGTTCCTCAAATCTTATTGCACGCCTAATTCATAGCAATACTTCAAATGACGAGCTTGGACTTGATTAGTTAAAAAAATATGTATTTACAACAAGATCTTGCAGATAAAAAATATAAAGTCCCGTTTGATTTTTAATATAACATTTTTGTGTTTGAAAATATCATGAAACTGACAGAGAACATATCCTCTGTCAGTTCCATGATTTTTTCATCAACCGCCATCTTCACATTAATTAAACGGCCAAGCCGAAGACCGAGACAACGCAATACATCGTTTTGTTCTCCCAGCGCACCGTGCAGCTGCCGTCGGTGTCGTTGTTCCAATAGCTCGAGCTGGCCGTGTGCAATCCCGAGCCGATCTTCTGCATGATCATGCAAGTGCAAACATACTTGTAGGGTTTTTGCTCTTTCGTCAAGAGCGTCAGCGAGCTATCGACGACATTAGTTGACCACATGCGCACCAGATCATGACTGTAGGAGCGGCCACCCAGCGTAGTCTCGATAGCTTCCTTCACAAGGCGACTTATGTCATCGGGACTGAATTGATTCTCATCGCGATCGTCCATTTTACACTCTAAAAGTTCTTATCACTAAGGGAAAACAACAAGAAATGCCTGCTTTGCAATAACGAAATCTACAAAATATTGACAGTTATTGCTTTGATTGAAAAACAGTTTTTCTTTAAATTATTCGTTTTCCATTTTGTAATTTTAATGAAATTACATACAAAGTTTATTTTATGCCAAATTCATGTGTCAAACAAAACAAATATTTGTTAAATTTTACAAAACCATTTTCCCATAGTAATGTGAGTATGACTTGGTGGAAAGTTGTGCGTTGTCGACGACACTCGAAGGAAGCATAAAATAAATTAAATTTACAGAGCAAACAAAATGTCATAAAAATATGAACTTCATGCAAGGTAAAATGAAATATATTTTGGAATATTTTGCGCAAAGCAACAAAGACAAATAATAATAAGAATAATAATTTTAAATACATAAAGAAATAAAATGAGAGAAAAAAAATTACAAAATCAAATAACTAAAAACGACAACAAGGATAACAACGCTTGCAGCAACCAAACATTTTGCTTGTTTGTTTAGCGACGAGCAAAAGCACAAAACAAAAGCCAACGAAAATGCTTACATACTTAATGGCACATGGGAGGCATGGCGGCGGGGTGTGCAACATGCACTGAAGTCTTCTTAGAAAAGCAAAACAATAAGAAAACTTAAACAAAAAAGGCAAACAAAATGTTACGACTATGACGACGAAGTAGAAGCACAAATAAGTAAATGTACATTAAAGTGCAAACTATAAATAATGTTGCATACTTTAGCGCGCACGTACTTAAAATGCATTGCGTATACACACACTCACAAACACAAATACATAAATGCATATGCGTAAGTGAAGAGCAACATCGAAATAACATAGAATAACGTATGTGCTTCACTTGCTTTGCACTTCTCTGTGTGCGTGTGTTGTTTGGTTTCTTGAAGCAAGTCATGTACACATTGGCTGCTGCCTTTCATCCACAACTGTTGAGCCGTACGCCTTTTGTGTTTGTTTCATGTTCCTTTCATGAAGTTGCTTTTCCTTTGTTTTTTCTCCTTTTTTCAGCAACAGAAGTTCTGCTGCAACTTGCCAACTAATATTTTCGACTGCTGCTTCAGCGTCTGCTATTTTTCATGCCATCGCTTTGACTGCGTTTTACTTGAGGCGTTACTGTTGCAGCTGCTGGTGTACTGCAATTGTTGCACATAAAATGAAAAAAACGTGTCTAAGTATGCGTTTTGCCTTAATGTCGATGCGTGGGTAGCACATGTGTATATAAGTATCTAAGTATCTGGTACTTGAACTTGCATTTTGCCAGTTTTGTGCTTTACACTATGCTCGATGCTCTCATGTTCGGTGCTATGCTGCTCAACGTCGTTTGTACTTTCACTTATTATAAGTGCCGACACTCGTATGACTCTTGTTGCACGCTGGCAACACTTGTCTTGTCTCTGTCACGTGCTGCATTTTATTTTCACTCTTTGTATCTGCGATAGAATAAATATATGTTATATATGTATATATAAATCTATTGGTGTCTGCTGTCGTTTGCAGTGCTCGAATGTTATTGACACTATTTCCGAAACGCTTTTGTGTACAATCAAAACCGGAGCAACTTAAGTTGCTTTTGACTTTATATCAATAACCCTGTGAGCAACATTTCTTTACCAAACATATTGTTAGTCACTTAAAGTATCAATCCTTATCTCTGTTGAGCATTTAAAGGCGCTTGCCATTTTTTTTTTAGATTTTTGCCGATAAACATGAATTTTTTTCTATTGATTTGTGTGCACAATTCGAGCAAAAATACAAACAAATTGCAAAAAAGTCTTGTAGAAATGTCGCACAATCTCAGAAAAACAACAATAAACGATTTATGGCCAAAGTCAAAGACACAAACATGTACTATGTGTGTTTATACCTTACACAAATGGATGCAAAGTACTTTTATTTTATGTCTTTGTATGCAACTTGTGGTAGTGAAGATCTTATATCTTAAACATTTGTTCTATGGTCTCAAGTAATCTCTTAGAAAGGTCCTAACACAATGTATGAAAAGTGTGTTTCGGAAAGAAAGATTTCCCAGGAACTGGAACTGATTATTCTAAGTTAAAAAATTCTGGTAATAGACAGTTATGATTTGCTCGGAAATCAATGTCAAAAATGAGAGCGCCTCGTGCAATTTTAACTACAAGCGTAGAGCATTTTATAGTTGACACTACTCGATGAACGTTTTTTCACATGCGTTTCACATAAACATATTGCACAGACACACACAAAAGCACATAAACACGACATTTTGCTATAAATTTAATATTTTCGATACATTAAAAAGACAAATTACCAATTAGATTTGTAATTAAGTAGTTTTTTTTTTTTGGTAATTCCGGCATGGATTGTGCAACGCGCACACTAAGCGAGCCAAGCCAATTAGAATTTATGTGTCCAAGTTGCTTGATGGTGTTGCAATTAATTTTGCTTTTGTACGTTTTTAGATTTGAAATGGGAAATGAAAAAAAAAAACGACGAAATAATCAAAACAAAAACTAAAAACAGTTTCAACTTCCGGTTTGATTTTTGTGCTCATTAAAAATGCCGGCATAATTCGTGCTCGTCAGCAAAGTTGTCATTCGTCAGTTTTGGCAATTATTCATAAATATTCACGCTGGTATAATGTTGATGTTGATGAGCGCGCTGACAGACATTATTTACCATATTCCCCATGATGATGATGTTGATGATGAGTATTATGTGCTGTTGATTATGTTGAGTATATGACTGACGATGGATTTTAGTGTGGATTTTTGTTGAGGATCTGTCCTGCGCGCCAGCCAGCCCTCATTTCCTGTATTCAACGCCACCATGTTCCCAAATTTCATTTCATTTATGTTTTGTTAGCAAGATGAATCTTAACTCATTTCGTGTAGTTTCGTTTCATTTCAGTTTATTTATGCTTATTGCGCTCTTAATTTCTGTGTATTCTAGCGCTGTTCCGACAAGCCAATTCACGAAACTCATTTAAATATTTTCAACGCACACAACGCACAGAAATTTCACATTTTATACGCATTTATGTCATTTCGCAAATTGTGTGTTTTTGTGCATTCCTTCTGCGTTTTTCTGATAAAGTTTTTGAATGACGCCGCGGGTTAATGCTTCGCCAATGAAAATGGCTTAACACAACATGGCTTAAATCGTTTAGTTGATTTTAGTTGAAAGGAAAAAACAAAAAAGTCAATTAAAATTCTTTGCACGAAGCAATCAAACAGTTTAAAATGATTTTCTGTTTGTATTGGCTTGTCAAAAAAAAAAAGACGTTGCATACTTTGTGTCATTTAAGTTTTTCACAACCAATTTTTTTTTTAGAGCTGTTAAGCACATTAAATATACATTTTTGAATGTGACTTGCATACAAGGTACTTTATAAGTGAATTGATGAACTATTAAACATATAAATATTTCGGATATATAAGTGCCAAGTATCACGAATTAATGTTTACTGACAAAAAATAAAAATAGAGCTGATAATCAAGTTTTAAATTTATGTTTTAAACTTAAGAACGAAATTTAAATGCTAGACTAGCATATGTCATATTATATATAAAATAATAATATAATATATTATATATGCTCATGTTCATTAAACAAAAGCAGTGAATGCACCGAAATACAATAAAAATAGAAATGAAATAAACAAAGAAATATTTGCCAAATAATTAGGCCAACATATGTGTGCGTGCATGGCTAATTTACAATTGTTGCATAATGAGGTACGGAAATTTGTTGCATGTTCATTCACGAACAACAAAGGCCAAAGGCAAATAGAAGACATTTAACGCATGCAGTTGCATTAAATTAGTGCTAAACGCATTAATTTCATAACATGGCCGCAAGCACAAAGGGAACAAAAACCAATAATTATAGAGTGGCCAGAGGCGTGAAGGCAAGTAGGCCGGGCACAATCGAAGTTGTGTTTGTATATAAAACATTGCAGGCTCGCATATCAAAGCAAAATATTTGGATTGCCTTCTATATTCATTTAAATTCCTGTAATTTCTCTCTCCCCTCCATGTGGTATATATGCCAAAAGAACATACATGGACAAAGAGCAACAAAAACCACAAGTGAACTACGCAAAACGGAAATTAATAAATTTTACATTTAACAATATGGTCGTCAAACTTTGAGGATGTATGTGTGTGTGTTTTGTTGTTGTGCTTTTTGGCTGATTGCATCAAATTAATGTAAAACTTGTTGCTTCGTCTGTCTGTCTGTCTGTCTTTTTGTCTGACTTATTAATTAATAAAAATTGTGTGTTAAAAAGTTCATAAAACCGGAGCCATTATCTTTCACTCCACTTGACATAGGATTAATTTGTATAAAACCCAACATTTCACTTAATGCCACTAAAAAAAGCAAAGCCATACAAAAATGGAAGCCTCAACGGCAACAAAAAAAAAAAAAAAGCCATGGCAAAAATGTTAAAAGCCTTTTTTGTGTGTTTAAATTGTGCGTAATTAAAAACATTTTGAAAGGCTTTTTTAGTCTGTAGTTTTTGTGTGTTGGTCCTGTGTGCCGTGCCTTTCATAAACGATGTCATTTTTCAATTAAATGAAAGCAGCAAATGATTTATGCATGTGTGTGTATGTGCGCGCCTTTGAAAGTTTTTGTAAGTTAACACAAAAAGGCAAACGTTTTTAAAACATAAAACATTATAATTTAATCATTAAATCACTGAAAATTTGAAGTTGACTTCACTTTTACATTAAAGTCATCTGAAATTATAATTTTTGATTTTCTCAGTCATAAAAAATTCACTAAAATGGAGTATGAAGAGCTTGAGGAACGTGAAGAATGTGAATTTATTGTAAATGAAGTATCCAGAATAATCAAAGAGTCAATTGAAGCGACTTTGGGCAGTAATGCCTACAATCATGATTTAGCCAAAACCTGGGCTGGTCAGGCCATTGAGACTTGTCTGAATGTTCTAACGAAAGATCAAAAGCCTTACAAATATGTTGCCACATGCATGATCATGCAGAAGAATGGCGCTGGCTTGCATACCGCAAGTTCATGTTTCTGGAATAAGACCACCGATGGCAGTTGCACTGTGCGCTGGGAGAACAAGCACATGTATTGCATACTCTCGATCTTCGGCTTGGCTGTTTGAAGAACGAAGTTAGGATTTTGATAATTTTGTATGCAATATTGAAGTTTTTTTATAATTTTGATCTTGATCGGAGTTTGTTCTAGGACACATAATGGGGGATAATTAATAATAAAAATTAGTTCTTGAACAAATATAACAATAGTGCTTTAATTCTCTTTCAAGCAAATAAGGGGTTCCTTTTTCTTGTGAACAATGCTCATCTCCTGGTCTACATTTTGTTCTTGTTGTCTTTGAGCTTCATAAATGATCTTTCTGCGACTTTTAAAAAAATCATTTATAAGTTCACGACTTCAACCCCCTTAAGCCCTTGTAAAGTCTTTGCCATATTCGATTTACATACATCGTTGTTTCAATCTGTTTTCTTCTCTTATAGCACACTCTGAAGATTGTTGCCAGTTTTTCATACAATTTATCAAAGGCCTGAAACTAAATTCCATACTAAATCATCTGATTTTAACGCCAAAGCCTTTAAACGGCAAACGGCGAACTTTTTGTAATACTCATGCCAAAAAACTTGCGCAAGAAAATGCCGAAACTTAAAAATAAAAAGAAATTGCACATTGTTGCTAAATGTTGCACATTTCTTGTGTTGTAACAAGCAGCAAATAACAACGTACTCTTTCCTAAAGTTGCATGTTTTCGCACATTTAGACTATAAAATAGAACGACTTAAGTGTCTATAAATCAAAATTCTAAAAAGAGTATAGTTTCTCAGTGCTCGATGAAAGTTTTACGCCAAAAAAGTTCGCCCAACTTTGGCGACTAAAAAAAAAAAAGAAACCTAACAAAAAATCAAGATATTTCTGGAAATTACTTTTTATAAATTTTTTTTCGATAGTAAAACAGTAACAATGTTTTTCCCATCGATTTTCATTTACACTTCATTGAACTTTGCTTAAAATATCTTTAAAAAAAAAAAAATAAATAATAATAAATAAAATTATATGAGTCAAAGCTAAATAAAGCCATGCCTGACATGATACGAGCGACAACTTTGCACTCGTGCCACAATTTGTGTAGCCTTGAAGCACGCTCAATGACACTGACGAGAGTCTGGGCAAAACACTTCAGGCTACGATTTTGCCCTTGGCTTATGTTAGTTTTTGCTTGTTTATTATTCTATGTCGCTGTGTTGTTGTTGTTTTTGCTTTGATTTTGTTGTTTTTGCATGCTGCATGGTTTTAATAGTTATTTTAATTATTTGTATTTTGTGTGACGAGGCAAAGTCAAAGCAAAAAATGCCCATTGGCGTTGAGTTTGTTTGGAAATAAATTTTGTATAAAAATTGGTTTTGCTTCATTTGACGTTTAATGGTTTGTTCGCATGCTTTGCGGTCTATTTGGGCATTTTTCTCATGTTTGTTAGGAGAGCTTCATTAAAAGATAAACAATTTGGTTGGCATGTGAAATTTTGTTGTTTAAATTTCAAGGATTTTTGGTATACATTTTCCTAATGAGACATGTTTAGTGCGTGGTTTTGACTTTCAGATACGTGAAGTCATGTTTTCCAGACTTCGTTTAAAACGTATGCATGAAAAGAAGTGAAGCCTTCAGTGATTTTGAATTTTATTGATAAAAAAAACCTTTGTGCCTTAATTTTTGCTTATCTTTTGTGGGTTTTACTCGTTCAAAAACAAGTGTGCTTCAGGTGCTTGAAGTGATTTCGACTTTGCTTTGGTAAACTTCATGTCAAATGAGTACGTTTGCTTGGGCCTTTTAAATTATATGATTCTTCAGTTCCAATTTTTAAATAAAAGTAATATCGATGTTAGTGAAATGTTTTGCTTATAAACTAAATCAGATTCTGTATACCTTTTTCAACATTAAATTTTGGTAGCAACTTTCTGCTTTCTTCACTTTTCTCTTTGCACTTCTTTGTGGTCTCAATCAGGTTGACAATCAGGTTTCTTACCAATGTGGCAAAACTTTTACTCAGCGCTGCCAAGTTGTCAACGAGAAAGTCTGTTCCAAACCAGCGACGAGCAAAGAGCAACGAGTTTAATGCCAAACAGCAAAGTTGAAAGTTGATCAACTTAGTCATTGCCGTCGTTGTCGCAAATCGTATTGGGTTCGCTGTTGACGTTGAAGCTATCTAACAAGCCATTGCCCTATGTGAAGGTCCTTCCAGTGAATTAAACAAATATTTAAAATTGTATGCTCATTTATTAATTGATTTTAAAAATGCGCGTATTTTTTTTGTTATTTTGTTATTAACAATTTTTGTTTTTCATTTTCATTTTTGTTTTTTCAATTACAATTAAATTTCCAAACATTTTAAAATTAAAAACCATTATTTGTTTTATTGCAACGCATTCAATTTAGCGTAAACAAATTTGTTCGCCACTTTTGCGCATTTAAACGCAAATACACACATTTAAATATTTACTGTTTTTTGTATTGGCTTTTCATTTTCTTGGCCATTTTGGTTTAATTATGTTTTCTGGCATTTATTAAAAATGCATTGCCCATGTGTGTTTTGTTGTTCTTGTTGCATTTTATTATTATTACTTATTTATTTTTGTTTTTTGATTCTTGTTTTGCTTTTGCATAATTAATGAGTAAATACACTTTTGTGTTTGTTTTAATATTTTACAATTACATCACTAAAAACTATTCATTTATTTATTTCACTTCACTTGCTCATGCGTCTGTATTTTTTTTGCCGTGTCGTGTTGACGTGTTGTAATTTCACGCCTTTCCTTTAGTATATTTGCTTATGTGTTTAGTACATAAATATATGTTCTTGTGTGTGTGAGTGTGTGTATGAATTTGTTATACAATATTTATATAGATATTTATTCATTTGGTTTTTGCATAATTCATATTACGTTTTTAATATGTTTAACTATTTGCTGCATACATTTTTAATGTTAAATGCAAGCTCGAAATGTCACTCTCTATGTTTATGTATGGGTGTGAGTGTATGTGTGTGTGTGTGCATTTACTTAACGTGGGCAAATTATATAATTTTCATTTTTCAAATTTCTGCCAATATAAAAAATTATATACTTGTCGTTCACAATGAACGCCTAAAATCGTATGCCTAAAAGTATGCTTCAAAAACTATACACAATTTTATTCATCAATCATTGCTATACTCATTGCTGTCTCGCATCATATTCAATGCATTTAAATTCAATTTAATCAAGACACACTCAGACAGCTTAGAGATAAAACTTATCGACACTAAGCTGAGTCTCAGCCAAATTTGCATGCTTCGTCTGATTGAATTGTGTCTCGGGCAAAATGCTCATTTCATTTGCTTGGTTGTTGTCGTTGTTGTTGGTGTTGTTGGTGTGATTAGCATGCATCTCGCCTGTTGCATTGTCTTCGGCTGATAAAGTTCTACGCGTACGCACGGCCTGCGCCTGTGGTCACGACGACATGTATGTGCATTGCGTCTTCGGCTGCGGCTCAGTCTGTTCGATTGGTTGTATGGCAGCGCGTTTCCAATAGTCACGTACATTCTCCACCGTCTCCATAATGCGCATAAAGTTCTTGCCCGCCAGCATGGCAATATCCTCTTCACTCCAATTGTGGTCTTCTAGCAATGAGGCAAGCAAGTCGGGATACTTGGAGACATCCTCCAGGCCGATTGGCGGCTGTTCGATGCCATCGTAGCCTGCGCCCAAACCGATATGTTGTATGCCCGCAATCGAGCGCACATACTTAATGTGTTCAATGACATCCTTGAGCGTTGCCTGTCGACCGCATGCAACATCCTCCGAGTCAAAACTGATCATTATGAGGCCGCCATTCTCGGCCACAAGCCGCAATATGTCATCGGGTATATTGCGCGTTGAGTTGCACAATTGACGCGCGGCCGAATGTGAGAAAATGACGGGCGCACGTGTTGCCTGCAGCACATCGCGTGCCGTGGCATCCGAACTGTACGAGAGATCGATCATCATGCCCAGACGATTCATTTCGCGTATGATCGCTTTGCCGAATTGTGTGAGACCATTTTCGAGCGGTGAGGCACTCGAGCCCGCCCACGTGACGTCGCATTTGTGCGTCAGACTCAAGTAGCGCGCGCCCAACGAGTAAAACGAGCGCAGCACGCCCAGCGAGGAGCCAATGGCATGGCCGCCCTCGATGCCAATCAGCGAGGCCATCAAGCCGTGTCGACGCGCTGCCAAAATGTCCTGTGAGGTGGTTACCAACGCTGTTTCCTGTGCGTACATGTCAGAGAGGCGCCGTATGATGTCGATTTGCTCGAGTGCCAATTGGACGGCGTCCAAGCCTTGCGCCTCGCACGGCACATACGCTGACCTGTCGTTGTTGGCACGCATTACGGCATGAAAAGAATAGAGAAAGAAAAGAGCATGGAAAGAAATTTTAGTGCATGAACAGGATTTATGTACTTCCAATATCAAGAATGTTGTATGAAATTTTACTGCAAGCTGTCAACTTTCTTTGAACATATTTTCTTTTATTGTTTTTTTTATTTCCTTACATTGCTACATCATAAAAAGATTTTTTGGCCTCAAACTAATCGTACAAGTGTTTTTGTTTTTCTATTTCCAGTTGACATGAGCTTTCCACAAGACGTTCGGCTTAGCTGAAGTATTATAGACGCATGAAGAGGGATTGAAGTCTGCCAAAATATTTCATTCTGAGGTAAGTTTGTAGAAAAAATATTTATGTGTGTACTGTAAACCACCCGTTGAGGTTTTGAGTATGATTGTTTTCAAATCACCCGTTGGTATGACAGAAATTCGGGTGATTTCATTTTATCGAATATTAGTCTTCGATATTGTGTATACTAAGACCGTATGAAATGAAGTCTCTTTCTAAAGGATATTGCGGATTTCACAACTGTGTCAAACCGTCTTAAAGAGATTTCCGGCACATGGCGAAATCAAATCGGTCTTCTGAGATATTCAGCACAAATCCCCGTTTTATGTATTTAATAAATTTAGGAATTTTGGAAATTAAGTTCACATTTATGGTTACTCCATAATCGAATCGTGTAAGAGCTTCTTTTAAATTTTAAACCGTACCATTTACATTTGCTAAACTTACGGTAGAATGTAATACTTATTAAACAGTATCCAAAAACGTGTCTGGCAAAGGTAACGACAGCAGCTTGAAGTGACATTGCATCGGATGGGCCGAGCGGACAGGAAACAGGAAGTGATGCTGACTTGACTGTCTGTTTGGCAACTGAAGTGCAGAGCTGACGATGAACGCAGTCAGCGTAGGCGACTGCAGCACTTGAGTGACAGTCACTTGGCTGAGCGTTGCTGATAAGCAATCGACTGCATTGGGTTTTGTTGTTGCCTTTGCTTTGCCTTTTTGGCAAGAAGGTGCTTGGCGACGTTGCTTTGCTACTGGCACACAAAATCATTGCTTTTTTTGGCTACTTTTTTTACTCAGACGCAGTCAAGTTATCTCGGCTTATGCATTTTGCATTGCAGCATTTTCGGAGTGTTGCACAAATGTCAAGAGTTTTTAGTGTCGTTGTTGTTTTTGTTTCTTTTTTTTTGCTGCATTATTATTATTTTTATTGCTTATTGCTTTATTATTATTATTGTTGTTTGTTGTATGAAATTCAATGTTGTTAAGTTGGCTTCTTTTACAATGCTTTCTTTGCTTGCATTTGCCAAAAGACGACCCACACATTCACTTTACGGCGGCTTACAGGCTTCCGTTTGTTTTGCTGTTTCCGTTTCCGGTTTTTGTACTTTGCACATCCTTGTAAATGTTGAATTTGGCACGTACGCAAATAATTTGCGGTTTTACTTGAACTCGCATCTTTGCCATTGCCCCCAATGCCCTCATTGCACCCCTCACGTGAGCTGTGCAAGCAAAGGGTTGCCATGTGGCTTAGTTCGCTTGAAATGTGTTTGTGTTGCGTTTCAGTTTGGTTTGTTTTGGTTTGGTTTGAGTTCAGTGGCAAATGAGTTGTGGTTCGTTGAGTTTCCTGCAATGTTTAATCGTTTACGGTTTGTACTTCATTTGAAATTTTGTTTTTTATTACTGTTTTTTTGTGTATTTATTTGACGCAAATACGTAAACCATTGTTTACGCCGCTCATGAAGGCATTTTTGTCTGCAAACGCTTATTGTTTAAACATGCTGCTCAGTCATGTTGCTGTCGGGCGCTTGTGGCACGGCTTACGTGGTTGATCGTTGTCTAATTTGCGGTCCAGTATTCAACATTATTGTCAGTCGGTAATCAACGTTCGCAAATAAGTGAAGCGCACTTTGTGTGCTTACATGAATTTGAAAGAGTTAATTTCATATATAAATCAAATAAAACCAACAATTGTTTGAACTGTTAAAATTGTTGACACGTACAAGAGCTAATGAAAATGTTACATGCGCTCGAATTGCATATTTTATTGATGGCCAATTAAAAATGTTTCAAGCACAAATTATCTTAATTTTATAATTAGTCATTTTGCAAACGGCATATTTAAACACATGCTATCAATAAAGTTATAAAATTTTAATCATGTGGTCTGCTTAGGCTTGTGTACAGTGAAATCTCTACACGCGAGCAGTTCATGCACTTGTATGAACTAGTGAGTGGTCCACTTTTGAGTCCTTAGAACAAGGAACTCATGATTAGACCTCTGCAACAAACCGACAACTCTCATGGTTGAACAAATTTAATGAGTTGATACGGTACAACCATGAGAACTTTCACTGTCCACAGATCAAAGCACCATCCTAATTTTAGTATGTCTGATGAAAGATAAGACTATATGATATATTGATATGTTGTGATTATTGTTCAAGACTCATCTGATGAACCTGTAGACAAAAGGCCAACAAGAAAACCATTATTATGCCCAAAGCGTTGTAGGTAATCATCTGATTATACAAATTAGTCTAGCGTCTAAAGTGTAATAAGATCTAAGGGTATTCTTGTGTTGCAAACACACGCTAATGACTTATCAGCTACTCAGCTCAGCTTTTCTCCGCTCATGCCATCGTTTCACACATCTTCGCTAGTTTTATTACTTTTAGCAGATGCCATTGATTGTTCGACATTAATGAAATGTTAATTTGCTGCAATTAAGTCTCTTTGCAGGCATTCATGACACTAAGAGGATTCTTAGCTTAGCTCATTGATGTTTTAAACATTACCAATTCGATTGTACACAAATCAAGTAATTTCCATAGGCAACTAACGTTCGTCTGGGCGCTCCTGTGTGTGTGTGTGTGTGTGTGAGCGTGTGTTTGTTGTTCGCATTTTGCAATTAACATTAAATTGAATTATTACGCTTCATTAATTCAAATGAGCGCAACCTATCATAATTGCCATGTCAACCGCAATTAATGGAAATAAATGTAACGTCAATCAAGCGAAAAAGCCAACACAACAGTCATGGCACAAGTGGCCCACAGCTATTTTTAGACGACCCTTTTGTGACCCTTGAATCAACTACTCACCACACTTGCACGCCGACCAGGCCCTGCTTGAGGCGTTCCATGTCGGTTTGCGCCCATGCCGGACGCGCCCACATTGACTTGTGATCAAGGTCATGACTCAGGTGCACCAACTCGAGGCTGCTGTGCGCATATTTACGCACGTTCCACGCAAAGTTGTTGTGTCCATCGACGAGCGGCACTTCGCGCAGTATACGCCGCACGATTCTCAGTCGTTGTGCGTGCGAATTGCGACTGGGCGCCATCAGGAAGTGCTGATAGGCCAGCGTGGCGGCCACGGCCAGCAGACAAATGGCACTGACGAGCGTCAAGGCAATGACCCATGAGCCGCGCCGCGATGACGTTTTGTGTCCGCCGCTCGTCAGACTGCTGGCGCTGCCCTCGCGTGCCGCCTTCGATTTGCGTTTCTCTTTGGCGCTCGAACGGGCCGATGTCGATGTGAGCGTTGGTGATTTGGCATCGCTGCCAAAGTTGACTTTGGATTTTTGAATGCTTGCGATTTCACCGCCGGAATCGCTGTTCGATATCGAATTCTGGCGGGAGAGCGTGCGGCGTATGTTTGAGTGTTCGGTAACGTCAGGCAGACCGCCAAAGCCGGTTGTCTGTAAGTAGAAGAAAATAAGACAAATACATATGAAATTACAAAATTTGTTACTCATACAAAACGTATACGTAATATTGCAATGATATTGCGTATACGCCAACTTCATCAACAATTGGCAAGCTCATGTTTGCTTCTTCAATAAAAATCGACTGTTTCTGAAGCATGTTTTAATTAAAACTTTTTCCTCCTCCTTAAGACTTTTGTGCATTGTTAAACTTTTAATAAGTAAACTAAATAAAAACAACAACAACAACAACGAAGAAATGTCGATGCTGTCTGTGTCTCAATTTCAGTGCAATCGACTTCGTTGCTGCAAATGAAAAGTTTGTGCGTGTTTACTTCTTTGTTGCTCTTAAACCCAAAGAACAAGGAAAATTAAGACAAAATGCGCAAGTAAAATAAAAACATTTAATGAGCAAATCAAGTAGAAAAACCAAGTAACAAAATAGCGCAGAACGGCGCGAGCGACGAGCGCAAAGTTGGGTGTTAGGTAGTTCATGTTACGCTTCGCTTTGCGTGTTGTGCTCAAGTTTTTGCTGTTTTGTTAAAAATAAAGTAAGCGGCAAATGAAATTCGAGAAAACTGAGAAAAACTTCAAACCCTTAAAAGTGAAAAGATAACTCAATTGCAATGAGTTGGGCGTCTCACTTACAGTGAAACAAAACTATTGCAGTGCGGCTTTATTGCTTTAATTAGTCTCGTTATTCAGAAAGTTTTCTGCGCTGGGGGTTGAGAAGCAGATGATGAGGGTTTTTCTTTGTTTTTTTGATTGGAAGTGAGAACTTGTAAATAAAATGTGTGCGTAGAATAGTTTTTGCTGCTAATGTAATAGATGAGTTGCAGTCTGGGAGTCGTTTGCGTTGGACATGAATATAGGACAGCAACGTAAAATGCTCCAATAGCTCAACACAAATTGCGGTAGACTACAACTCGCGCTCAATAAACGGTAAGAAGTTTCAGTTGAGAGTGTTCGAATTCGACATACCATAGGTATTATTTGTAATGACTGTTATAGCGCGTTGCCTTATCCAGTTTTCAAGACTATATATACATGTTTTTACTCTTCTAGGCCATTTGGTACCAGAGATAAAATGTTTTAGTATTAGAATTTAGCAAAAGGTATATTTTTTTATTGTTTTTGTTTATAAGACCCGCTGTGTATATAAAGATAAACCAACTGACATGTCTGACACAACTCATACATTGTGCTAATTTCTACGATTACGAACTTTTACTGCAATTTAAGAACATAAACTTTGCCATTTATTTTGTTAATTAAAAGAAAACAAATTATATTGTTGAATGCCAACAGACAAATTTCTCATCGCTCAAAAGCACACTCACTTAAATGCACACACACACTCACACACACTTATACTGCGAGAGCATAAAAGTTTTTAATGCACCACGTGTCGTGTGAACAACGCACAAAGCAATTTAAGCGCGTGCCAACACAAACGCTCGCATGCAATGCCAAAATGCATAATAACTAAAAATAATTTTATGCTTGCAATTTTTTTTAAACAACGTCGGTTTAGTTGTTGCTTTTTGTTGTTGTTAATAAAATTGTTCATGCTTGATGAAATTAAAATGAAAATTTGTACGCTCAAGCGCAGGCGGCACTCAACTGAGTTCAACTCCATGCATTAAATCTATGCACAAAACTAAAGTTATTCAATAATAAAAATAAATATAATGAAATATGAATAAAAAGAGCAGCAACAAGAGCACTGACAGGAAATGCGCAGCAAGGCAGTGTGTGTGTGAGAGAGAGAGATAGAGAGAGATAGTAAGGGTGCAAAATTATGAAATATTTTAATATTAATGCAAAAAATGAAATTTGCAGTTTATTTTACGCTCAAATACAAATAAAATGTAAATTTTATGCATTTAGTTTGTGCACATTTTTTGTATATATTTTTTAATATTTTTTTAAATTTTTTTTTGTATTTTTTTCTTTGAAAAGCATTTGTGTTTAAATTAAATTCGGCAAAGTTTTTCGCTTTCGGTTTTTGCTGGAAATTCTGTGCCACTTTTTCGAGTGTCTTCGCTTAAGTGGCAAACAGGCGGTCGGGTCGGGCAGGCATGGCGGCAGCTGCGCATGTTGCTCATGCTGTTGCTGTTACCTACGAAAAATCCTATTTAGACACGTTCAGTTGCGGTTTGTTGAAAGTTTGCTACTTCAGCTGCTCGTGTGGCATCAAAACCGCTCAACGGAAGTTGACTTTTCAACATCATCTCTTTTTCGTTATTTTTATTCATTATTTTTTTTGTTTTTGTTTTTGTTTTCATGCTTAGTTCATTTCGTGCGCTGACAGCGACAAAAAACCACATCAAACGTGCCGGAAATGCACATCACATCATATCAAAGTGTCGGGCCCAGCGCGCAGATCAGGTGATGAAATCTCATACACTCTTCTTTTTGGGTTATTTTATTATAATTTTTCCTTTTTTGTCTCATTTTTTTTTTGGGTGTTTCGGTGGGCGTGTAAAGCGTTTCAATTATAAATGTGTGTGTTTGTGTGTGCGAAATATATAATTTATGAAAGGCATTCAGTGTGAAAAATGTAACCTAAATAAGGTAATTTATTTCGCGTGGCTTATGAATTTAACAAATTTTGTTTGTTTAGCAAATTAGTTGCTAAAATTTCGCGTGGCATTGATTTTCATTAAATTTAATTTGTTTGAGTCAAACTCAATTTTATAAAGTAAAGGTTTACTTCGCTTAGCAAAATACGCTTTGTCTTTGCTGATTTTGTAGCATTTAATTTTAATTCTTGAAAAAAGTTCACTTCCTCAATTTCTTGTTGCTTAAATAAGCCATTAACAAATGTCATTTGGATTTGTAAATTTGTAATTCAGACAAACAACAACTTCAAATGCAACAAATTTTTTGCTCTTTGCTGAGACAAAAGGCAACAACATTTGCTTTCAAATGCAGTAAAATGACATAAATCCGGAACGGTAACGGAAAATCAAAGTGAATTCGGATTTCTTGACAAAGTATTGTACAACACTGTTCAACTTAAGCAACAATCACATGTGCTGCTTCCTCTCCATGTTACTTTGTTTTGTTTTGTTCATTCTTGAGTTTGCTGATTCATTCAGTTTGACATGAATGACTTCTTCTTCTTCTATAATCGAATTAGTTTAGCTTTTTAAGTTGACAAGCTAATTTTATTTTTGGCTAAAACATCTTATATTATTTTTTAAAGACAAAACGACAAACGAATAAAGAAAAATCTTTGCAAGATGGTCTCTGAGCATCTCAAAAGTAAAGTTGCCGGTGCACTTGTCAGAGTGAAGATGGAGATTTACGGCTTGGAGGACGACGTGTTTAATATTAATTTAGCCAATGTGCCACGCTTCAATCGTGTCGTTCCTGAAGCTGAAGTGCGCATACCAATGGCCGATCAGTTGGTTTATGTGCCCAATTTGCCCATGTTGATTACAGACATCGATCAAATTTCGGTCATGAGGTATCCGACAGTTGAGCAGCAACTGAGGCGAACCTCTGAGCGCACAACCAACGTAGTCGTCGCCTCTCGAGACACGTCAACGACCGAGGAGTTGCGGCGTGTGCGCTCTCCAGCGCGCAGGCATAGACCAAGAACGCGTTACATGCAAGCGCAATTCTCAAGCACACATGAAGGCGGCATGGAGCAAACGGCAACGTCGGCTGAGCTTTATGCTCAAGAAAATTCCCAACCAGTTGGCGATTTGAGCTTACAAACACGCGAGCAAATGGCAGTTGAGTACAGTTTAGCAAATGGCTCACGTGCATGGCTCGTTAGATCAACGCTAGAAAGATCGTAATGTGGGAAGGGCTTTGTCATGGTGTTCAGGAATTATGTTGAGTTTTGTTTGACAATGTGTCGAAAAAAATGCTGTTCAATGCATGAATAAAGAAATAGTTGTATGCCTTGAAGAGGTGTTATTCAACATTATTTCAAAAGTCATTTGCGTTTGAGATCAAGTTCACTTGAATATGAAATGACTTTTGTCTAAACTCATGTCTTCCAATTCAACTTCCAACAGCTTTCAGCCAAGTACCATGTCTCAAAATACACAACAGCTTATGACAACGCAAATAACTTAAAATTTTAATGAACATTCTGTCTTCATTCACGCATAGCCGAAGAAGCGAAAATAATTTAGTACAGCAAAGAAAGAAAAACATGAATGAACGACCATAAACACCGCAACACCTCATTATGGCACATTAGGGCCAGAAATGTGTTTAGTACTTAGACAACTTTAATTTTTAATGTCAAAGCGGCCGACGAGCAATTTGTTGACCAAAGGCAAACACACCCATAGACAGACAGACAGACAGACAGAAGGACAGATAGACAAGTGCCAAGCATGAGTTGTGATAAATAATTTATGTGTTTTGTATTTTTTCTTCTTTTCTTTGCTTTTTTTCATTTGTTTAAAAAGCGTTTAAAACATTAAATTGCTAAACGAAATAAAAACGAGAAATAAATACAAACACAGACAGCATAGAGTCTGATATAGAGCCAGAGGGCTAAATAATAAAAAAAAAAAAGCGTAATAAATAAATAAATGTGTTGGTGGGCAGAAGTTGCGCCACCCAACAAGTGAAAAAAAGAAGCAGTCATCATCATCATCATCATCAACAGCAAGTCATACTCAAAGTCGATGGCACAGAACATTGTTTGCACGTTGATGGCAATCAGCAGTCGACGATGTCTACAACAACAACAAGTACAACATCACCAATGGCAACAATATGACCAACAACAATATGGGCAACCAAAATGGCGGCGTCGTTGGTGGCAAAAGTTCGTATTTCATGTTGACAACAATGCACGCATGTGTTTGTGATGGGAGACTTTATTTTTCTTTACTGTTTTAACTTTTTTTCTTTTCGCATGTCCGTTGGCCAACGCAAACTTCAAAAAAATACAAAAAATAAAAAGAATTTCGTTGAAATTCGCGTATTCGCTCATGTTGCGCACTTTTAGGCGCTCGTTTTCCATTTTTTCAAACGGTTTCAAATGAATTTAGAAAAGTTCTAACAAAAAAACCAAAAAAATCTACTGAAAAGAATTTGAAAAAGTCGCGAAAAAAAG
Source organism: Phortica magna (assembly GCA_037044515.1). Taxonomy (NCBI): domain Eukaryota; kingdom Metazoa; phylum Arthropoda; class Insecta; order Diptera; family Drosophilidae; genus Phortica; species Phortica magna. The sequence goes on along the minus strand of JBAMBP010003042.1, from coordinate 147,879 downwards.
CTGAAGTATGTTGTTGTATGAACAATTATGCGTTGTATTTTTTACAAATGTTCTCTTTTTTATTTTTGCAAAAAGCAAGTTTTGTTTTTTCTCTTTGTGCTTTGAGCAGCACTTGTGTTTCTTTTATTTCTATTTTGTTGTTGCGCCGCCGCTTTTGGAACATTTCTATTTAAAACGCAATTGTCTGTGTTGAGCCCCGGAGATACGCCCTAACAATGAAGCCAATTTGTATTCGAGTGGACAACTCGAGGCGCGTTGACAGTCAAGTTTGAAACTTTTTCTTTTTTCTACTTTTTTTTTTTGTATTTGGATCATAGCTCAGCGCAACGACACTTCTCATTGTTGGCTGAGACATTTGCTTGGCTGTTTATTTAGACATTGTACGACAAAAGCATCGTTAGGCATGTTTAATTCATTAGCCCTAAATTGCTGCCGATGTCTTGAGCACACGTTTGTTGCATAGAAAGGTTTCTTCAAATTGTCGCGCAGATAAAAGTTATACTTCTATAAAAACAACAAATAAATTCTTGATGTGTTTGATTGTATGTGTCTGAGCACACGAAGGCGTCGCCTTGCTGCTGTTGTCGGTTCTACAAATAATGTTGTTCAATGTCTTGAAAATAAGTTGAAATCGCCATAAAAATACTACGACCGTCAATCATTGGGAAGTTTTTTCTGCTGTTTGCGCCTTTTTTTTAACGAAAATTCCATGCTGCAATACAAATGAAATTACTTAAACTTTTGTAACAATTTTCCGCATGCAATCAATCAAATAACTCGGCAATCGTTAAATCTGTCGAGAGTTGAAAGCCAGAAACACATTTTGCTGTATAAAAACGTATTGACGCGGTCAGCTTCGCAAAAAGAGGCGCAATAAAAAAAAAGACAGAATAAAAGAATGCAAAGCAAAGCGGAAGTCTGTCTGTCAGTCAGTCATTCGGTCAGACTGGCAGGCAGGCCGACAAGTGCAGATATGAAAAGAATAAACAAAATAAAGGAAAACAAAACAAAAAAGAAAAAACATAAAAATGTTCCACAAATGAAACGAACCGCAAAAACTATTTGTACACAAAGTGCCAAAGAAATGCAGAAGTAAAGCCACAAAAAAGAACAAGAAAAAAGACAAACGATGTGTTAAGACTGGTTGACTGCAAAATACCCTATGGGATTAGCTATGGATTGGTTTTTTGTGGCGTGGAACTTCTTTTAAAGTATTTCACACTTTTACTTTCAACCGAAATAGTTCCAGATGTGCAAATATTTCCTATCCCTATTACCTTATAACATCTCTAAAAAAAAGTAATTTTTTCAAGATGAGCGGTGTGATAAAGTTGTAATCTATTATAATCCGGAGACGAGTGAGACATCGTTTTGGCTGTTGTATTAAAACTGTCAGATGGTTAAGTTATCTTCTCGTACAGTGCTGCTGAACAACACATATGCATTGTAGGTACTGCCACGCCTCTTTACTATTCTAACATACATATACACAAACCATGCCGAAAGGCTAAAGGGTATAATGGCAATTTCTGGCGCCTTTGGCATAAAGACTCAACCAACACGTTCAACAAGATTGGCGTCAATACGAACATTATGAACGTGGGGGCAAAAGCGGCAGTAATGTAGACTACGACCACTTGATTTAATCAAGATTTGCACAATCATTATACTAGAAAAGCACTTGTGGGTTAAAGAAGTTTATTTTTGTTCAACAGTTTCATTTCGATAGACTAAACAAGTGTTTATTTTTCTTGTTTTGCAGGCTGTGCACCATGAAAGCAATCCGAAGATGCCGAACATTGATACCTGAGACTACATGTAAGTACAACTACAATTACAATTGCCTTCTAGAGGATTCAATTAAGTGACCTGAACTCATACATTGATACAAACACATAAGAGTTCAAGTTAATTAGTTTCAGGCACAGCGTTGAACTTTTGTTGCTTGTGCCATTTCAGTTATTGTCTGAAATTACAATGCATTTATTAATTACATTCGTACATAACTTATTGTTGACATGGCTGAAATGGTCATGTGTTTGTTATTAATTAATATGACATAAGCAGTTAAGCTTTGGACAAGGTTAAACTAAATAAATCGATGCCAGTCTTAGACAGACAAGTTTCTTGTTACAAATTTGTAACAATATATTTTCTTTGATAAGTAAAAAGCTCTCAAAGTGACGGCGACATGGTCTGTTCGTAATAGAATTTATTGTATATTTGCCTTACTAAAGGACATTTCAAGGATATTCACCTTCAGTTTAAACAAAAATAACTTTTCTATAGACCTTTGGTTTAAGTAAGATTCTGCATAACTGAAAATATTTATCATACTACTTTAGTCAATGAAATGCAACCCTAAAAGTATGCAATTTCTATGGTATGCTTAAAATTCATTCCATTCAATATGCCAGCAAGCCAGAAAATGAGTGAATCTCTTGAATGAATGAAGTAATCATGAGCAAAAAGGTAAAAACGTTTACTTTCGTTTAATAACTGAATGATTGCGAAAATCAACATGGCGCGATAAACGAATCATTCATGTTGTATGAGTAAGTTTTATGTTCAACTGAACTTCTTTCATACAAAGAAGCCAAGCGGCCAAAATATACGAAAGCAGGCAAGTTGATAGTTCGAGCTTAAGTCAGATTGAAATGGCGACGGTCAGTCGTAAAAATAAAATAAATGGCATGCAATTTCATAGCCACGCTTTCGCTTAGTGAAAAATAAAGAAAGAGCAGAAAAGAACTGAGATGAAATAAGAATACAACAAAATGAAAAATCAGCGCCGCTTTAAAATATGCACATTGTAAGTAGTAATGCGGGCAAGTAAGACAAAAGTGCGGTGGGGCGTTGGGTCGGCGACAGCGAACATTGTGGCGCACTAATGCAAACATGAATCTTACAAATGGTCGAAAGTTGGCCAACGGCGAGAAGTTAAACAAAGATGAAGCAGCAGAAGCAGAAGCAACAGCAGCATCATGGAAAGATTTGCAGTATGAAATTTATTATGCAAATGTGTAAAAATGGCGTAAGCAGCTAAAGATGACAGCAGCAGTGAGTAATGTCCGCACACAAATACGGATATGCAACTAAGTCTGTGTGTATGTATGTACAGTGAAATTCCTTCTTACGGACAGGCCTTATAACCGGACAGCTCTAATAGTCGGTTAAATTGTGAGGAGATTAACTATTTCCTTAATGTTTCCATAGAAATTTAATGCCAACAAACGGACGCAGACAGTATATACTCTTGGTAAGATTTTGAGAAACTTTTTTATCTCACATGAGATCTTGAAATCAAACATTGTAAATTAATTGACTAAAAAGTTAACATGAGACTTCCGATGAACTCACCTCTCCTTAGTGAAATTTTGTAAGATTTTGCTCTCTATTTGTATCTCACGTAATTTATAGAAGTTCCTTTATTAGGAATTTCACTGTACATGTGTGAGTCTTGTGAGAAATCATTTTGGCACGCTTGACTGGTGCTTTTTTGCGCTTTGTCAGCTGCTTCCCTTACATGTGCATAATTTATGCTGATAAATGTTAATAATTGTTGGAAAATATATATGTAAAATACATGTATTTGGCTTAAACTTTGTGACTGTTGACTGACATTTAATGCTGTGAGCTTATGTCATCTTCTATTCAACTGCTTTAATATGAATGATGACCCACCTGATAATCCATGTCATTATCGAAATGCATGTAAGAGCAATTATTGAAATTGCCAATGCCCACGACGCCGGGCATGCCCGCCACGCCCACGCCCATGCCCATGCCAACGCCCATGCCGACGCCCAGCAAACTTGCGCCACAATTCTCATCCAATTGCATTTCGTGCATGACATGCAACGGCGGCTGTGCTTGGGTTGGCTGCGGCGGCGGTGGCGGCGAGGGTGGCGGCAAATTATCGCCCTTGAATGAGACACGTTTCGGTGTTTGTGCTGTTGTTGTCACAATGCTGCCATCGGCATTGGTGGTGGCGCGTCGACTGCGTGTAAGGGTGCTCGAGAGACCAGCGCCAACGCCGGCCAGCGTGCCAGCAAAGCGACCGGCATGCATAGCGCCGCCCGCTGCAAAGGAGCCCATCATGTGTGAGAATGCGGCGCAGCCGATGACAGCATCTTGTTGCTGCTGTTGCTGCTGTTGCTGTTGTTGTTGTTGTTGGTGCTGCTGATAAGCCTGCTGTTGTTGTTGGTGTTGCTGGTATTGCTGCTGTGCAACGCTTGCCGGCTGTAAGATCATGCCACAACCGCCGAAGCGGAAGTGCGGCATGCAAGTGGTCGTCGAGACGCTTGTGCCGCATTCGCTGCCCTCAAAATCGCTTTCAACTTCATGTTGTTGCTGTTGCTGTTGTTGTTGCTGTGTTATAAATGTTGCCGGTTGAAAGCCACGCGGCAAAGTCGCCGTTGTCGGCAACGTTGACGTCGTCATAGTCGATGTTAATGCTGGCGTTGTCTTTGGCTTTGTCAATGTGCCCGTATAGATGAGATTAACTGGCTGCTGTTGTTGTTGTTGTTGTTGTAGTGCTTGTGGATGCTGTTCAGTTGCTTGTAACAACGCCAATTCGCCGCAGACGCTGCCAGCAGCGACGCCACCGCCGCCACCGCCACCAACGCTACTCATACCAAGCGCTCCGGCCGTGCTGGTCTCTGCGGGCCCTGCGGTCGTCAAAATTGTCGCGCCCGGCGGCATCATGCTCGTCGGTATAACCATTATAGGCAGCATTGTTGTTGCTGTGCCGGGCACTGCGCTGCCAGCGTTTAGACCAGTGCCGGCTGCTGCCGCCGCCGCTGCTTGCAGCATTTCCAATTGGCACATCTCTTCATAGCTAAGTGGGCGTAAATCCATGTTTATGTTTTATTTATTTTTTTTTTCTTTCAACTTTTATGCTCTTATTTATTCTTTATAGCGCGAAACTTTTTTTGCGCAACATAGAAAAAAAAAAATTTATTGGCACACGCGTCGGCTACGCAATATTTCTGAATGGGGCTCAACAACAAAAAGTTGCCTAATCACTTTTGTTTTGTCTCTTTTTACTGTCTTCTGCTGCTTCTTCTGCCACTGTCACTGTCACTACCACTCGGTTGCCGCTCTGACAAAACTTTTTCTGCCTCTTTCACTTCATCTACTGTTCACTCCTTCCTCTAATTAGTTTACCCGTCGCACGCGCGCGTTTTGTTGCTCATATTGTGCACGGCGTAGTTCTCGTTTAGGCGACGTTTATCAGACGACAGTTACGCTGCAACTGAGTCTGCCACCGAAATACTCTGGAGATTTTTCATGTTTTTTCGCCGTATTTCTTCGGCCATTTTGCAGCATCCACACAGGCCAACCGTAAGCCATGTCTGCACAAATTTACACGCATGCGCAAAACATTTGTTTGTGAATTTTTCTTCATATTTTTTTTTTTTCTCAATTTTAGGGATTTTATTTTTGATTTATTTTTATGCTCGCGCAGTCTGGCGTTGACTTTCGTCCATTACATGGGCCGCCAACACAGCCGTTGGGACGCCTTTCGCCGTCGTCGTCGTCGTCGTCGTCATCGACATTGTCGCCGTGGGAAATTAAAGTATTTTAACACACACATTTTTTCGCTTTTTTGTTGTTGTATTTTTGGCTACACAGCCATCGATTGTTTGTTAGGCTGAGCCTGTGTGAGGCATCGAGTTTAATTGTTTACTACCGTCGACTTTTTCATGTTCTTCGCCTTGTTGTTGTTCTTCATTAAAGCTTAAAGCCAACAACAACGGTGGCAACAATAATAACAACAACAACAACAAGCACATGCTACCGCAGCTCAGCTTAAGCATACAAAACCAACTGTTGTGTGTTGCCTTCGCTGTCATTTCCGTTTCCGCTTTGCTGTGCGGAACTGTTCTATGCTCTGCTCTGCTCTGCTTCGCTGTGCCCTGCAACCCTTTCGTGCTCTACGGCGCTCATTCTCTGTCTCTGTCGCTCGCTCTCACGTACGCTGTGCGTTGGTCTATGCCTCGCCTAACGCACTATTCTTTTTGTAAAAGATTTAGCTTTAACATCGTTGTGCTCACTAACATACCACTCACCTCCCCTCAACACTTGTTCCTGCTCTGGCATTATCATGGTTAACCGTTTCATACCCTTGCCTCGACGCGCTCCTCTACATGATTGTGTAGGTGTGCGTTTCTGTTGTTGGCTTTGGTTTTGCCGCTGCCGCTGCTCAGCCTCCGTCGCTGTCGCCGTCGCTGTGTTTTGTGTGCTTTCCTTTTTGGCTGCTGTGTAAAGTTTTTGTAATTACTGTTTTCGCGTGAAAATCGGCTTAAATTGTAGGCTGTGGCAGATGAAACGTAATCAAGTTGTTTTTGCCGTTTCAGTTACAATTACGTTTGTCCTTTTCATTTCCTGTTTTTGTGTTATTTCTCTTCTCTTCTGCTTCCAATTTTTTCTTTCAATTCGTTTGTAATTTGCGCACACGTTCTGTGCGTGACAGTTTGCGTGACAGCCAAAGGATTCCGTAACGGATTTCGTATACATTTTCATATATTCGCACTTGATTTACATTCTCGTTTTTTAACCATGTTTGTTTGCTGCTGTACTTGTTTCTTTTTCACTCCTGTCTGTTGCTGATGTTTGGCAGTGATTTATACTTTTGGCCTCATTGCGACTGCCATTTTTAAAATCACTTCAATTCGATCCTTTACAGCTTACTTTGTCCTTGCTGGGCTGTTCATTTACCATAATTAACTTAATTGACTTGTGAAAATTTAATAACTTGATATATGACATGTGCGCCCTCATTTTGTCAGCATTTCGTTATCATTTTTGTGCAACAATGAGTTTTCCTTTTTTTCCATTTTTTATATCATATTAAATTTGGCACCCTTTACTTTTATATGCGTCATACCTTTGAGTGCCTTTTGTCACGTTGTGTAGGTAATAAAAAGGGGGACCTGAAATCCCACATTGTATTTACATACATGTAACGCAAAATTGTCTCTTCAGTTTTAAGTTATTCTATTACGGTCTTTAAGTCTTATCTCTAGACTCCGAATTTCTCTAAATGTATATTCAATAATAAGAAATTTTCTCGTTGCCTCAACGATTACACATTTCTACGATAATTACATATTCCTAAGTGGAAATCATATCTCTGCATAAAGTTCTTATCTTCGTCTCATTCTGCTTTCTTCAGAGATTTCCTACATTTGTTTTCAATAAAATGTTCCATTTGCAATTTGAGAAGCTTGAGCTTGTCTGTGCCCTGGATTAAATACATTTTGTGCAGGCTGTGCAATATTTTGCATTGTTTTCTATGCTTCAGCCTGATGACACAACAAAGTCTTTTTTTTGTTGGCAACTAAGAACAAACACAATCAACTCAGCCATCTCACGTCTAAGCACATTTTGACGGCGTGTAAAGCAAGACTTAATAATAATTTGTGCAGCAAATTCGTAACATAAACGTATTTTGGCAACAAAACTTGCCATAACAACATAATGAGTTTTATCATGACAGCCAAAGCACAGATTACAACATCAAAATTATGGCAATGAAAGTCAGCGTAACATATGGCAATACACAAACGCACACACACACACACACACATGTATGGCGTGAAACACGCACACAACCATGAATATTGCCGCATGTTTACCTAATTAACAATTCGCAGGACTTTTGTGTTCTAAGCCTTTTTTATAACTCATTAATGAAATTATGACGGAGACGAAATACACTGAAGAAAATTATACATTGTTGTTGTTGCTGTTGAAGCACATTAATGCCAAGATTGTGCATGACAATTGATATGATTGCTAATGCAGACTTTTTGACTTTATCAAAACTTGGCAACTCTAACAAATTAGAAGTCATTCATACACTTGGCCAGCAGCAATGTTGGCATTTGGCCAAATTTATAGAAACCAAAAAATAAAATTGTATGAGAAATGACTTTTAATTCAACAAATGAAATTGACTGTTGACAAAGCAGTCGACTAAGGCCAAAGTGTTCTTTGAAAACAAAGTGGAATGAAAGAAACCTAAAAAAGAACCAAAAACAAAAAAACAAAAAACCATCAAAAAGCAAAAGTAAATGTGAATTTTGCTAAAATGAAATAAAGAAAGAAAGAACAGCCGCAAATTGAATGAAATCGCTTTGAAATATTCTTGTTGGCCTACAAAGAATAAAAAAGAAACTTGAAAAGGATAATCTTAATTTAGAATATTATCACACATACGCAGGCCAGTTGACGACTTTTCGCCTATGAAAGCACTTCACAGCTTCAAAAGGCAAGTTTACATGCGAAAGACGCAATAGAAAGAAGCTTAAATACGGAGAGAGCGTGAGTGAGGAAATGACATTTTTTTTACTAATGCACATCACTTTAAATGAACATAGACATTTCAACTTGTTATAGGGTATACCAGTTTTGTGTAATTGTATGAAGCACCTAAAAGTAGACTTAGCTCTATTATTGATAAATATCGAAAAGAAGTCGATTTAGCCATGTCCTTATGTTCGTCAGTCTGTGTCTTTTGAGATAGGAACATAAAATTTGAAGTGTATATAGCTGACTGAAGTCCAACAAAAAGAAATTGAAATATAATAGAATATAGGAATTGGAACATATAGTACTAATTTAAAAGATACTTCATTTCATTACAATAAACAATAGTTTTTAAATTTTTTTTATATTTATCTTGTTTGCTTTATTAGTTCAGACCAGTACTTTAAATAATAAACATTTTCTTCTCTTTTTTTTCATAGAAACACGTTCAATTATGCAACACATGTTGTGAGATGTAACTATATCCAGGTCAAACTCTTAGTGCGAGTTCTAGAACTAACTTGTGTTAATTGTGGGCTCGTCAACTTCAACCAGTAAATTACGGCCGTAATGAGTTGGAGAAACGCATGTGCACCACCGTTGGATTTTTGGAAAGTTCCTCTTTGATTGACTACATCTATCTTTTATAGTTAAAAATCATAAAATGTTGAATTTTACAATCGAAATTTTAAAACAGATGATCTCAAATTTAAAACTAGTAACCGTACAGTACCCTGAGATAATCTAAAGATAACACAAATATTCGGGCCACTTACCTTTGAATTATCTAGTTTTCCGGAAAACTAAAGTTTTTCCTTAAACCACGTAATGATAATTAATTTATTTTAAGTATTTTTAACCAAATGTAACTAAACGTTTTCATTTTTACAACACTAGAATTACTATTGTAATTTATATATTAATCTTTTTTGATCAAAAATCATTTTGCAAATAAAGTTTCTACACTGGATCAGAGACTTGTTAGAATATTTAAAGTTAAGCTACATTTTGTTTATTTTATACATTTTTATGTAATATTTTTTATTATTTTACGATAAATTTACTTTTTAAGTTATATTCTGTATTTTTAAACTATTAATTTTAAACTTAACAGGATTATAAATGAGAATTGTTATTAAATTACACAAATATATAAATAAATAAATAGAAAAAAAACGTATATTGTTTGATTTTCCTTAAAACACATCATTTTTCCACAAATTCTAATTGAAAAATCCAAAAATTGCTTTAATAAATGCTAAAAAGTTGCAAAATTGCATTTATGCGATAATTTTCGATAATCGGCTAATAATTGAACGGTTTTGTGCCCCGCCCAACCAGCACCGCCCACTTTTTGTATGCAGGTTCAGTTAATACCTGTCCGCCTAATATCTTTCCCCAATTTTTTTAAAATTTTTCCCACAAATTTTGCTTGAAAATTCCAAAAATTGCTTAAATAAATGCTAAAAAATTGCAAATATGCAATAATTTTCACTGATTTTTTCGCCATTTTGCACAAATTTTTTCCACATATTGAATTTGAAATGGCTAAAAATTGCTTAATAAAATCCCAAAAAGTACCAGGCGAACAGAAATGACCAGCAAGCAAATTCAGATCTCAATTTGCATATATCCGATCACTTGCATTGCATATATCCGATACAAAAATGATCGGATACATGCAAATGATCGGATAGATGCAATTGTGTATCGGATATATGCAACGTTGTATCGGATATATGCAACTGATCGGATATATGAAATGATCGGATATATGCAATTTTCTAAGCAATTTGCCTGCTGTCATTTCTGTTCGCCTGATACCTTTTTAAAATTTTCAGTATGAATTTGTGTGAAAAAGATTAGACAAATTTATCTAAATATATGCAATTGTCGCATGTATGCAATTTTGCAATTGTTAGCAGTTCTCGGAAACCATAAGAGATAGAGACTTGAAATTTGGAGGATAGACTCGTGATACTCGGCAGCAGATATAGTTAGAACGGTTTTGTGCCACGCCTACTCCTTCCCGCCCAACCAGCACCACCCACTTTTTGAAAAGGCTATAACTTGAACACCTGAAGCCCTAGAATCATGAAAGTCGGTAGGTAGACTCAACAAGTGAAGATCTACAAAACTGCATACCCAACTTTTTTCCCCTACCCCTCATTACCCCTCAAAAAGTGTTTTATTGTTAATTACTATATCTTCAAAACCACCAAAGATACGGACCTAAAATTTTGTATGCAGACTCAGTAAACACATGTCCTTAAAACTGCATACCAGAAAATACCCCTTTGTATTTTGACTACCCCTCAAAGGCTCTCAAACTTGAACTTTTTGTAAATTTCACTTTTTTTTAACAAAAATTTCTATATCTTCCCAACTATACTAAATACGAACCTTAAACTTTGTATGTAGACTCAACAAACGTACGTCTATAAAATTGCATACCAAAATTTTCTTCCCTACCCTTAATTATGCAATTTTGTAATTTTTAGCATTTATTTAAGCAATTTTTGGATTTTTTAATTAGAATTTATGAAAAAATTATGGAAAAAAAAGAAAAACAAACAATATTTATTTATTTATATATTTTTTCTATTTATTTATTTATATATTTGTGTAATTTAATAACAATTCTAATTTATAATTATGTAAAGTTAAAATTAATAGTTTAAAATTAAAGAATATAACTTAAAAAGTAAGTTTATCGTAAAATAATCAAAAATATTACATAAAAAGGTATAAAATAAACAAAATGAAGCTTAACTTTAATTATTCTAACAAGTCTCTGACCCAGTGGAGGAACTTTATTTACACAATACCAGCTATGATCGTGATTTTTGACCAAGAGTTGCTTAGAACAAACGAAGATTGAAAATTATCGCATATATGCAATTATGCAACTTTTTAGCATTTATTTAACCATAAATAACCATTATACGAAATAAAGCTTAACTATAATTATTCTAACAAGTCTCTGACTCAGTGGAGGAACTTTATTTGCAAAATACCAGCTATTAATATAAAAATTCCAATAGAAACTCTAGTGTTGTAACCACGCGAATGGTGAAGGCGATGAGCATGGTTTGTTTCTCTAAAGTCTAGAATGTTGCAGGCAAATATTTTTAGAAAATGTTGCTGACAAAGGTTGCTCAGAACAAACGATCAATGAAAATTATTGCATATATGCAATGTTGCAACTATTTAGCAATATTTAGTATAAAGGAGAGATGTTAGGTAGTTAAAAGTATGCTCGTCGGAAAGAGCATCTTTTTACTATAGTGTCTCAAATTCAAGCGTTTAGAAGTTGACCAAGAAACCAGTTCCGGAACCAAAAAAAAAAAAGCAGGCCATGATGAGTGTGTGTTTTCGTTGTTTCGAATAAAAAACGTTTTGAGGTTTTCGGCGTCACCGTTGAAGTCGTCAGATACAAGGCAGATGGAGAAACATGCATCTAAAGCTAGACACACACACACGTCAACTAATCCAATTTAAATCTCTTAACATGATTTGTTGCTCGCTCGCGCTGACTGAGTGACTAACAGAACGAGCCACCGACCCAACCACTGGCTGACTGTGACCTGGCGTATGTCCCGCTTGTCTGTCTGTCTGTCTGTCTGCTTGTTCACTCATACTGCCCACACGTGTTATTCTTTTTCTTTAGTCTACTTTGCCGCAACCGTTCATTTGTTATCCTTTTCAATTCATGTACACACTCTTTGCTCTTCCGCCATCATACCGTAAGCTACAACAACAACAACAACCAACATGTTGACTGCTTTGACGCCTTGGTTGGCGAAAAAAGGGTTTATTTATTTAGTTTTAAGTTTTAGTTGCTTTATTTATTTTATTTTTGGGATTTTTTCCACAGCTTTTTTTTTTTTTTCATTGTATTTCGCATAATACAATTTAAGCGCTCTCTGCACATTTAATGCCGGTTCATGTCTGTCGACGTTACTTTTTTTGTTTGGTCTAACACAGAAAATGATTTGCTTCTCGTGTGCAGGTTCACTGATTGCGATTTGATTTCGATGCGTGTCAAAATTACTATTTAATGGCTTGGAAATCTTTTCTTCTTTTTTGTCAATTTTCAAAGTTTTGCGCCGTCAGTGTGGAAATAGAAATCAAATTAAGAAAGTAAAAAAAATAAAATAAAAACCTTGAAAGAAATTTTGTATAATAACGTTATAACTTAAAAAAAAAAGTTCCTACTTGAAAAAGTAACTTTTCTCACTTTTTCACTACAAAAAATTAAAATTAATATCACTTGGCAGTAAATTCAAGAAGCACAAACTGCCGCTTGAGGCAGAACGTGTTCAGTTTGAGTGAAAAATATGTCAATAATAATCGTTGTATAGTTTTTGATAGTTCCTAATTTGATTAATATGACATAACATACACTTGAAGAATAATAATTTAATAATATTTCGGTGGTACAACACTAAGGACACACGACATTAAAAAAAGGACAAAAACATTATTATTTTCTATTAAAATTCGCACATTCGCCGAAGGCTAAGCAAACTTCAAACTTATCACTCTCTTTTTTTTTTAAATTCTCTATAAATTTAAATAATGATTGATTTTGTTGTTACTCAAGCGCAAATCAACCTTGCCTGAGCACATGACGACCTAATGGGCGTTCAAGGCGCACTAGGTGGTAATTCAATCTTATACGCGCGATGACTCTGATGCGTCTCCTGCGTGGAGGCCTCAAGTTATGATGCACAAGAGGTGCTTGTGCATTCACATGCCGATGAGCACGTCGAAAGCACAACTTGTAGCCGAGCAACACGAGTAGGCTGATCGAGTAGGCAATGAGCCCGCTGACACACCAAGAGGCCAGACGATAATCGCCGCCCAAGTGGGCCGACTCATGCAACTTTAAGCACGCCTTAAAGTAGGCAACCGACAGTGTTATAAATATGCTCTGCGGATGCTGCCAGTAGGTCAATGCCAATGGATACGTTTGCCATTCTTGTTCGTAGATTAATTTCAGAAATGCATTCGGCCGTAAGTTCAATGAACATTTGCGAAATTGTGCGTCACGGATGTGATAGATTGTGGGCACTTCATGCACCGAAAAGCGTCTGATGAGCGTCAACGTGTTGGACAGATCGGCACGGCCAATATTGACCAGGTGTGGATCACGCAGCAATGCGGCAAAGTTCAGCCAAACCAAGTCGAGTCGCTTGCAGTCCTGTCGCTTGGGCGCGCACAGCAGCACAAGCCATTCGCCTTGCAGCAACTGCTGCCAATTAGTGTCGTCGATATCCTTGATCAGACATGCCGCCTCGGTGCAATTGTGCGGTTGTGTTTGCGTCACTGGTTGGCCGCTTGGCAGCAGACTCAAGATTAATGGCAACACCATGTATACTTTCATTTTGATAACTGAGATTTTGATTTTTGTGTCGAAGGTAAACTTTTTCTCGAAAAAAAAAAAATGTCAATAAAAATAAAAAGTGCGTAATAAGAAAAGAAATAAAATATAACATGTGTAAAGCAATTATTGAAATTATTTAAAGTGTTTTACCAACAATTTTAGAGTGCCATGAGTGCGAAATCGTTGGTTGAACACACACACCATGTTTGGAACTTCATTATTGCAAAAAATACGTCATGTGCATGCGTTGGCCTTCTCGCCCAAGCATCTCCTATACACGAATGTCGCCATCTCGATAACGCTGAGCATGATTGGCGATACAATGGAACAGTCGTGGGAACGTCTGCAGGGTGAATTGGATCATTGGGACCGTACGCGTACGCTACGCATGGGCATTTCGGGCATGACGGTGGGCATAGTCTGTCATTGCTGGTATGTCTATTTGGATCGCAAGTATCCGAAGCGCACGTTAGACGTAGTCATACGTAAAATTATACTCGATCAAACGATCTGTTCGCCACTTTACTTGTCGGTATTCTTTCTGACAATGGGCCTAATCGAAGATAAGACTTGGGCGGAAGTTGGCCAAGAGATCAAAGAGAAGGCGTGGCGTCTGTATTTGGCTGAGTGGACTGTTTGGCCTCTGGCGCAATTTATAAATTTCTTTTTGGTGCCGCCCAAGTATCGCGTCTTCTATGACAGCACGGTAAGTGTGGGCTACGACATGTACACTTCCGGCGTTAAGTATCGCAAACCGAAACCGAAAACGTCCGATGCTGAACAAGGCAAGCAATTAAAGCAAAGTAATTTCATCAAGTCACATAAATGGCGATAATTCTATATTAAATTTTAGTTTATAGCACCAAAATTTGTCATGTATTTGACGAGGATTTGAAATCAAGTAAATGTAAATGTCCATTTGAATAAAATATCTGATATAAATAGACAATGCGAACATGAATTTTAAGCAGAGAGTTAAGAAATTCATTTTGAAGCGCATTTACCCAGCTTTTTTAACAAATATGAGCTCCTAAATTATATAGAAACGCACGACGCATTTGAAAGTTCAATATTTTGAATATAGCACGAAGACTTAATGTTGTACTAGCGTATGCGCTGTGTAGCTCTTTGCAACATAAGAACACTTAATACACAATAACCGTTTCTTATGTTAAATAGAAACATGCTGAATGGAATGTAGGTTAAATAGAACGCCGTATTTCAGCACTATGTTGCCTTATGTCTTGTGTTGCTCTATGCAACATAGCATACTTCAACTGAAAAGCTTAACATAATTGCTCAGTTGTTGTGTACAAATGCTTGTTTGTGGCTTTTCGCTTCATCTTAGCAAATTTTCAATAAACTCAAATGTAAATTCTCGGAGAATGGTTGGCTTTTCACCCCTTGCTTAAGCATTTCTAAACAATGTGTGACCGCAGAAATGAACATCTAATAAAACATTGAATCAGTATTCGTACATGTAATGTGCATGTAGTGTTGGCTATTAATTGAAATTTAAGCACATGCAGAAGGCTTACAACACCAACGATAACCAAAAGCAAAACACGAGTTTGAGCAGAAGAAAAACCATAAGTCGACCACAACCACTCAGACTAATAATGAAATGAACACGAATATTTGAAATAATTTCGTGGTCATCTTTGAATAGTTGCCTTATATGGCTGATGTCGTCGTCGTCGTCATCGTCGTCGTCGGTGGCACACGTTTGGAATTTAATTTCAATTCATTCAAAAGTTTCAAAAGGAATTTTCAAATGAAGAGATATGCCAAGGAATGTAATGAACACATGTCATGTGGTGGCATTGTCATAAACAACCGTGCCCGTAAACATGATGTTGCCCACGCACATGCCGCACATGTGGTTTTAAATGTTAGGCAAAATTTTGATTAAACTAATTGAAATGTATTTTGGGGCCAAATATGTTATGTAATTCATTGAATATGCGTGTAGTTGTGAAATGTTGCTTGGCTTCATTCAATGAAACACACACAAAGGCGTAGACATTAAAGAAGGAGTGAGCAAAGGGATAATAATGAAGGCAAAGTAACTTGTTGGCGCGCTTAACTTGCTAAGCAAACAGACAGACAGACAGGAAGACAGACAGAGAGACAAACAAATCAATTTGACGCCATCAAAACGAAATGAGTTTTGTGTCCGTCCCGTTGTCAGTTTCGAAGAATTTAAAATGCGAAGCACATGAAGAACATTTGAAATCAATGACCGAAAAGTGGTGAAGCACAACAGTGAGACTTGTTCAAACTTACACACATACATACATACATATAAAGGGACAAAAAGGCACAGAACGTCAGACACTTAGGCATGTCCGGAGGCGCACGAAGCATTGAAGTATTGAAACTTGTATACCAAAAAAAAAACTTCATTGCTTTTCATTCAAATGATGCGCTACACAAATACACGCTTACAAATACCCCGCACACACACACATGTTGCATTAACGTCGCTTTAAAGCCCAAAAGCCCCAAAAGTATACTTCAAAATTTTTAACAAATTTTCTGTGAAATCCTCACGTTTTCTTTTTTCGTTTTTTAAGGTTTGTCTTGTTTGATTTACGCTCTCACGCTTTGTTTTATATTGCTTGTCTGCTCACACACACACACACACACACATACACTGATGGATGCTCTGACATGCAAAGTTAATTTTGGAAAATCATTTGCACGCGATTTGCAATGCGACTCTGAGCTTCAAATACATTTTGAATCTCATTCATTCATTCACGCTGCTATCCTTCCACGCTGCTCTATGCGCTTCAATATGTTTTACGCCCGCACACACACACTCACACTCACACATGCTACATATCCCTTGAGTTGGCGCTGAAACAAAAATACAATGACAATCGCCGTCATCGAATCAGCAACATTCGCATTCAGGCTCGACGAGGGAAATCATATGTGTGTACCAGCAATGCATTGAATTTATATAAGTGTATGTGTGTGTGTGTGTGTGTGTGTGTTCTATACATATTTACGATGCTTCTTTCATTTTAAGCTAAAAATCCAATTTTATTTTATTTTATTTAAAGCAAAAAATAAATGTGAGAAAAAGAGGAGACCAAAAAAAGTGTATACTTCGCCATAAAAATAAGGAAAACCTCACACACACACACACACACACATATTAGCGCAGCGCACGCATCAAAATTTTTCAATGGTTTTCCACAATCGTACTGACAGACATTCGTTGGTGGTTTTCCATTGGGGGTTTACTGCTTTTATGCGATTGAGAAAGCATCGAAAAAGAAATGTGCACACACACAAACACACACACACACAAATATCCACAACTCATGGCAAACATGTCAATATGCAAGCGCATTGAATTGTGTTATAAGTACTTGTATGTGTGTGTTAATGCGTGCGTGCGTGCGTGCGTGAGTGCGAACAAAGCACAATTTTTCATTAAATTCACGAAAATCAAAATCAACGAAAAGGTGATAATTTCATTTGCCAACATTTTCTATAATTCAAATATGCAAAATTGTGCCATAAATATTTAAATATTTGTCGCATGCAACCGCGACTTTAAAATGAAATGAAATAAAACCAAAAAAGAAATAACAAAGTAACGATGAGTGCACACGACTACATTGTACACTACACACACGGTATGCGTTGACAGACTCTAGGTCTCAAACAAACTTAATATAGCCTGGCCCACTGTATGTGCAGGGTATAAGAATGGTGGAAAAAAAAAATATTGCCACGCCTCACTGCATTTTCGTAACGTACACTTGGACAGCGTTGCTGAATCGTCGAACAGTGGAAAAACAAAAACAATAATACACACACACACACACACACACCTTGGTTGGAATATGCCGTGAAATGAAATGCATTTTCATTCTTTGCGCTTTGTTATGCTGATTTTTACATTCACATTCAACGTTTTTTTTATTTGTTCGTTTTGCACTCAATATCGTTTTTTGTTTTACTTTTTCGCTCAGTGTGCATTTTAATTGAAATTGTTTTTTTTTTTATTTTTATTTTCTAAAAAAAATAACAAAAGCATACAAATGGAAATAAAAGTGGAAAAACAAAACAAAACAATTCAATAGAAGAATGCCGCGTACTCAGCATAAACAAGCTTAAACATTTTAAAGCTTTTGGCTATCAAAAAGGAAAATTAATTATAAATTCTTGGTATTAAACAAATGCACTGCGTGGTACTCAAAAAGTATGTAATAAAGAAGAAGAAGTTCAATTCAAAACGTTCTATCAATTCGGACACTAACTTTTGTTGTATCATAAATTGGTTTTATATAAAGTTTACTAAAATTAAAATAAAGGCATACTTTCCGTTTACTAATTGTTCGGACTAACGAAGTTTCACTGCTTTGTGTTACAGACATATGTATAAGATAACATTGAATTTCGGATTTTCCAATTTAACCAATCTTTGGCAGGAGTTGTCCAAAACAGGAGCTTTATTGTATTAGTTCAAATAGATACAGCGCATTTGATTGGCTCAAACGTAAACAAAATAACTTTAAGGTAATATGAATGTTCATTGCTCATACAACAACAACAACAACAAATTAAATTCTTTGCCTTAAAATAATATAAAAGATAAAAGACTACTAAGAGTACTTGAATTGCCTATGTGAAAGTGACAGGCTGAGCGAATTGTACAAACTACGCCTAAGGTTATGCTACACTTGAATTGTTTGCAATTAAACTGTTTCAAAAAAACAAACTTCAAGCTATCAAAAAACAAAAGAAATTAATTGAGTGCCCCACACACCGCTCATGAGTGCCTTAAACGTTTTGGTGCGCTTTTTAGCCAAATTGTTGTTGTTGATTTGTTTCAATGGTCACAATACAAATTAATTGAATTACCCAATGGAGGTAAGCCTATTAGACTGTAAGCGTAATAAACTAATGCACATAAATATACGTAGTACAAAAGAAAACGATACACGGCGGCATGCTTTTAATTAAAAATGTGCAACAGTGCGTATGAGTGATTCGGCACAAAATCATTCGGCATATATACAATCTGTAACAAAAACCATTGCGCATAAACAATGCCAAGCTAAAAAACCAAAAAAACAAGCCAATTATGTACAAAATTGCCTTCCGTGTGCTTGCATTGTATTTGTAATGGGCGGAAAATAAAGAAAAATGCTAATAAATTCGCATAGCCCAAAAAAATGGCAAACAGAAAGCAAAACTTGACAAAATAAACTATTCAAAGCAGATATACAAACAATAAAAATCATGAAGAAAATAAAACAAAGCATTGAATGAACATTGAGCAGCATAAAAATGGCAACATTAAAAGCCTTGGAGAGAAAGAGAGAGAGAGAGACCAACATAAACATAAATAAAAGCATAAAAATATGGAATATGCATAAAATGCAGCAAACAAATAAAAAGAAGCGCCAAAGTAAAAGAAAACAGCAGCAACGAAATAAAAAATAATCAAAAAGAAAAAAAAAAAAAAAATAACGAAAATTGAATAAACAAAAATGAAAAAAGAAAAAAAGACAACGAGAGGAAGCAAAACTTGATTTCGAAGTAAAACAATCAAAATTTGCGCGCCATTAAATTTGTATGCCACTAAAGCGAAGTTTCCGCTTCCGCTTCGTGTGACTCGTAACTATTTGCAGAACGCCCAAAGCGTGTGAGCGCATGTCTAATGGTACAGTAACGTGCATGGCGCCCCCATGGCACCCAAAACGGGCGACTTTTCGCACACATTTGTTGGTTATTTTTTATATGCTTTTTTTTTTCGTGTCATATTTATTTTTTGCTACGCTTTGCTTTAGTCTAAAAACCTTGTTGTTGTTGTTGTTGTTGTTGTTGCTGTTAGAGAAATATTCTATTTGTTTTTGCACTTCTTTTGCACGTAAATCTCGCATTGACTTGTAAATATTTTGTTGACATTTCACTATTTTCAGTGCATGCACACGCCCATGCTCAGCCCACATTTATGTTGCTGCCGTTGCCACGCCCACACGCCCACACGCTTACATACATTGTTCGGTGCTGGCAATGTTTGCATAACAACAAAATGCAATAAAAATCCGCTTGCATGGAAATATTAGAATGCGTTCTGGCGTCTGAGTTATGAGCAATGAACACGATGGCGCACTTTTTCCACTCTTTTGTGCCATCATGCATTGAACGAATGTACATATATATGTAGAAATGCGTTGCGCGCTAAATCTGTGCACGCCATGCGTTGCCATAAAGTCCAATCGCCAGAATTAATCTTATTGGCAAATAGGATTTTTGCACTTTTGCTGTGTTTACAATAATATTAAGTCCGTTGCGACGTTGCAAATGAAAAGTATTCGAACAAAATTTATATCGAAAGCCATAAATATACATTTCTCTACCGTTTTGTTAGCACACACATATGTGTTGATTTTGCAGTTGGTTTAACAAACTCTTTTGTAAATAAATCATTTGCGAAGCGATGAAATTCTTAAATGCTGAAATATTTTAAACGCATATGCAAAAGTCGCTTGTTGTCTGATTCGTGAAATTATACTTTAAACAGAACAGATAACCATATAGCATATTTTTATACTCTTGCAAAAAGAGTATATTAACTTTGTCATGAAGTTTGCAACGCAGTGAAGGAGACATCTCCGACTATATAAAGTATATATATTCTAGATCAGCACGACGAGACGAGTTCAAATAACGATGTCCGTCTGTCTGTCTGTCTGTCTGTTTGTTTCAATGCGATTCCCAGCCAGAGTTTTAAAGTTAGCAAAAAAATTTTTAAGCGCTGAAAATTTTCTTCTCCTTGCAGGTATTTGGTATGTAAAAATCAGTTTGATCGGATCTCATAGCATATAGCTCCCATAGGAACGATCGTTCAAAAATGATGTTTTTGCTTAAAAAACCACGTGTTTTAGGAGTTATCGACTCAATATTTTGCACAAATACTTTTTTAACATCAACAAAGATACCGTGCAAAAATGGTCAAGATCGGGCTACTATAGCATATAGCTGCCATAGGAAGGTTCGGTCAAAAATTATGTTTTTGCTTGAAAAACAGCGTGTTTTTGGAGTTATCGACTCAATATTTTGCACAAAAACTTTTTTGACATCAACAAAGATACAATGCAAAAATGGTCAAGATCAGGCTACTATAGCATATAGCTCCCATAGGAACGATCGGTTAAAAATACAGTTTTTGTTAGAACAACTTTTTTGTTCTTGAATATAAGCAAACTAAACTTTGCTATTACGTGATTTTGTTAATGCCTGACTCAAATCCAGAATTTTATAAAAATCGGACATAAGAGCGTGGTACCGCCCATACAACTAAAAACTTAAAAATGAGACTTCTTTGTAAACAGATGAGATACAAATTGGAAAATGTAGTGAAGTTTGACTACTTTGCCTTCTTTAAGACAAATAATAAAATGGGAGTGGCTACGTATATGATTCTTATTGGAAAAGTAAAAAAGGATTTCCTAATAAGAATAATTGTGAAAACGTTTGTAAGAGTATATAAGTTTCGGCATAGCCGAAAATAGCTCCCTTACTGGTTATAAAACCTTTAAGTCGATAAGCGAACTGTCATATGTTGAGGAAAACGTGCCAGTCATTTCAATACGTTACTATTTGTCCAAGTGTTTGATCACTTATGCCAATAATGGTTCATCTTTTCTAACTGGCACATGAACCTTATATTCTATTGATAAGTAAGTAAATGCATGCAATTTCTACCGATTTGTTGCGTGTTTCAAGTTGCGCAAATCTTTGCTTTAAGCAATCTTTAAATTTCTTAAATTTTATGTTTTATAATGTTCATGTTTTGATTCATTTGCCACTTATCATAAAAGTCGCAGCAACTTCAACTAAAATTTTCCAAAGCACTAAAATGGAAAAATGAAATTACATACTTAAAAATCCGCCATAAAGTGCAAAGTATTTCATGTAGTAAGCTTGTGTAACCGTTGGCATGATGCTAATTGCACTGGAAATCAACGCGGATATAGGCGACAACTACAGGTACATATATACGGCTACAGATACAGACACAAAAATTGCGTTGCAAATATAGTTAAGCAGAAGGTGTGCACTTACAGCTAAACGATAGACACGAAACAACTGCGTCGCTGTGTGTGTGTGTGTGTGTTATGATACTGCTGTTGGTGGCGCTGCTGCTGCTGATGATGGTGATGAGAACACGTTGTGGAATACACAACAACACATGCACGTGTACGCTTGATTATAGACGAACGAGTACAAAAATGTCATACATCACATGACACGTCGACGACGATGAGTCGAAAACTAGAAGTGCAATACAAATGCAATGCCGGTAAGTATGCTACAAAACACGTGATATGCACGTTGTTATAGAAATGACATACAAGAATGAGTCTAAGTAGGTAAATTTAAAGCAACAACAACAGCAACGAGATGACATGATTTCAACACGTTTGCCTCGACATTGCCACCGTCCCGCTTTAATCAAAAATAGAATCGTGCTGTTGGCTAGAGTCAGAATCACAAAATCAGAGTTTGTTGTTGGTAATGAAGGCGTTGAAGAAGCAAAAAATGCAGGCAAGCGGCAAACAACATCGCGAAGTTGCATTGAGTTGAGTGACACAAATGAGTCAACAAGCAAATGAACGAGCGAACGATGAAATGAGCGAACCAACGAACCAACGAATGAACGAACGAATGAACGAACGTGCGCTATAAGGCTTGAAAGGAAATGTTCTAATCAACATCATCATCACCGTTGTGTTGAGTTCGTTCTCACAGTCATTAAGCGTACAGGATCCAAGTCCAGGATGGCACGTCGACCAGGAGGGCACATCAACGTTGCCAGACAACTGCCACAAAGTGTTATTGTAAACTGTCTGCTGTCATATTGCAACACTCACACACACACACACGAACACAGAGAGCACCTTTTGCGTAGACTGTCACTATCTGTCAGTCAGTGAGTGAGTGAGTGAGCCTGCTCTCTGGGCGCTTGTCTTCTATGCCAAAAAAAAGGAGGAAAAATGTCGACGCGTTCTAATTGTAATTTGCATGCAGCTGCTACTTTCATGCTGCGTTGCCTGCCATTTTCAACTCTCTATATATCTGTCCGTCTGTCTGTCTGTCTGCTATCTAACTAACTAACTGTCTGTTAGTCGCTATCTTTTGGCTGCTGCTCATTTCGTAATCCAAGACAAGCGGAAACAAGTGCCAAGCACATGTCACACTTACACAACTAACTGCCGCGTAGGTCAGTGAACTGATTATATAAGCAAGCCAATGGCACAGCAACAACACACACACACACACACACGCGCACATAATCAAGAGATGAGTGTATAACACACACAACGCGTCGACCAAAATGTGGCAAGCGGCACACACAGCTCAGCTCAGCTAAGCTGATTGTGCATGTGTGCAATCAAAGCAAAGTACCGTTGTTGCCACCAGCTGGCAGTCTGTGTAGTTGTGCGGCTTCGTTAGCTTCTTGTTGTGGCAACATTTGCTGCGTCTTCATCTTCATCTTTAATTTTGAATTTTTAATTAATTTTGAAGCCGCTCAACGCAAAACATACGTTGACTGCTGACTTTTGTTGTCTTGACTCGGCTTGGCTTTCGCTTCAGCCCGTCGGCTTGACTTGTCCCTGGCTACACATGTTGTCTGCGCTGCCAAATCTGCCAAGATTTCACTAATTTCGCTCGTTGTGTTGCGGTTAAGCAATTATGCGGCTTAATTGAAAGTCTAATTACGACGACATGCGTGTGCATGTTGACGTTATTATGGCTCATTTTCACTCTTCGTGCCTTGCCAAAAATTCAAATGTGTCTCAGAAATTATTGTAATGAATTCATAAGCAGTAAAAATGTTACTGTATTATGCTTGTTTTCAACGGCTGAGTGCCAAAGGACATTAACATATTGTCTTAATTAGAATTTTCAATAAGCCCGTCTCATGGCCATGTACCAAAAGAGACAAACAATTTCAATGTTACGCTATATATGAGGTAAAAATCTGACAACGAAGAAAAAGTAAGCGTAAGAAATGAAAGTGGTGGTTTTTTAAGTGTACTTCCATGTTACCTTGTGCCTTACAACGCATCCAACAGTCCAACAATACACTCAAAGCCAAGATTTCATTGCTAGCTTGCTAAATGTGTGCTACTCTCATGATTACTATGAGCGCGAAGTTGTTTTCAGGCAAAAAATAAGACAAATTGCTTTCCTACTAAGCTCTCACCATGTTCTACAACACTTTCAAAAGCCTTTTGTGTCCGCAAATTTATGCATTTTCAATTGTTCACCATTAAAAAAAGCAATAAGCTCTGAAAAACCAAGTTACTTTAGAGCATTTAAGCTAACCGCTCATAAATTCTAAAAAGCGTTCAGTCAATCTCACTTTAATCGCTCTAATGTCTCACTAACAAATCGAAAAAATCATCATGTTGATGCTCTCATGCATTTTGCTCACCAACAAATCCCACACACCCACCCACCCATGCACAATGCCGTATACACTCGTATAAATGTCAACGACTAAGCGTTGACATAGCAACAACAAAAAAAGGAGTTCCAAACAAAAACTTTGCAAAAAACATAAAAAAAAAGCAGAAAGGAAGATTGGAAAAACAAGTGAAGCTAAAATATTCCGCAAGTGTATAAATTCACGTTCGTTGCATTTTAATTTACTGCACAATAGCGGGTTATAAATCCATAGAGCTGTGCCAAAGGCAGATCAGCTCAGCAGCACGACTACGACGACGACGACTAAATGATGTGCCAAGGAAGTGAGCTGCCCATGAAAAATAACCTTTCAAAAATTGTTTACACGAAAGAATGACGACAATGACGATGATGCTGTTGTTGGCGATGATGATGAGCAGAACGAAAAGCAGCACGGCATTTAACAAGTAAAAGGAGTTGAGTTTCGTTTGGGCAACGGTTTCTAAGTCGCCAGCATAAAATGCAGCTGACGACAAGCAATCAACGCGTATGTTGGCCAAAGGTAACGAGGGACATTGTGAGCTCCTTTGGTTGAACGCAAGCAACTCTTAGCTGAGCTCAACTGTACTGCACTGCAATGTTGTTGATGTTGTTGCGTTGTACAGATGAGTAAACAAAAACCGTTGATGATCTATTACGAAAATAAAACGTAAACGGCAAAAAAGTGAATACGAACAGGACGAACGAAAAATGTTGCTTGGCTTTGGCCAAAAAGTAACGACAAAGCTTACAAAGCGGCGGAAGAATGCAAGTTGAGATAAAGTGAACCAAGCTGTGCAACGCTGTGTGTCAACTAAATGTCAACAACACAATTTAACAAGAAAAGCAAAAATAACAACAATGACAGAAGCAACCACAAAAGCAACAACAAGCAACTTTAGAAAATAAACAAGAAGCAACAACAGTTTTTTTTGCACATTTTGTTGTTGCTTCAACATTGACAATTGTGCTTGTTGCAATGAGTTGTGTACACAAAAAGGATACCAACAAGCGGTAATCATTATGAGCCTTCACTAAAAGGTTACAAACTCTGCACTCCATTGAATATTGACAGGTCAATACTCTTTACCTTACACACAGCCGGCAACGCGTTTGTACATGCCGCAGACGTCCCACTGTGCCGCTAGATTATAGCAAGAGTAGCGCGCATTGCGCTGCATTTAAGTGCAACGACGCAACGGGCGATAGCCCCAGCGGCGTGAGTCAAGGATATCAATTGCGGTTGCACAGTTTGGCGAAAATTTCCATCGAAGCAAATTTTAATTTTCAAAATACAAAGCAAGAAAAAGGAAAACCCCATTTCCACCAAAGGCAAGCCAAGTGAGACGTCTGACGAAGAAGAAGAAAAAGGGTAACCTAAAGTTAAGAAATGAATTTGAATGCTTTGTGGCTTATATGCCAAGTCAAGTTGCATAAACGCTTTGTCTTCTTATGAATGGCTTGTCTTGGCTCAGCTCGGCGGCGCTCAGCGTTGCAAAGTTGCCGCAAGCGCAAGACGCCAAAGCAGTCGCAGACATTTAAGTTCTATTATTATGAATTTCTTTATAATACTTGCGAAATTATTGTCTGCGTTCATTGTGGCGTAAGCAAGTAACCTCGCTTAGCGTGTCTTTCCTACACTCACCCTCTTCTTTTTTTTTTGCTATTTTTCTCCCTTATTATACTGCTTGTTTGTTTGCTCAGCGCACCCACAGCGTTGTCTGTCCGTCTGTCTCTCTGTTCTATGCTGTGCTGTGCTTTCGCTCAATGTTTTGTTAACAGTCATAAATTTTTTATGAATGTGTCTGTTGGCTTCTGCGTTAGACTGTCAGACTGTTGATTCAAGTGGGTAAACTAATTATTCTTAGGAAAATAAATTGTTATGTAATCTAACAATGCAGCGAAGCGTTGACATAAATTGTTAAACTGAAGGCGAAACTTACTTTCAACAAAGTTTCAAAACATAATACCAACCAAAGGGTAACTCTTTTTGGTTTTTATAATCTTTTGAGAAGTATAAAAAATGTATTGTGTTAATAAATCATACATAAGAGACAAAATTAATAGCTTCATACTCAGACTAAAGACACCAACAGCCATGACCCCGTAAGATTTTGCATTAGCTTAAAAGTTCGTTAACCTAATCGAAACGGTTGATCCGAAGTATGTTCTTTCACTTCGGTCCTTAGCATTACCGGTGTGTATGTGGGCGTGTCTTACTTCGTCAAAGCTACTTCAGTAAAGCGTTGTAGGATACCTTAACCATCTCTTCCAACAATCTCTTCTTGAGTCGAATTTAACTATAAGCCTTCATACAATTTCTTAATACCTTCAAAGGACATGTCAATGTGCATTATTTTTGACGCTTGTCATTTAAAAAGGCTTCATTAGACAAAGGACCATTACTTTATCAAGTTGACTTAAGTCAATGTTTGTCTTGGCATGTCTTCAGGCAATTAACTCTTTATATTTCTTCAAGCATCTTAGCACCGAAAACTTGCCTCAACTCATTAATATTCTATAAACAAACATGAAATCACAACTTTTCATCATTTGTATCGATTTATGTGCCAATCTATTGAACCCAAAGAATTTAAGGTGAGTCAACAATTTTATAGAAATTATAATTAAGCCATGCCAAGCCATTTAGTTACCATTCTACTCTTACTCTCACATATTCTTTCACTGTGCCTCTCTGTCTCACTTTTAATTGGCACTAAATCAAACACTCTAATCGAAAGTCAAACAAATTATCAAACAAATGGCGCTCGTTGCGGTCTCTCAGCCAGTGGCGTGCTTAGCATGGCAGGCGTGCAAAAAACAAACTTCGTTAAAAAAATATATGTAAAAATAAACAATAAATTTTAATTTTTGAATACCATTAACAAAACTTTTTTAACTACGATTTTTGTTGCCCCAGAAAAATGCTAAAAAACGTAGAACAACAAAACAACAAATTGGAGCAAAAACATTCAATACTAAAAGCATGAGTTTGTGGGCATGACTGACTGGAAAATAAATGATGATATGCTCGTTATCAGAAACTGAGAATGATAAATAATCTTATGCCTTACTAACTTTTCATAGTTATTGTTGTTGATGTTGTTATGTTGTTGTATCTGTCTTGGCATTATGACGTATATCGTCATTGTTATGTTTCGCTTAAGTAAAATAAATTGCAATTTCATGTAATAAAAGTCAATCATAATAATTCAAGTTTGCGCGCATTTACTTTTCAATATTTCCAACTTCAAAATCTTGAACACATTTTTTTTGTTTACTCAATTTTCTTCTTGTATTTTGGTTTTCTGAAACGCTGAGATTTTCGTGTTTCTCGTTGCGCCATTAAGAAATTTTTGCGCTTTAAAGGCTTCAGCGCGTTCATCCTAAAAGTATGCAATAATAAATCTAAATATTTTTTTTAGAATATCTTATACGTTAACATGACTTGCGGCCTTGTTCGATGTTAGCGCGTAAAAACTAAAAAAAAATGGCTGGTAGAGAGTGAAAGAGAAAGATGAGTCTGGGCGAAGTGAAGAGCATATTAACTTCGTCGATATCGCTTTCTGTGTATATTCTTAAGCGTAAGCTTATTTTCATATAAATGAAAAATGCAAGCGCACAAAAAAGGATAATGTTGTAAGAAGTTGAAATATTGGCAAAGCATAAATCTTTGTATGGCGACAGAATGTCAGGCAGGCAGTGAATCAGTCAGTGTGCCGCCCATGTTTGCAAAAGTTGCAAACACACATTCTTAAGCCTTGAAGGGCAACAAGACACACGCACACACACACATACAGACAACGCTTGACTGCATATAACATGCGTTGGTATGCACACTCAGCAAGTAACGCACGACATTGTTAAGATCATCATCATCATCAACGTCGTTGAAGATGTTGTCATTGTGAATTGTAACATAATCCAGTAGCTTGTTATCCTGTTGCTTGCTTGCTTGCTTATATGCAAGCATGTATGTATGCATAATAGAGAAACGCCATCTTTGCTTAAATTTACTTATCTAATGTCGCTGCCAACGACATGCATAGCCGAAAGACCGACCCGACTGCTCGTCCGCTCCTTATTGACATTCTATGCTCAAGGATATGCTTAATAATATCCTGACTTGAACAATTGCTGATGTGCACTCAAAAAACTTTGCCACAGGCAATCAAATGGGCGAAAAGGAAGGGTGAAGAAAAAAGACTCTAAGATGTATATATGGCATATGAACATCGATGCAAATCGAGTGCAACATGAGTTGCATACTTAAAGGCGCCTGTTTTTTTTTTTCTTCTTTCTTTAGCATTTTTTGCATAATTCAGTCGAACTTTTTGCTCAGCAACTTTACGTAATTGTAGTTTCAATCAGTAGAAGAACGCTTTAATGTGCCTCTACAGACATGCATGCGTGTATGTGTGTGTGTGCGTGTGCATGTGTGTGTGTGTGTGGGTGTTTGTTTATTTTATGGTACTCAACACAAAAAAACTTTGCTATGCTTAAAATGGCAAATTGTGTTTACTCTTATTTCTACGCACACACACACACACACACACACACACACACTTGACTCGTTTATTTCCGCTTTTCTCTTTTCCTTTGCCGTTTTCTATTCTATTCTTTTCTATATTTATTCTGTTTCATTTTGAGCGACTTTTTGTTGTTGTTGCTGTGCTTTTGTAACTGTGTTGCTTGCCACACATTCGCCTTGGCTTGCATATTTTATGTGCTTAAGTGCTTTACCCGAGAGAATTTCTAGCTTTCTTTCTTTTCTTTGGCTGCCATTTTGCTTCTGTCCGTCACTACACTTGTTCGCTCACCTGCTCACCTGCTGTGCACCGCCGACACCACCAATGCCACCAACGCCAACTGATGCCACTCTATTGCTGACTGCCTTTGCGTAATGCTCATACATACATACATACATTATCTGATTAGAAGTTTGCACACAGTTATTGTTCCTGTGCGTATACTTGTTGAATACGAAATTAGGCAACGTCATTTACCTGCAAAGAAGATATAAAATGCTTTATTGGCTGAGTAAAGGATTTTACAGATTTTTTAAATGTTTGTCTCATGCTCAAAAGAGTTATGTGTTGTTTGCTTGCTTCCTTCTTTTATTGTTTACTCTGTTCGTTTCTTTATAATTCATGGCTTTTGGCACAAAGCCAAGCAGCTCAGCTCAACTTGATGACATTGTTTGAGTGAAGGAGAACAGCAGATTAAATGAATAAGTGAATTGCAAATGTAACTGAACGTAAAATTGTTATCAGAGGTTTTTTTAAGACGTTTGTCTAAATAATTTCGTAAGAGATAAGCAGAAAACCCTCTTTTGTTTTCTTTTTTAGCGTTTTTGTTAATTAAAAGTGAAATACTCTACAAATTTTGCAGTAAAGAAACAGTATTCATTAAGATATTAAAAATTAGTTATTAATAACTTTATTATACAACATTTCTCACACCGCTGTCTCAAAGGACTCGAGATATAAAAAGGGTGTTTGATTGATTCGAGAGTTAAAAAGGGTTTTTGTTTGAAGAACAAGTTTACTTTCGTCTAGCACAACAGTTTCCATTTCTTATAGTGGACTACAGGTGTCAAGTGAAAGAAACATATGGTACATTGTACCGTACAATTAACGAATTGTAACTACTAAAATTCTTGGCGGATCTTATTTAAAATACTTCATCAAGATCACAAAACTAAAAGTTTCTGCATTCTTTTCATCTCTTATTTGTAATATTCATACTCACGAAATATTATCAGAAACAAAATATACTTGATTTGTTTATAGAAGAGCAAGAAGAAGAAGAGCTGTTTCTAAGATTAAGACTTTGAAATAGAGGATCAAAGGGAAAAACATTGTTTAATAGTTTGCTATGTATACACTTTTTGAGCACTTCTAAGCATCCTTTTAGGCGTTACAAACACTACCCACCAGCTACTGTACATTATTGGCTCACACAAAAGACCTTAAAAATTCATTAATTTTTAAAGAGCTCAGTTACACACGCATTTCCATTAAGTAATGTAATAATAAGAATTCCTGAAGTAAAAAAAAAAAAACTTTCACACAAATTGCTACTTTTACCATCATTATTATTATTATTCAGCCTGGCAATACTGTCATATCCTTATACAGCAATAATGTCATGCCTCAATGTACGTCCATTTGAGCCTAAAGGCAACAAGCAAAAAAACACTTAAAGCGCCTTTTAGGTGCCACTCAAAAGTTGCGTTTGGCGTTTGTCCAAAGCACAAACAACATTAGTGAAAAGTTTTCGGTATTTTATGCAACAGAAACACGAAAGTTTTTGCTAAGTAAGAAAAGCTGCCACTTCGACAAAAGAAACAAAGCGCAAGGAATCAAACATTTCCGCATACTCGTCATAAAACATTTTTATGATGTGATAGCGACGCGAGTCGCCGCCGCCGCCGTTGAGTCTGCAAGCGCTCAAAGCGTAATTAAAAATGTATGCAATATTTACAAGCATGAGCTTGGAGCGTGCTGAGCGTGCGTGCGTGAGCGTGCTGAGCTTGTAAGGGTGCTAAGCGTCATTTATGGTGAGATAGATGAGCTTTTTCGTTTGCTCATTAAAAAAGGGACAAGACACGCCAACTGGTGTTCACGTATGGCTGCCTGTCTGTCAGTCTGTCTGTCTGTCGACTTCATTTCGCATGCCATGCTCTTTGTTGGGCAAAGTGTGCCCAAAAGTCATAATTAACACAAAAGTCAACATATGGATTTGTGTGTCAAATGTCGTGGAGTGAGCTTGAGTGTTGTTCTTGCCACCAAAGTGAAACATTTTGTCAGTGTGATGTTTAAAAATTGTTCGTTAAAGGCACGTAAACATAATTAGAGAAACATTTAGAGGCCGTTAAATGCCGCAAACAAGGTTTCTCTGTGCCACAAACAAGGGCCATTGGGCGCATAGTAATGCAGGAGTTGTGCAGCGGCGTTGTGGAAGAAGCGGTTACGATACAGAGGAGACTTTGGTAAACGTGTCCGAGTTATGCGAAGCATATCGTGTTGCTATTCACTGAAGCATGGAGCCACTTATGGTCTGAGTGGAAGTTTAGTTTTTGTTGTACAGCGCGCACTCACACACACACACATACACATACACAGACGCATGCATATGCAAAGCGGCACAGCAGAGGCAGCTTGACACTGGTTGGTTGGTTGGTTGGTTTGTTGGTTGGTTTGATAGTTGGTGAAGGTTACAACAGCATGTAAATACCATTAGTCGTCTATAACAACGTCGACGATGTTCTCTTCTGTTCTGCACTCTTGTCCGTACTCATAGTGCAGCTGCTTTGCCATCACTTTGTTGTGCTGTGCGCTCTGCCATGCTGTTGTGATGATGAGAATAATGATGTTGTTGTTGGCCATGGTGTAACCAAAACAGATGTGCTAATGTTGCCAAACGCGTCTTTTGAAAAAGCGGGAAGGGTACAATTTACAAGGCATGAGCACACTTAAAAATGGTTGTCAACGACTTGACATTGTTGTGTGTAGAGTGCAAAAATATGACTTTTTAGTAGTATGTTGCAGATAATGGTCTCAAGTTACTCTAGAGAGAAATGCAAGCATACTTATGCAATATTTATTGAAATTTCTAAAAGACTTTTGCGCACGTATGTATGTGTGACTATGTGTGTGTGTGTGTATGAAATGTAAAGACTTGTTCTTACTTAAAAGTGTTAGTTAAATTGGTAATTTATGCGTAGAAAAGTGGCACAAGGCACAAAGTTGCTTTTACACACAAAGTGGTATAATTTTTCGTCTTTTTCTTTTTGTTATTAAAACCGAAAAACACACTTTGTGTGTGTGCCAAAGGTCATAACAATTTTAATGGCATAATTAAAAACGCTTTAAGCGTAATAACAACATTTGCTGCAAAGTAGCAAAGTAGCAAAGTAACAAAACAGTTGAGTAACTTAAATGCGCAGCCTGAAAGTATGCAATGAACTATGAACTTTAAGTAGCTATCAATCGCAGTATCCATGTTTGTGGTAGGTAAGCCACTCATCGTCGTTTGTGCTTACAAACTTTATGCCCAAAAGCAATTATTGTAAGCATGAAGGATAAGCACTTTAAGTGAGCCAGACAACAGACGATGGCAAATGGCTTTAAATGTATAAAAGTTGCTGAAATAT
Source organism: Phortica magna (assembly GCA_037044515.1). Taxonomy (NCBI): domain Eukaryota; kingdom Metazoa; phylum Arthropoda; class Insecta; order Diptera; family Drosophilidae; genus Phortica; species Phortica magna. The sequence goes on along the minus strand of JBAMBP010003042.1, from coordinate 115,531 downwards.
TGACTATTAAAACTTATTCAAGCATTGAGCAGCAGTCTACCGATAATTGTATTGTAATTAAATGAAAAAAAACAAAAAAAAAAAAAAAAAAGAAGAATATACAATAACCGAAAGTCAAACGATGCGTAGACCCGGAAAATATCAGGCCAAGACAGGCGCGCATTTGGCCGGACAGATAAGCACACGCCAATGAACCGAATGAACGTAAACAGACCAAAGAGGGTTTTTTCTGTTTCAGCTTCACTTTTTGCTTATTTTTTTTTTGTTGTTTTTTAACAATATCAACAAGAGAATAAGTTCAATGAGATGCAAAAGATGATAAACAAACGCACTCATACACTTGCTCAGATGCGCACGAGCGTATATTTTGTTTTCTTTTTTTTGGGCCACAAATAATATTGTCAGTTGTTGAAAGGGCGAAGTGTATGGAAACGCTGTGTAAAATCTTAAAGAGCGTTTGTCGGACATCAGAATATACAATAACAACAAGGAAACCAGTGCTGTTTTGCAGGCAAACAAAAATGTTGAAGCAAGGAAAATATGCAACGAAGTCATAATTTTTTGTGCGCAACAAACAAAAATGGCACAAATACACAAACAACGCAAGCAGAGAAGCCAAAAAAAACATGGAAAAATAAAAAAAAATAGGATAGTGTGATGAGTGTCAACTCGCGTTATGCAGCAATGCCGGGAGGGTCAAGGGATGAAGCACTGTTTGAATGAATTGCTCCTGTCGAACGAACGAACGAACTCTCTGGTGACTGTTCGCCATTTTTTCATTTTTTTATTCGTTATTTTGGTTTTTTGCTTGTACATATTTCGTGTATTTCGTGGAAAATTAAAATTTATGAACAGATAAAATTTCGTTTGATGGCCATCAGCAAGTGGTGACGATGCAAGAAGAGTAGCGTGAGCGAGAGCGGCAGGAAGAAGTAGAAGGAGAGCTTGACAACGTTGACTTCGCAGGCGAAAAAGTTGAACGTTGTAATCGATGTTGAACAAATGAGGAGCACAGCATGAGGAGGAGTTGAGTTGAGTTGAGTTGAGTTGGCTGGCAGTCGAAGGTGGCATGAAAATGGTACACAAGTTGAAAGTAGCAGTCGAACTGCGAAGCTGTGAAGGATTTTTGTTGAAACTAAATTCGCGCGTGAACAAATGAAACTCAATTTTTCGCTTCAAGTGCGCAATAAAATGCTGTCTTTTTTCCAACCCCTCTTCTTCGCACTCTTCTTCTTGCGAATGAGTGGACAATCGAAAGCACGAAAAGAACTTATGAAGGAAAAGTAAAAGAACGAAAGAAAACAAAAACAAAAAACAAAGTATTCAAGTAGTTACTGACACACAACCGGAAGTGGCTCAAGCACTCGTACAATCGCATGTTGAAACATGCTCGTTGGCTGCAAGTGAAGAGCGAGCAGAAGCAGAAGCAAAAGCAGAAACAGACGAAGCAAGCAAGCCAAACTGACACGGTCTGTTTGCTTAAGTAGAGCTCATAAAGTTTAACATTTTATCATATTGCAGATGATTTTTCGCTCATTCGTTCAGTCTTGTTGACTCACTGGACTACCAAAAAAAAAATATATATATATATATAAAAAAGTGTATGTGTTATGGGAGTAAGTAAAGAAACAACAAACAGGAAGTACAACAAAACATAAAAATCCAATTGAAAGTGCTTGTAGCTTCAATTTGCTATTGTTGTTATAAGTTCTTTTGTTTCAAACTTGCTCATGAAACCGAAGTTCTCATTGAAATTCAAGTGCTCATGGCGCTCATTCAACTTCTATTAACAATATACCATTTCCTAAGGCAAACATTAATTACTTTAAAAGCTTCCTACACCAATATGAGTATCTTCTACACACACATACACACTCACACAAGCACGCTGTGCCGCCATTTTATCTATGATTTTTCTTATGCTTCACAACTCTTCGCATTAATACGAATTTATAATTCTTATGAATGTGAATATTAATGCGTACCATAAAAAGTCATGCCACAGACACATAAAAAAAAATTATTAATAATGATAATAATAAAAAAATGGCGTTAATGAATATGCGCGCATGTTGACAGCAAAATATTGTTTTTTAATAACTTCGGATTAATGAAAAATTGCGGAAGTGCGCGTCTGTCTCTGTGAGTTTTGCATTTCCGGCTGTCAACATGATCAAGCTGCCGCCGATGTCACTGCCGATGCAATCAATTAAATCGATTTTCACATGGCGCTGCGAAATTCTTATACTTTATTTATAACCTGTAATATTCTTTTATACATTTTTATTGCCTCTTTCCGTCTTTCCGGCATCTTGAATGTCGTTGCGCGTTATTATCCATGCTTTGATATTGTTTTTTTACTTTGCTTTGCTTTGCGCGTTTTGTCTTACGTTTTATGTGTGAAGGCACATTGAAGTCTGTAGTCGGGTGGCGTGAAGCGCGAAAGGCGCTCAATGTACCGTGTAGCTTTGTTGCAGTGATAAATTTATGTGCGTTTTTATGTTGCACATGAAATGCTATTTTATTTGTGTTGAGACATTTTTGACGACTGCGATTTGAAGGTGTGCGTATTTTAGTTGTAGCTTTAAAGGGTTTATAGACAGTTAGAACAAATATATTTACTCATATATATGAAACGGGTGAGCAAACATAAAATTTATAGATGATAGTAGTAAAAGAAAAATGTTATGTGAGCGAAAAATATGATTGAATATAAAAAATATGAACTTTGGCTGATATTTGTGCTATAAAGGAAATATAATGCAAAAAAAAAAACAAACACGCAAGAAAATATGTTGAAAAATTCACGATTAGCTTAGATTATATATGACGAAAAAATTAAATCCTTATTGTCTCTTTTGGAACACTTTTTATTCAAGAAGTAAACCATCTTATAGGTGAGATCAGTGAGTACTCAAATTGATTGATTCAAAATAACGACTTTGGCTTTTTTGCATATTTCTACTATGTGTCTAGAGTTCTTCTATGAGTCACACCATTTTATAGTACGGGGGCAAGTGTTGGTCCTTCAAGTTATGGCTCATCGATTGGATCAAGTAGCCATCCTAAGCAGCAACGTCTGGTGAATATGACGGTTGGCCATTTATGCTACATTGGTATGAGAACACATCTGTAACCTGAGACAAGCTTTGTCTATGACAATGAACTTAACACACACAAAAGATGAAATAAAATATTTAAGAACGGAAATTAAATCCTATTTTATAGTTCCAACATTTTCTTGAGTCAACACAAAACATTTCAACTTAAACAATTTCATCAAATCTTGCACAAAACCGCTAAAATTGAAGCCGCCAAAGAATTTCCGCTTTATGTCTTACAAAATTCTTTAATGAACAGACTCATTTATCTAAAAGCACAAAAACGTTTCTGCCATTAAAAAAACGAACAAAGAAAGCACAAAAAATAAACCATTTCAGCAACGTTGAGGCGCAAAACCAACTGAAAGACACACACACACACAGACACACATACACATACACATAGACAGCTAGCTGCACATAGCGGAAGGCATGGCTGGCACCTCAAGAGCAAATGTCGTAAAACAAATGTAAAGTGAAATTGTTTTCGCCATTGTTCATTGTTGTTGGTGGTAAAGAGCATGTAACTCATATACGAAAAGCTCACACTAAGCTGCTCCGACCACTCGGCTTTAATTTCCTTTCTGTGTGTGTGTGTGTGTGTGTGTCATTGCCGCACACAAACACAGACACATACATACATGAGAAATAGCGCTGCTAGTGTTGGCATTTGAAAGCGGATGCGTCAGCGGAAATGATTGTAAAAAGTGCACCTATAAATGCTCCTTTTATGTAAATCTTTAATACATAATTGTAAAGCATGATGAGTGCGCTATTTTTGACGGGGGTACGGTATGCGGCATAAAATGTAGGTGACTGTGTAGGTGATACATGATGCGTGATGCGTGAAAAGATGAAGAAGAGGCCGCAGTGTGTGTTTTCTTTTACTTTGACAAGCGGCTCTGCGTAATTATGACAAATGATAAATTTATATGGCATGCACGCAAAAGGATTTTCTCGTCGTCAGCATCATTCTGTGTCTCTGTGTGTGTGTGTGTGTGTGTTTGTGCGTTAGCGTGGTAATACACAAAAATCAGCTTAATCCTACGCACAGGATGCGACCTTGCCACCATTTTGTGTGTGTTTTTTGTGTGTGTATTAAAATAATTTCCTACCAAAAGCTTTGTTTTGTTTTGTTGTTATCGTTATTGTTATTGTTGTTTTTTTTTTTGGCTTCTTTTTTGTATTTTTTTTTTTTTTTTTTGGAAACACAAATTGAATTGTAAAATATAAAATAAAGCTTAATTTTTTGCCCACACACACATTTATTTCATTTTAAACCAGACATTTCAATATTTTTCAATTACATGCACAATTTTTGGCATCGCCGCAATCAACACACGCACATACACACATCTTCCTTTTGTTTTTTTTTTATTTTCGTATTATTTTTTTATGAAGTTTTTAAGTGAAATACAAACTTTAAATTGAATTCGTGCGGTTTATCATTGTTTGTGTCGAGTGCTGCACACAGCATCGCCCCGAACCGAACCGCCCCGCCCCGCACTGCCAACGATGCCACGCCTCATATGGCATCATTTAAAGTGTCGCCATGCGTGCGGCTTTTGCTGCAGTTTCCAACCGTCTGACTGTCTCCTGTTCGTGTGTCCATTCATCCGTACCGCTTATACATGTTTTTGTGCGTGTTACATGTATCTACGCTTATGTCAGTCTGTCTGTCTGTCTGTCTGTTGGTATGTCCGCCCCGTTTGCCGCTCTTTGTTATTTGTATTTCTGCGGTTTTATTTGCTTGAGCACGAAAAATGCGCTTCGCTTCTAATTCAATTTGTTTGTCATTGCGACACACACACACATGAACATGTATGCATATAGACGCACACATACAGACGCACAGAGCAAATTTTGTGGGCGTTTTCGGTTACAATGTTTGAAATTTATTTTTGCTAAAGTGCTCCCCGACTGTAAGTGATATCTTTTAATTTTCTAAAAGTGCAAATAAATTGAATTGTTTGCCGCGTTTTATGCGTTATGTGCTTTTGGTGTGGGAAGCCGGAAAAAGTCGCCTCAAAGCAATAATTGAAATAAAGTGATGTTTTTAAGCTTCTTTGCACAGAGTGAGACTTGAAAATTTTGTTGTAACAAGTTGGCTTGAGAAATTAAAAAAAATGGACTTACGTCAAGCTTGAATGCTAGACTGCCGAATGTTTTGTGTAAGCCTATGTAACTTATACCAATACAGTATTAAAAATATGTTCTTGAAATGTACATATGTCGCTTAGAAAAAAGCTTGATAAAATCACCTTCAATTACAATAATTATTTTATACTTTACGCTGTCACACAGATACATACATGTACATGTCAAACTCAACTCTTTCGTTTGTAATCGTTGTTTCAATGTTGACTTTTCTTTAATTGCTATAATTAAAATAGTTTGCTTAAAAACTAAACTACGTAAAATCTAAGAGTGTCAAACGCATTTAACCTTAAATTACTCATACGTCACGTAAGACGTTTGTACATGTTGTCGACACATTTGAAAGTGCTTAAGACATTTTCAAAGTAATATTGTTAAAATATCAACTTAAAAAGTCATTTCTATTCATTTTCTATTTTAAATATATATTTCACAGACTTTATTTTCGGCTTTATTTGATTGCCCATTGTTTGCTGCTAAGAAAACGATGTCGTTGTTGTTGCACTAACTTTGGGGGAGAGGAAGAGAGAGAGGCAGTGAATGAAGTTGAAAACTGAAATATGCGTGAACAACAAAACTTACACTAACACACACACACATTCTATATAGCAAAAGTCATTGTTGTGTCTCATGGTTGTTGTTGTTTTTTTTTTCTTCTTTTTTCTGTGTCAATATTTCCTTGTCGTAGAAGAATGTCACACAAAGTTTTAAAATTTCCGCAATCATATTTTTGTGACACCCTACACAAAAGCCATGAGGGCATAAAACTTTCTTTCTCATTTAATGTTAGTCATTGAGAATATGACCGCGAGCAACAAGCAGCCAAGCAAGCAAACGATTTTTTGCTAAGCATTCAGGCACTAAACACAAAAGAAAAGTTATTATGCTTGTGGCAAGTAAAGGAGTTGTTCTTGTTATTCTCACTCTCATTGTTGTTGTTGCAATTTTTCTCTAAATAAAAGAAACCTATTTAAGCAAAGCGTATCGCACCAAGCACTAAAATGCTGGCTCGCATTTTCGCATGCCTGAGTATTATAACATACACTCATGTATGTATATATGTATGTATAAATGTCAGTAAATGTCTATATGTGTGTGTGTGTGTTTGTTAGTGTGAAAGGATGTCAATAGTTGTGGTCTTAAAAGATACGTTTTTTTTTTTTTGTAGTTGTTGTTACTTGCTTTGTGTTGTGCCACTTGTTGTTGCCGTTGTGACACTTTGCTGACGTTTGACAACTTTTTGTGGCTAACACATTTTGCGGCATTGTTGTTGTTATTGTGGCTGTGGCATTACTCTGTTATCCTTGCTGCAAATTGCTCTTCTCACGTATGTGTTTTTTTTTTGTTTTCGTTTCGTTCGTTTTTCTATCTTTTGAGCTTTTCATAAAAAAATGTCAACGTCGATGTGTGTTTTTTTATTTTTTATGAATACATATTATTATATATTTTTTGTTCTTTTTTTTTTGTCATATAAAAGCATAAAAAGGATAACCAAGAGCTTAGACCATACGCTTAGCTTAACTTAGCTTTTAAACAAACGTGCCATTCTAAGCCCTTGCCTTTGTTATTTTTTGCTATTATTATTTTTTTCAATCCTATGGTTTTTCCTTGGCTTTTTCGATTTCTATCATTTGACATTTAAACGTTGCGTGTGGTCAACATAGTTGCATAGCCCTTTGCATAATTTATGGCCAAACAATGTCAACGTTTTTTCTGTTTTTGCAAAGCAGACAATTAAGCAAGGAAATCAATAAGTCATCAATTTAAATGCGCATACATTAGACAGATATGTTGTAAGCAACATTTGCAAACCAAACAACAGACAACAGATAAAGCTAAAAGTATCTTTACATTTGTTTCATATTCAATGTATCATTTGGCTGCCGAGCAAGCTTAGTCAAGTTGCATAGTTTGTGTAGAGCACATGTGTGCAAATTCAATGTTGAAATTTTAAAAGTTTATATTGGACTTTTTCAATTTCCGTTTACTCTTTGCTCATTTTATACTTAAATACACAACTGTTTAGCAAACAAGTCTGTGGAAATGAGGTTAAACTTAATGAGGCAATTATATGCAAGTTTTCTATCAATTGGATACAATTTCAGATAAATTTGAGAATCCGTAAATAGTAATGTCATGATTCTAACGTTAGTGAGCAAAAAACACCGAATTCATTAAATAAATTGGAATTTTGAAAACGTGTTCAGGATGGTAAAAGTACTACAAAGGCCAAGTCTCTAGATCAGATTAACTTAATTGTCAAGAGTGATCAAGTATATGCTTGATCATCAATGGCTTAATCTCGATTAATTCTGTAACACAACTGTTTGCTAGTATTACTTGTTTGGCATTAAAGTATCCTTACTTTACGGCCTTTTTTAGGTTATCTTATATACATTTATATGGTATGTGGCGACAAACATATTAAATCTTATATAAAACTATGCGTTTGTTTCAACAGCTCATAACAATTGTAAGAAAGCAACAATTGACTACTAAAAATACTCGAGTCAAGGATGTGTGAAGAAGGCTAAATCGTGTGCTTTGCTGTGAGTTGTATAAATTCCACATTTTCATTATTCATTTTTCGCTTTAATTTGTAAACCACTTTTTGGCGGAGCATGAAACCTGCTCATGTGCTACAAAAAAAGCTTAGCGTAAAGAAATGTTGCATCATTAATTATGTTATGCAATTTGTGAAAAGAAAAATGTAATGAAAAATCATTCACGAATTGACATTAATCAATTGGCCAACGGTGAGTAACGTGAGTATTTATTACGCTACGTTAATATTTACATGCATACGCAAATGCTTAACGAACGTTAAAAGCAGTTCAGCCTTGTCTTTACACACACACACATACTCGTGCAACTACTACAGCGACTGCTGAGTTATTAATGTCGATTTCATTTACTTTTGTCGGTTATGCGAATCGAAATGAGCCGACGGCAATTTCGCCAAATAAACCTTGATGACCATTAACGGTAACAGGAGGAGACAAGCAGACAAACGGACTGACAGACAGACAGACAGACAGACAGACGAGCGAAACAACATGCTTTTGATGTTGCTGGCGAATGATGACGTGCATATTGAATGATGCATGAATGTAGTTGTTGATGTATTAAAGTTTGCGTGTATCGCATCGCATGTCCTACGGCAAAATTGCTGTCAATGTGTATATTACATAATAAAAACAATTCTCACATGCAAGCCACATAGACAAATACATACATTTACACACACACACACACTCACATACAATTAGTTAAACTATACGAGTACCTGTCAGCTGACGTACAGCTCAGCTCAGCTCACTATGCCATTACCACAATGCTCGTTGGTTTGTTTGGTTGACCAAAGCGCTTTCGCGTTGCCAACGAACGAACAAACGTACACGCGCGCGTTTTCTAACACTGTTCTAATTAACCGCTGACCGCCACCAGTTGCACACATTCACACAGCGCTATATTTTAACACAAACTCGGTGTACGACTTAACAATGTAGAGCAGACAAAGAAAGGAGGAGTAAAGTAGTGAAGCGAACTCAGCTGGTCTCGTTTACACGTCGATCGTTGCTATATGAATGGTCTTTGCGAATGGCTAGTGGCGGCTACGTGCTAATGTAATCCTTGTCGCTTTAATTACGAAATTCCACAAGCTGGCGGCCAACAGCCAACGGCCAACAGCATTGACGATGACAACCTTTATACCGATTGCACCTAAAGCGGCTTAAGTGCGACTTTTGCCAAGCACTTATCTCTATGCTTGTATGCGTGTGTGTGTGTGTGTGTGTGTGTGTATGTGACAAGGCAAGCACGAGGGTAAGGATGAAACGTTGCTGCGCGTTCTCGGCTGACCAAACTCATTTAATTCACTTTGTTACACGACGAGAACGACAACGACGAGGACAACAGCAGCGACGAGAATATTGGCAATGTTGGCAAACAAAATGCCAAGTGTCGTAAAATTAACGTAGCATACTTTTGAGCACTTTCACTAAACTATCTAATTTAATTTGATACTTTGTTGTAGTTGCTATCGCAGTTGCTGCCTAAGTTTCTAAGCTGCGGGGCATCATTTAATTTTCTATGCAACATTTTTGTTCACATCATGTTAGTACACAAAAGATTTTTTTTGTTGAATTTTAAGTTGTTAAATCATGCATTCGATAGAAAAAGTCATTAACTCTCGACATTTTCATTAAAAATGACTTTGTGCCTTAAATTAAGTTCGCTCAGTTCATTGCTTCTGTCTATGTCCCAAGCAACGAAGCAAGCAATCAGCATGGTAACCAATGAACGACCTTCATTAAAGCGACCATTTTATAGCTCTTCATTATATCATTATATGAATACTTAATTGTATGCCTTAATTGACATGGCGCCAAGGCGAGGAACTGGTTGAAGGGTGGCTACAAATGAATATGAAGTCTGCGCGTTTCAACGATTTTTGAGTGCTTTATAAGCAGTTGTCAAAGTGTACTCAATTAGAACAAGCTTATTTTCGAAAAAAAAACAATCATTAATAATTAAAACAAAAACCTCAAGGACTAAAAAAATTAGCTTTCTGTGATTTGTGACGGAAGGGACCGAAAATATGAATTCTTAGAAAATAAGAGATTCAATTTTTGTCGACTTTGGACCCTCTAGCCGTTAAAGTTTTCTGAATTTCAAACCTTCATAATTTAAAAATTATAATAGATAGAGCATTTATTTGTTCGGCAAAAATGTAGCTTGCGGTCTCAGCTGTAGTTTATTGCCTCCCACCTTTTCCAGTTTCGGAGATATAGTCATTTGAAGTTATTTTTGTGACACTGATGAAAAATTCCATATAGTATATAATTCGTATATAATTCATAATCTGATGCCATTTTAAGATATATTGTCAGTAAATAACCAAATTATATTAGTTTTAATGATATAAGCCATCAAAAACACAGTTTTGGAATAAATAAATTTCAATTTTAAAACGAGTAGAACGAAATTCGCGTGTTAGACTGACGTATGTGCGCTGTGGCTCTATATAACATAGGAGTATAAGTGATATTTTTTTGTTTCGAATTTTCTATATTACTTACTTCACAATACAATGAGAGATCTTTACCATACAAAGCGTAGGATTTTCAATCTTTTGAAAATGCTCTATTTATTTTTTGAAGAGTTCACATTGAAGTCAGTCAGTATGACAGCTCAGTGAGTTCTTATACTCACAAATACATCATTACTAATAAATTTGCCAATAGCGCACATGTTTTGTTAACTAATTTCATTTATAATTTATATGCAGATGACATGTATAATATTTTGCGCTCTGCAATGTTAAAAATGTATGACACTTGAAGTCAAACATACATAAGTTTGATTTGTTGCATCTGCAAGCAAAGCTAGCCTAAAGACAACCTTAGCAAAAACAAAAGCAACAAAAAAACATTAAAGTTAACTCTGTGTATTTTGCAATAAAGCAGACCGAGAGCCATAAAACTAACATGAAGGTCGTTGGCTAAAGCTCCATGGCATAGCATGGCCATGGCTCGGCAAATGTCAGGCAAATTAATGGAATTTCTAATTGTTTGAATGTCGTTGCCTTTGCGTTAGACCAAAATTATAAAACATGCCCAGCAAGCATAGACTGATGGTCGCTGATGTCGACGATGACGACAACGAGACAGACGTGACAGATGGCAAAGTGACTGAAGGAACACCTGCAAATGGCACAATGAGCCACAAGCTGAGGCAATATTATTTTGTTAGTTTTGGCAAATGTCATACGTTCTGAGTGAACTACCGTTCAGTTCAGTTTACTATATGTTAATTTATTTGCAGCAAACTGAGCTCATTTAGCACACAGCACACACAAGTGTATGAAGTGACCATGTGTGTGTGTGTGCGTGAAATTATTTGCATGTAAATTTGCGTGTGTAAGTTTGACTGTTTAAATTAGCTTTGGTTTTGCTCTGAGCTGTGCTGTTGTTGGATTGTAATGAAGTTATCATGTTGACACTCGGCTACGTTATTTACATGAATGCGCGAGTAAGCACAAATGTCCTAACACAGGCACAAGGCTGCTAACACATGTGTATGTGTATGTGTATGTGTATGTATGTGCCAATGCCATAAGCATGTACATTAACTTTCGTCGTCTACTGTTGATGTTCATTTCATTTAACATCTGCATTAGCAAATACATGAACACACACATACACACACATACACACAAATACAAGCTGATATTTATTATAAACATAACTCATACAATGTTGCTGCCATTTTTGTTGTTATTATTTTTCGCTTGAATGTCGTCAACAGGCAACGCAATACTAATTCCTTTTGAATAATATCGCCCACTTAAACTTACAACTTAAGCAGAAGCACACACACATACATATAAAGACCCAGTAGGAAATTGGAATGCTTCCAAAAATTCTGAAGGAAATGTGCTGATAGTTTGTTATTAAAATAGGCGTTTATGAAGCATTTGATTGAAATTGAAAGTTTTCGGATCTACCTTGTTTAAGTAAAAGTGCTTCCATGCTCCTTCAAAACGCCTTCAAAGGTAAGCGGTTCACATTAAGCTTTAAAAGTAGGCAATTTGAAACGGCTTTTTCAACAGTATTCTCATTTTTCCCTCTGGGTTGCTAATCATACAAACACAAACAGACAGACAGACAGAGAGACTAACAAGCACACGCATTCATATTTTAATGTATATTTATTCTCATGAGCTCGCTTCGCTTTGGTTTGTTTTCTTACTTGTATCCTTGTGTCTCTCTCTTTTTCTCTCACTAGCACACGACTTGTCTCTGTCTCAGTTTGTCAGTCAGTCAGTTTGTATGAGAAGTTTTTGTCTCCTTGCATTGCCGGTTAATGTCACTTTACGCGATTAGCGACATTCTCTCAATTCGTTTCAGTTCTTTTGACTTCAACTCAGCTTAGCACAGCCTGTCATTGTCATGCTCGTTGTCAACGACGTTGTCAACAATGTTGACGTTATCCTTGTGGTTGTTGTCGTTGTTGTTGTCATTGACGCGGATTTTGTTTTGCCAACTCAATCAGCGCACAGCTCAGAGTTTCACTGTTCATCAATTTATTGCGCTGAGCCGAGACTGAATTAATTATGTTAATGGCAACATTGTTTGACAAATAAGCAACAAAGATTTTTATTTTCAAATAACAGCGATAATTCATACAATTTCACTTTTTCAAATCCCACTTGCATTTGGCATTTTCAAAAGGAAGTTAATTACAAACGAGCCTTAGTTTCGACGCACTTCATGCGACTTCAGTTGCTTTCGCATTTCCTGTTTTTCCCACATAAAAGAGAAATGCCACAAAGTCGAAGTAATTGATTAATTTTGTGTAAATAACAAATTTCAATTCAATAATGCTTTAATGGCCTCAACACAACTAATTTAATAACAATTGTGCATCAAACGAGCACAAAGCACACAAGGCTTTTTTTTCAATGAGAAATAAAAATAAATAAACAAAATTGAATGAAATTTCCGCTTATTTCATTACTTACAACATGACATTTTCAAATGTCCTTCAAGCGGCGGTTTGCCGCACGCTTCTCTCACACACACTCATACACACGCACACACATGCGTCAAGTGCAGCACACAACGAAATTGTTGCTGACTTTTGATGTTGGCTCTATGACATCACTGCGAACCATCGATGTCAATAAATTCAAATAAAATTCAATTTCCACACACACACACAAACACACACACACACTTATACATATATGAATAAAGTAAGTGAAACTTGTACCAAAATCAATTTAAATTCACAAAGCAACATGAATGGCGTCGCAGGCAACACAGAGTGTCACCATGTTGTCCACGCTGAACATATTGGCCAGCCGGCCGGCAGGGAGACAGACAGACCGAGACGGACAGACAGGCAGGCAGTGAGACCGCTCGACAGACAGACTCATATTCCCTGCCTGTAGCTGAGGCACAAGTTGACATGCTCAAATGTCTGTAGGTCTGTCTGTCTGTCTGTGTATGGGTGAGCACGCGTATACCATATCGCATTATGACAGGCCAACTAAGTCCCTTAGTGTGTGTGTGTGTGTGTGTGTGTGTGCGCTGACTTATTGACACAAATTCGTTTACCTAATTTCATTAATTTCGCTCGCATGAAAAGTAAAACTTTTGCACAAAAAAAAAAAAAGAAAAAGAATAACAAGAACAACAAAATTCGCACACACCCTCACGTGACTTTTCCCATATTTTTTGTTGTTTCTTTTTGCTTTTTTTGAGCTTGTCCTTCGGGCACGTTCCAAAGGCCGAAGTTGGCCAATCGAGACGAAACTTAATTCAATGATTGCTCGGTGAGATTTATGCTTGTGCGGCAATTTGCATCATTTGACCGAACCGGAAGTGACAAGTCAGCAGAAATTGCCCAGCCTTTCAATGCCGTCACACTAGTAAGAATGCAAAATGGTGACGCGTGTCGTAATACTGATATTCAAAATGTTGCTTATGATAATGACAATAATAATGAAGATGATGATGTATGAACAAATGATCGAACGAACGAATGTCGCCTAAGGTGTGAGATAACAAAAAAAAAAGAAAGAGATAATAAAACAAAAATGACAACCAACCAGTCAAGTTATTTGCTTAATCATCCATGGTTGTGAAATGTCATCAGTCTTTGTTTGGTAAGAGTTGTCCTCCACCCAACTCGGAGTGTGTGTGTGTGTTGGACGCGTACATGTTACACGTTGTCTACACATATATTATGAAATCGATTTGTTTCGATTCGATTCGCAATAATAAAATATTGGAAAGTACCAACAATAAAAAGAAAGCAAAGCGAAGACAAAGAATAAATACATTGAACATTAACTTTTCTTTCTTTTTTTAGTTCTGCTGCTGATTATACCCTGCACACTTAATGTGCCCGGGTATATTAAGTTTAAGTTAAAGAACGAAAAATCACATAAAATATGTCCCATCTACACTTCTTACTTCTCTTCAGTGTTACCCTGAAAGACGAACAAACTGAAATTTTTAATGAGTTCTAAATTTTTGGACCGAAATTCTTGAAATTTTTAATAATACATAAATGGGCAATGTAAAATGCACAGTACAAAATTTTTTCCAGATGATCCATGGCATGATCCAACATTTGTGCAGAGTGTATTATATTGTCAACCTCACTTGTTTCATTTTTACTACTGTTGCCTTTCATCTTTGCTCTGCGACAAAGCTTGGCACTTTTGTATTTTTACGCCTGTGGTTTGCGCGTCTCTTCTGCCGTCCCACTTCACTTCACTCGCCATCACACACTCTGCACAAAAACTCTGCTCATACTCTGTGTATTTATGCTTTTTGTAGATTTATGATATTGATTAATGTCTGCGACTGTTTGTGCTGTGCACCCACGCAAACGACTTTTGGCGTAATGATTCGACCCATCACAATAATATTTATTTGCATTAAAAGCGTGTGCCGACTTCTTTGCTTCTCTTCTTTCTCTCTTTTTTTCTTTCCGATATTTCGCTTTTGTTATTATTTATATTGCTTGACAATATTTCACAATGCTTTTAGCCCATTAAATGCCTGAAATTGACATAAATGGGAGAAATACAATAATATCGAAATTCAAATTGTTATTGCAGGCTCACTCTCACTAATGGAAAACGAATGAAGCATAGTTATTTGATGATTGACGTTATTTAAAAATCATAAAATTTTTTTAAGATCCCGACGTGATTTATTGCCATTTAATGTTTTCCAAGCATTTAATTTTTTTTTATAACACTTCACGTGTGAAAAGCGCTTATTCATTATTAACATAATAATGAAATAATCTGTGGTGAGTATATATTGTTTGACTACAATAATTATAAAGAGTAATTGCTTGACAAATGAATCTTTCATATAATAGACATCTCGAGAGTAAATTTCAAGATTTTTTTGTACTTTAAGGAAACCCAACAAAGTAAGTAGGTGTGGGAGTATATGTTTGGGTTCCCTAACTTATCTTACCTCAGCACTTTTCGTAATGTGTCTAAATTGAACTTAAACATGTAAATTCAAGATAAAAATGCAATAGAACCATGAATATAACTTTTATATGCTCTCAATGACATGCACTTTCATAACAGTTAAATGCGCATGACCTTCATATCATATAATAAAATGTCACTAGAATAACTTTTCTATACCGAATTAAAAGCCTTTTGGAAAGAAAAAAAACCTTTTAAAAATCTGAATAATTTTACGTGGAATACAAAAGCAACAAACCGCAAAATGCTTTTCATACACAAGCGCATCATTCAATAAAACATTCATTCATTCATTGAAACACTTTTGGATTCATTCAATTGCACACGACTAGCGACGGCAGACGGCTTAGAATTGTATAAAGATTGAAATACCCATGGAGGAAAACACTAAAGTCACGCCATTTTCAATTGAATTTCAAATCATATTTTCAATAAATACCAAGTCAGAAAGTTATTACAAAAGAAAAGCATATTAAAAAGCACGAATGCGATAAACACAAATAAAAAAATAAAAAAAATAAATGGCAAGGAAAAAAAATGTATTGAAATTCAAATTATAAAAACTTTTATTGAAAACTTCTAACATTGAGGACTGCAACAGCGTTCATATATAATATATATATGATTTCTATAGAGCGCACAGTGTGTTGAAATGTTAAACTGATGTGTGCAAATTTGACTTTTTGGTGTTTTACTTTGTGCGGACACTTTGCCATGGTGCATTCTTCTATCGAGACTCTTGCATGTGTATCTGCACTTGTTGTTAACTTTGTTAGAAAAAATTCACTCTATTGCAGCAACAGCATGTGACTTTCGAACTTGTTTTTCAAGCCATGATGATGTTGTTGATAATCACACAGTTTTTGAGGTATGCAAAAACGAACTTTACTATGATATTGTTTCTTTACAATTTGTATATTACTTTGCTGAGTTGTTAAAATACTTTTGTAAATTTATGCAACATTTACCTGAGCCAAGCCGAATCGAAGCAAAACGTATTGTATTGAATCGCATTGTGTGGCATACAAATGATCGAACGCATGAGTAAGTAAGGAGAGCTCGGCGCAGAACTATGAACACAGCCAAGCTTAGCAAAGCAAATTGTCAAAATCAAAACTTTCGTTATTTATGTTATGAGCATAAATACATCTACATAAATGCGCCTTGATTTATGCAACAAAAAGACGAAAAAAATTAACAAGAAGAGAAAATATGTGTGCTCAATACAAGAATCAAGAATTTACGTTTTGGCAGTAAAACAAAATGATGAGCTATCAATAAACTTCAGTAACTGTTCTTACTCACCGCACTGTGATTTTCACACACAGACACACACAGGCAAATAAAACGATACATTTTCGAAATGTTATTGTCCTTTTGAAGACGGAAATTTAATGAAATTGATTTTGGATTTGTTGTCTAACATAACAAAGTATATGTGTGTGTGTGTGTCTGTATGTGTGCCAAGTGAATTGAATGAAATTTCGTGGCTCAGTGACTTACCGTTTGCCAAAATTGTATTGCATATTGTCCGGCGCCAGTCTGTTAGGCACATGGCAATGCAATTGTATCTCGATATTGCTACAATGCCAAACACATGATGTTGTTGTGGCAAAAACTTCACAAAATTTAAGCGCAATACGACTTGTTTACATGCGTTAAGCCTCATAACTTCGTCGGCGCCTTTTAGACGCATTGTGCAAACAAAAGTTTGGAGCTCAAACTTAAATTTTCGAAAAGCAAAAACCAACACAAATATACCAAATCAGAAGTTGTCAGCAACTTATAAAGGCGTGCTTACTTAGCACAACTTTAGCGCCCACAAGTATGCAATGCCTTGCGCTTAGAGCACACTATTTCGTTGTATAAACGTGGGTTGATCAATGAGTACACGTTGCAGGATCATGAGGCATTGTTGAGTCAAAATGAAGGTAGGAAAATAACATCAAAGTAATTTCAACATTTTCTAATCTTATTGTGGTGCCACAATGGTTCAGTCAATGATGATCAAAGAAGCACAGGAGAATCAAATCGATTCGATTTTTGGATATTCATGAACATGAAAGTAAAAGATGAAAGTGAAGATGAGATTTATGCATGAACTGTTGGGATCGACCCTCGCATTTATGTAATTACATTCTATTTAACCATGTTAAGCTCATACATAAAATTTTAGCAAGAAAAAAACACAAAACACGAAATTTAATATTCGCATTCAAATTTTTTTGGGTTTTTTTTCACATTCTTTTCACGCTTAATTAAATGTAACGAGTTTTGCATAATCCACACAGTCGAAATGCAGCACGTACGCATTAAAATAAAGTTTGCAAGCCAAAAAAACAAAAATATTAATTTACACCAGATTATAAAAAATGAGCAAAAACATGGGTTGTCCTGTTTTGCATGAGCGAATTGAATGCAAAAACTAAAAATTTCTTAAAATATTTGAATTAAAATGTATATTTTTTGGTGTCATTTCGAAATTTGGCAAAAATTAAGCGATTTTCAAATCGTTTTACTATGCCAAATAACTACTTTTGTAAATTTTCACCGAGCTAAGCCGCTCAGCGTTGTCATGTCTCATGTGTTTTACAAAATGGCGCACTTTTGTCAAATACCGTCACGTAAATCGCATTTTTAATTGCACAAATGATTGAAAATCATTTTAAAATAATTCATTATTTAATATATTTGAAAAGCATTGTTCATAATTTGACGAGTGCTATCAACTGTCAACAAATTTAACATGCGCCAAAAGCTAATGAAATTACATGCAACAAAAGCAGCTTTAAATAATAAACTGTATGAGTTGAGTTTTCATTTAAACTGCGCTTTAGTAGTTTATGGCAATAAAATGTACAAGTTGAAAATGTATGCTTGACTAAGGCAGAGCACAAAATTCTATTACAATGGCACGAAATACGGAAGTTCAAAGGATGTCGCGTCTCGAAATCAACTAACTAAGAAAGAGGAAACAATTCTGTCCGAAAAAAGAAAACAAAAATGAAAAGCAAAGAAAAGAAAACTAAAAAGGTTAGCAGGCGTGTCAAGGAAAACAGCAAAAAACGTACACTTCCCAAAAGAGAAAACAGAGGCAAAAGAGGCTGCTGATGCTGTTGGCCTAAGCAAAGGACCCACTGACTGGCTGAGTGACTGACTGAGAACAAGGACATGGCCAGAAGAACACAGCAGCACGTCAACATTTAGTTTGTGTTGCTACACGTTTCATTTTTGTGTTATTTTTAGATAGCGCAGCAGCACAACATTTTTGCACTTTTAGCTTTATTTTGGTACTCTTTTTTTTTGCTGACTTTGTTGTTTAGTTTATAGCTTGTGTTGTTGGTTGCTGTTGCTTGTATTTGGTTAGTTTAAAGTTTAGCATAATTTACTTGAAAAGTGTGAAAATGTATTTTAGTCATTTCTGTCGTTTGATGCTACTTTGTGGTTATGGCAGACTTACCTAACATTGTGGCAACAGAAGCGGCAAACGTGCATAAACTTCAGCTCTTGCTTCTGATTTTCGTGTGCTGCGCGCCGAAAAGTATGTAAATTATTAGCAAAGTTTGCACATTTTTTTAACACAACAAAAAAGACTGAAAGAGAAGAAAAAGAGAAGAAAAAGTACCGAAAAAAAAGGATTGCAGTGAAAGCAAATTTTTTCTTTGTGACATTTTTTCGTACTTTTGACTTTCATATCGTGGCAGGCGAAATTTTAATAGAAAAATCTGCAAAAAAAGGATACACGCGCCATAATTCTTAATAAAAAGTTGGGACACAAAAAAACAACAACAACAAAAAAAGGTTAAAATAGGTGAAAGACGCATAAATTTTACATTTCGATTTCGTGCTAAAAGTCTTGCAAGGAATTATTCAAGGCAAATAAACGAGAGAGATAGCGACGAGTTGCAAAGTGTAAGCAACTTTAAAGTGAAGAAGACAAAGAAGAAGCAGAAGCAGAAAATATGCTGTCACATTGAATATTGTTGAGACCGAGGTAAGTCAACCTTGCACACACACACAGAGACACACACGCACTTGTACGCTTCACTTACAACGACTTTGAGTGGCCTACTTTGGTCCTTTTTTTTACTCTGTTTGCTTCGTCCGTTGATTGTTTGTTTGCTTGTGTTTGTGTGTGTGTGTGTTTGCTCTCCCGCTTGTCGTGTTCATATGTGTGTTTTGTGTTGTTGTTGTTGTTGTTATGTTGCTTGCTTGCTTGTTGTCCTTACCATTGCGACAATTTCATGCTCTGCACTTGACATTTGGTATTTGTTGAAATTCTAACACTGTAATTGCGTCCGCGTTCGTTCGTATGTGTGTGTATCTATGTCCTAAGCTATTTCAATGTTACCATTTATTTTTTTTCTTTGCTGCCGTTGATGTTGTTATTTGTGCAATTTGTCCAAGCATTTTCCTGCTCTTGTGCGCTCTTGCGGAAATTATTATTTTGTTTAATGATTTGTGTTTAGTTTCGTAATTGAATGAAGAAAACAAAAAAAAAACAAAGTGTAACTCTCTTGACGTTCTTGACCCTTTTGCCTTTCGTTCTGAAACATAAATTTACAACAACACCAACAACAAAAAGAATTGAAAGTGAAATTTATGAAATTTTTGCAAAACTATTTACAGAAGGCAAAATTGTTAACGAATTTCATCCCTTTTTTTTATACCCTCCACCACACTTGAGTGACAAGGGTATATTGAATTTGTGCTGTTAACTCATGTTAAGTGTTAGGTGAAATCCTATAAAGTATACATGGTATACAAGATCCGTCCTTTGTTCACACCACTTGAGCGAGGTGTCACAAGCCCCTCAAGCTACTGCAAGTGCCATAGGTAAAAAAAAAATAACAATCTCGTGTCTCTTTAAAGTCGTTTCAACGAAGTTATACCCATCACTTTTAAAGTTGTTGTTGTTATGCATAATTATTTTGAGCGCATGTCATCTCTGAATTATTGTTGTAGCGCATTATGTCATCTGCTATGCTCGACTATAACACTCATACTTAATATTCACGCGGCAAGCATCAACAAATTCAAGAAATTTTCGACATTTCGTAGCCAACGCGCGCAAATATATATTTTCACAAGGCAAAGTTCATTGTCAATTGATTTTCGTGTCCTTTCGTTCATGCAAAACAACAAAAAAACCAAAAAGGAAAAGGGAAATAATTTTCATTTTACTTCTAGCAAGCATTTCTTACTTGACAGTTTTGTAATGCAGACCATTGAAGCAAAACACTTTCTAGAACATTATAATATAAATGGAAAAAAAAATAAGAAACGCAAGAAAAAAAAAAACAAATTACTTTTCGTATTTGCTTCAATGCCTCAATTAATATAAAAATTTAATGCCGCGCACAATTTTTGTTGTCACACGTGGCAAGGCAAAATTATACTTGACACAGCACAAATGCAGACCTGTACAAATATCAGTGCATACTTATGGGGGCGCATGTAACCGTGAACTTTACCGAGGTAAGCGTGACTTTTGCTTTGTAAGCAACTTTACTACTTATATACATATATATGCATATATACTTATATATGTCTGTTTGAGTTACCTACTTAACTCAATAAAGATGATGTGCTGAATAAGCAAAAATGACAACAGCTTATAGCTGACATGCAAACGAGTTGGCAACATTTCCATTTAGCAAAGGGCGAGCAATGCGTATTTGCTTGTTTGTAAAGCTAAGCAAATAAGTGGCAAGGAACAACAACTTGAGCTTATTTGAATTTGCAATTCACCAAATCAATTAAGTACTCATTGCTTGATTATTGCTTATCGTTTATTGCAGTTGCTCTATGGTATATAAGGGAACACTTTATTAATGTTTAGATTTGAATATGTTTGTATATTTTCAACATTTACTGTTGGCAAAATGTTAAATTAATTATTATTTTCAAGCCACAATAATAAATGCAACATTCCAATTTTTAAAGAACGTTAAATTGATGGATTTGTAGATTAAAGAGGTTACATTCCCACTACGAAGAGCAATTTGTCTTATTAGTTCGATATATCAGCTGGCTAGTGGCAAAAAAGCTTTAGACTGAATACTTTATTCATCAAATATATATATGACATAAAAGGGGAGCGTGAAGCAAAACACCATTTACTCTATATTAAATTATATAGCTTATCTGTTCGTAATAATAAATCCTGGCCGTTTCTATTATATCCTCTTCATATATTAATGTGCGATGCACGCATAATGAATAGAAGAGAATCCTATATTATTTATAAATAAAAAAAAATCGTTTATTTTTTATCAAAATTTAAAAATATTTTTGTTCTTCATTTTTAAATTTGCAAACTCGCTTAAAACGCAAAGTTAAAATTGTTCAAATGGAAATTTTGCTTGCCTTCATGTAATCAAAATTAAATTATAATTTTTTTAGCTCATTTCCGCTTTGGCTTAACTGGAGACCTTCAGCTCACACAGAATGGAAAGCAACGAAAATGAATGCAAAATGAAAATCAAAAAAACATGTGCTCATTGCATTTTAATGAGTTATTATTACCTAAAATTTGTTCAAGCAAAGAGCACTCAGTTTTTACACATAGTAATAAGTGAGTCTAACTTTGTTTTGTTGATTGTCATATAAATACAAAATTTTTTTTTATTTTTAGTATATATTATAAATACACGACGAAATGTTGGAAAAATGCTTATGCAAATGGGACCTTTTCGATGGGACCTTTGGAGTTGTAATTGCGACTTGCATCTTGTCGCTTATTGGCATTGCCTGGTTTCTTTATATAGTAATAAGTCACGAAGGTAAGCAAGACACCTAAGGGATCACCATAACAGAATATAAGTAATCAATTTGCATTACAGATATGCCTTTCGAAACAAAAGCGGACATCTACACACCCTACTTAGTTATTATCGCATGCGTGCTGATGATCATCGCATCCATTCTGCTCTACGTGTCGCTCAGAAAGGTAAGCATGTATTTGAAAACTTTTGAATGGCATGAAGTCATGAATCAACTCTTTACTAGGATATAGGATGGATGGTAGTAATATGGCTATTTGTCTGTGGCGTAGCTCACATTGTAGGTTTTCTCTTCTTCATGAGTTTAATGCTGAAAAAGGATTTCATTTTCGGCGTCTTGACTTTTATAATCTTAGGTGAGTTTTGGCATTGAACAATGACATTTTGTTTGTAATTTAAATATTTGCAACTTTTTAGTGGCTTATGGATATTGTTGGCTGATCGTGTATTCTTATTACGAAGATCAATACGGAGATGATATTTACTAGTCTGCAGACTGACAAGTTTCAAATGAACAAAATACAAGAAAATAAATAATTTTATTAACCATAAATTAAAAGATGCGATACGGTTTTTTGTACTCAATATAGAATAAGCCAAGTCGGAACACCATATGTACTATGGTAATTAAAACTTTACATACTTCTTCTTCTTCTTTGATCTTTCTCGTTGCTTCATAATTGCCTAATTGTGCCAACTTTTGTTTGGTTAAACTTATCAGTGTGTCTTGTATGATCTTGAAATTTAAATGCTCTTAGCTCAGAGTACACTTCTTCATTTATCATTTTTATTGAGAACATCAAATATCTCTGCATAAAAACGATAAAAATGAGTGCGTGTGAATCAACTGTATTGTGTGTTGCTTTTTGAAAATTTTTTTATCGTCTCTCTTTTACTAACATAGAACTACATACGTGACGTATAACGTGAGCATTGCGAAAACTCTCCGCATAATATTGTTTAAATATGTTCACTCACACATGAAAAGTTTTAATAAAAGTCACACAGTAATACATCTCTTTGTCGCAGTCGAAGTCGCAATAGCCGTGTTGTTGGCAAGCTTACAAAATGAAGGTTTCTTACTAAAAATGCCATTTTTGTGATCATCACGAACTATTTTCCGTTTTCTTTCATACTAACAAATTCATGACTTAACTAACAGAATTATTGATGAACTATTTAATAGCTTTCCATGGGCACTCAGTAGTTTGTATAACCAGCTTATATTCATTCATGTATTGATGCTCGAAACTTTATTTTTAAAATAAATATTTTATGTTTTTTACAGGTTTCTTTGTCAACCTCCTAGAGTCTTTACAAATACAACACATAATCAAATAATTTATTTATACTCACATTTTATCTACAAGCATGATGTTGACTCAAGTGATGAACATTGAATTGATTCATTTATTCAAAGCAAAAGTTAATTACCTGTAAATAAACAAAAGGAACATTTATCAAGCAACATTCATGAAACTTATACTGAACATTATGTGCAAATTTTGCGTTTTTTAATAATATAAATAATCAACAAACTAATATACTCAGAAATAAATTGAACATTTTCCTTCATTTTACTGCATTTCACCAAAAAACATTCGTAGATGTCTGTAAGTAAGCTACAAAAAATTATATGAAGTCTGAAGTACTTCCAAAATGTTAAGCGCTCAAAGTAAACACTCTTGTGAGAATATTTATAACCATAAAAAAGTTTCTATTGTGGCAAACTCACTTGCAACTGTAGAAATGAAGACAAGTCGCTTTGTAAGCACATGAAACTCAAAATGAGTTGCAGCATTTTTCAGCGCAATCTCTTTTTCTTATTTTTGGTTATGAGAATAATGCAACAGACAATGAGAACTTGAAGAAAAGAAGCAAAGTAACAAGGCAACAAAACGGTAAATTGAAAATGTTTGCTGCCTTCTGCATTTACTTCATGCTGAAAGACAGACAGAAAAATAAAGTCGCTATTTTGCAGAGTTTTTATAACTCGAAAATATTAATCTTGCCATAAGGTTTGTAACGTACAGAAGGAAGTATCTTGGATCATATAAAGTATATATATTCTCGATAAGCACGGTGTAACTATTTGATGGCACTGTCTGCCTGACACTGTCCACCTGTGTGTTTCATAAATATCTATATATATATGTACATATATATCTCAGAATCAACTTGATTGAATCACTATACCATATAGCACCCATAGCAATGATCAATTCATCTATGTTAGTACGATCTGATGACTAATGAATACATCTCCCAAAAGAACAATTGCTCAAAACATATGTTCTCACTCAAGAATGCTTGAGAGTGTGTTGAAGCTTCACTAAAGCCGAAAAAAACATGCTCTCTAGCCACAAACTTAAGCACAACTCAACTTCTTTAAATAAGTTTACATAAATAATGAAATCAACTTCAAATTGCATGCAACATGGCGCTAACTTGTCATTGTCTTGAAGACATTTTTCGCCGAACGTTTTTAATATATGTTAATAAAAGTAATAAAATAAAATAAAACACAATTGAAGTTAATATGTACGCGGTGCTGGTGGTATTGAGGCCACGTCGTCACCGAGCGTTTCATCAATGACTTTGCGATATTTGAACACGATGCAACCCTCATCGCCGACTGCATAGGTCAAAGTGTGCTTACGCCAATGGCAGTCAAATGGCTTCTTCTCTTGACCGGCAACCGGCAAAGAGTAATCATATTCATCAATGCGCTTCTCAAAGTCTTCGCGTGAATGCGAGCCACGTGATTCCTTGCGATTTTCCATAGCGTAAATGATGTGCAGCGCATTTACGAGCATGTTCTGCAATTCGAGCGTCTCGACCAAGTTCGTATTCCAGACAAGTGTGGAATCATCGACCTTGACCTCTTTAAACTTTTTGCACAAATCAATGACAAGCTCCTTACCCTCCTCCAGTAATTTGCCCTCGCGAAAGACCGCGGCATGTTTAGTCATGCAACGTTGCAATTGATCGCGCAACTGGGCCGTCGTATATTTACCCTTTGCCTTGCGCAACATATCCAACCTACACACTGAAGCCATGCCCAAATCGGGGGGCACCTCAGGACCCTTCTCGCCCTTCTTGCATGTTTTCATGATGTCAATGGCACATGAGCGCCCGAAAATGATCAGATCAAGCAATGAATTTGCGCCTAGCCGGTTAGCGCCGTGCACAGAGGCGCATGAGGTTTCGCCGCACGAGTAAAGTCCCTCAACCTCCACTTCACAACCCTCGGGATTGACTGTGGTCACCTTGCCCATGTAGTTTGTCGGTATGCCGCCCATGTTGTAATGCACGGTTGGCAATACCGGCACCGGATCCTTGGTCACATCGACCTTGGAGAATATTTTCGCACTCACAACAATGCCGGGCAGCCGTTTCCTAATGACATCCGCATCGATGTGATGCAACTGCAGATGCACATGATCCTTGAGCGGACCACAGCCATTGCCATCCAGCACTTCCTTGGTCATGGCACGTGCCACGACATCGCGTGATGCCAAGTCTTTGGCTTTCGGCGCATAACGTTCCATGAAACGTTCACCCTTGGAGTTCACAAAGAAGCCGCCCTCGCCGCGCACGCCCTCGGTGATCAGTACACCCGCGCCGTACAGACCAGTCGGATGAAACTGCACAAACTCCATGTCCATGAGTGGTAAATTAGCGCGCGAGACCCATGCGTTGCCATCCCCCGTACACGTGTGTCCGGCCGTAGTTGAAAAATAGACACGGCCACAGCCGCCGGCCGCAACAACCGTATTGCGTGCAAGAAAACGATGAAACGTGCCATCATCCAACTTCCAGGCCACACAGCCCACACACATGTCACAGAACATTAAAATGTCCAGCACAAAATACTCAATAAAATAATGCAAATTCTCGCAATACTTCAGCGTCTGACCGTACAACGTGTGTATGAGCGCATGGCCCGTGCGGTCAGCCACAGCGCAGGCACGCCGCGCCACACCACCTTTGCCATAGCCCAAGGTCTGGCCGCCGAAGGGCCGCTGATAGATCTTGCCGTCTTCTTTGCGCGACCACGGCATGCCATACTGATCCAGCTCGATCACGGCCGCCTCGGCCTCCTTGCACATGTAGTGTATGGCATTCTGATCGCCCAGCCAGTCGCTGCCCTTCACCGTATCGAAGAAGTGAAACTTCCACTCGTCCTTGTCCATGTTGCCGAGCGCCGCATTCACGCCGCCCTGCGCGGCTACCGTATGCGATCGCGTCGGGAACAATTTCGACAGACAGGCCACCTTGTAACCCTTCTCGGCGAGGCCAAATGCGGCGCGCATGCCCGCACCGCCAGCACCCAACACGAGCGCATCATAATGATGATCGGACATTTTCAACTCGGAACCATCATCTTTACGCAAAATTTTGCTAGTGTGCAGATAGCGCAACTTGTTGGCGTGCCAAGTGCGATTGACACGTAAAATGTTGCCAAGCCGCTTGCGCAACATTATATGTTGATTGATGGAGTGATTGACTTTTACCAAATTGTTTATAACAAAAAAATATAAGTAATTGTTTATTATACGTAAAATGTTTTCACTGCCAAAACTTCTATAATAAAACTGAGTAAAGTTTTTATTGGCATGCTTTGCTTGTCTTACTTTTGTTTCAAGCAAACTATTGAAGTGTTTGATGAAGCAAACGTTGGCTTTCATTTTCCACGAAAAAAAATGCTGTGATGATTTGGCAAATAGCGCAAAAACGGAACAAAGAAAACAAAATGTACATGTAAACACATGTAAACACGGTTAAAGAAAATAAAGTTGGAAAAAAATAAACGAACGAACGAAAAATTCAATCCAAACCAATCCAAACGCAAAGGTAAACAGGAAAAATGCAAATGAGTCTGAGCAAAGAAGCAAAAAGCAAATAGACAGACACGCCATGAGACAAGGCAATGG
The DNA here is from genome assembly GCA_037044515.1 of Phortica magna. Taxonomy (NCBI): domain Eukaryota; kingdom Metazoa; phylum Arthropoda; class Insecta; order Diptera; family Drosophilidae; genus Phortica; species Phortica magna. The sequence goes on along the minus strand of JBAMBP010003042.1, from coordinate 88,524 downwards.
CGAAGCATAACCAACCCAAGGCACGCCACGAAACGCCGACGGCTGTTGAGAAGGGGTATACACACAGGAGATAACATACGAAAAGAGGCAGTCTGACGGACGGATGGATCGATGGATGGACAGACTAACCGACCGACCGACCGACCGACCGAAAGAAGAAGTCGGGTAAAAGACCAAACAAACGTAAGAACACACGAGAGTTGTTGGCTTGGCCCAAGGAAAATTAAGAGGCCGAGTTTTAACACTTTGCGGCGTTCGCAGCGAAGCAGAATCGAAGGCAAACAAAAACAACAAATAAAGTTCTAAACAAACAAACCGTGTTCAATGCTGATAAGAAATCGGTAATGAATGCAGCAGCAGCAACAACAAATATACATGACCAGGAAGACAGACATACATACATATAGCGCGGTGTAGAAAAGAGAGAGAGAGCAGTTGCGTAGGCAAAACAAAAGACTTAGACAACGAACTTGCTTGGTGAACTCAAAAAACCCATAGCTCATTTAGTCTGTCCACATACGCTTCAAATGAAATACAAATACTCTGCTCTAATTACATTTATGACAATCCACCGCCAATATACAACCTTTTTGCTGCCTAATTTTCGTAAATTTGTATATTACCGCACAGTACAAAAAGACCTTTTTATACGTTTACGAACCGAAAACTAATTAAGGCGCGGAAATTCATTAAAACTATCATAAAATCGCAGCATTGTTTGCCATACGCAACAGACACGTCGTTGGTCAATGGCAGAAAGGTGCGGTGAGTAATGAGGGTAGGCAAGGACAATGCGAAAGGGTTGAGCGTGAAAAGCGTGCGACTAATTTTCTTGGAAGCGCAATTGTTTTCGCAATGAATAAATGATGATCGATTGAGGCGAAAAAAAAATCGTATTTTGGCTTTTTATGAATGAGCGCACAAATTCAGGAAAGACTTTGCAGAATTCTTCACAATTGAATTTTTGAGCATTTCAAATGAGACTACAATTCAAAGTTGGAGCGTGGCACATGTTATTTAAAAAAAATATATATTACAATTGTGAAAAATGTTAATTTTGGTAAACAAAATAATTTTATTTAAACAAGCGAAGCACATTTGCTTTATAACTGTAAAAACGAAGCTTAACAAACAATTTTTAATGCGAGTAAACCATTTTTCTCAAAATTTTCAATTCAACTTTTTTTTGTTTGTTTCTAAGAAAGCCAAAAGAGGAACAACAACATAGTAGCTGTAAATAAGCCATTGTATCTTACTGAAACTAATACATTTTTTTTTCTTGTCGTACAACTTTGATTGAATATCAGGTTTTCTTTTATTTTTTTTTTTGATGATTTGATTGAATTTCATACTTTGTTGATTTTTCTCATTTACATGTTGTTTTGGTTTAAATCAACAAAAAAACACAGACAATCAACAACAACAACATTTACTCAAAAGAATACTTTAAAAGTAACTTTTCGCTGCCTTCTTTGGTTTATGTGTTTTTCGTTTTTTAGTCAATGACACGCAGCAACCGAAGATTTGACAATCCGGCAAAGATATCAATTTCTTCAGAAGCGCGTGATCAAAAATGAGTTCGCACGAATTTAGAAAAAATGAGAAATAAATAATTTCAATTTGGCAGCAATTGAAATGAGCAAATTTTGCCAAATTCCATTACCAAAATATATAAAAAAAAAAAAAAATCACATGTGAACCTTAAACCGCTTACGTCAAATGTTTTGTAAAAAAAATAATACACAAAAAACGAGTTTGACGTAAAGGCGAAAAGTGATGGCTCACAATGTCTAAAAAACGTATTACAAATATGACAAACATCAACGACAACAACAAAAGACACACAGTTTTAATTGGTTGCTCAAACAAAGCACAGAAAACAAGCGTCTAAACAAATCAAACTCAGTCGCTGTCTGAGCCAACAACAACAATAACAGCGACAATGACAGTCCCCAACTGATAACCTTTTCGTTGCTTGGTCGTACATGCGAACCGCAGAGTTTACAAGTGTAAAAATTGAAGAAAAAGAAACAACAAAAACTCAATACGAATAAAGATCGTGATTTGAGCTCAAAACATGTTTCAGTTTGCTAGTGGCGCGTGTAAGACTACAACTGCAAGACACGAAACAGTGTATAGAAATATTGTATTGTATATTGGTTCAAAGTGCACGGCAAGAAATTTTTGTGGGATAATTCAAATTTATAGATTTCAAAAGATTATAGAAATTAAAGAATAGAGTTTACCCTTAATTACTTAAGCGGCCTCTCCATTAAGAGGTCACTCAAAGATAAAGATAAATATTAAGACTTAGTTAAGATGCTGCCAAATCTGATATGAATGATATCCAATACCTAAACACGTTGTCAGTGAATCATAACGTTGGACCACTTATCTAACAGTGTTATTTACGGATTTAATGGCAATTTAAAATGAAAGAACAATTTAAGGCCGATGCTAATATATAAGTCATTTTTGATTAGAATAAAACATCACTTAATTATATTATTTTTTTTAACTAAACAATCAAAGAATCTCAAGTTAAGAACTTTTATCAAAGCCAACATTATGCGCCGTGTATTGAAATGGTTTCCATTTTGTGCACTTAACGCACGAAAAACTCATTTAAAGGCTCAGACAGCAGACCAAATCAATGCATGAATGAGTGAGCGAACGAACGATCGTGTGTGCCAGTGTGTGCAAGTCTTCTACCTGTTGCCATATTGTTTAGAGCAGAGTGACTGAAACGAGTAACACACGAACAGAGCAATTGAGAGCTTAAACGTCTCGACTCAATGGAGTATATCACTTTACCTGTTAGACACACACAGACGCACACTCAATTGAACTGTGGTAGGTGTGGCCAACAGCTCCTAAGATGTGTAAGCATGAAAGAGTCAGCAATATATGGCCGACATGGCTTAACTGAGTAAGGTGGGCCGAGCAGAAGATGACAGCAAAAGGTGAGCCAAAAAAGACAAACGACAACTCTTATGATGGTTGAACAAATTAGCACCGATCGATCATTAGCTCGGGAACGGTGGAAACGTAAACACAGTTTGCGCCTTCGTGTGAATCTCAACCGTTTCAAGACCAAATCGCAACGCACAAAAAAATCATTTTTTAATCAACGTATCGAAAAGTTTTGCGACGGCAATTTTTCCAATATTATAATTGTCAAACGAGTGACTTTCAGTGAAGTGTGTTTACCATTTTTTCTTAGAAAAAATTCAAGAAAATCTTTTTCAAAGGATTACATAACAGAATTCCAAGTGAAAAGAGTTATTTTAATAAGAAAATTGTGAAGTTATCAACAAAAATATACAAACTGCTTAAATCTGTGCATATATTGGCAGAATTTTAACACAAAAACAAATTTAAATTTAATTATATACAAATTTTCAACAAAAAGGTAAAAATTGTATCAAGAAATTAAAAAAAAAAAAAATATTTTTAAAATTATGAGTTATTATACAATATATTGAACCTCTCTTTAAAACTCTTTGTTTGGTTAGAAGTCCAAAATTATATAGCAGTCAGTGTATTCAGTCAAAGACACTCTCAAGGATTATATAGGTTTCCTTATTAAAAACTTGATCAGTCTTCGATATTAGTCAAAAATATGATAAGCCAAGAAATAACTTATTAGAAGTCTGCGTTTTTGTTTACTAATCAACAAAATGTCACAAGCAGACTAAATTTAGATCAAGTTTTCAGTCTCACCATAAATTATTCTATGGTCCAACTAAGAAATTCGCACAATTCATTGTTGACACGTGCCGCGGTTTTCTTATTTTTAGCACTTTTTTGTTTTTATTTTCAGTTGTGCGGTGAGATACATTTATGATTATCACACGCAGCGATTTTAATGCTTGAGCGTGATTAAAATAAAGTTGCTAAATTTCACACTTCTTGCTTACAAAAAAGTGAGACACATCCTACATTGCAATCGAATGCAATACACATGGTAAACTCAACTCAATCAAACCAAAAATTCATTCAGTAATTTTTGTTTTCGTTTTTTCGGTAGTTGTGTCAGAAATAATAATACATCATTTTATAAAAACTTAGCACACAAACGTGAAAATTGTCACCAAACTAATTATTTTGACTCTCGATTTGTGCGTTCATTCAAAAATTTGATAAGCGTTTTTAAACATGTTACTCCTTGTTCACTCTTGTTTTTACTTGTTGTGCCACAAATGACGTACGCACTTTTCAAATTGCATACTAAAAATTTGTACAAACTGTGATTAATTAGTAAGCATTTGTCAAATGCAGATTTGTTTCCTTTAACACTTTGACTTAATTTTATTTCTTTGCGTTGCCGTATTTTTTTTTATTATTATTTAATAGGATAATTTTCATATGCATCGTAATTGGTCGCCGGTTGTCTTCATTGATTAGTAAGTGTAGCTGATTAAACGCCTTCTTTTGCCAGAGTTGGCAAAATTTTTATATGCTTCCTAATTTTCGTGTGAAAATTGTAACTCAGACGAAGAATTATTTGCGTGGGTTGTTTCACTCGGTGTCGGCGGGTTTCTTTGTTATTTTGATTATGAACATTGTGTGATATTAACATTTGTCACCTACTTTGCAACAGACGACTGACGGCGCAAGGTTAAGATTATGATGAGAATGCATATGAGACACAAATAAGAAGCGAATTTTTTTGAATGCATGATAATTGTAATAGCAGGATTTCATTTGTTTTCTAAGACTTTATTGCCTTATACAATACTAATTTACATCACTCTTACTGTTTCAGATCTTTTACAAAACACTTGAAGAAAAACTTTAAACAAAAGACAACAAACCACGCAACCCACGCTTATAATTCTTCAACTCAAAGAATACAAAAACAATATAAAAAATAAAAAAACAGAATAACGTAAATTATTCACACGCAAATTAGTGAGCACATAAGAATTTGCCAACTTCAGCAGCGTCAAAGGCATTTTAATCAGATACAGTCAGTCAGTCATACACACACTAATCAATGGAGACAACCCGCAACCAATTACGACGCATGTGAAAATTATCCTATTAAATAATAAAATAAAAAGTGGAAGTGTTAAAGGAAGCAAACCTGCATGCATAGCACACAAAAAAAGACGAAAAAACTTGACAAATGCTTACTAATTAATTACAGTTTGTACAAATTTTTAGTGTGCCACTGACAAAAGTGCGTTTATGATCGCTCGTAAAAATAATAAAAAAATAAATGCCAATAAAATCGAGTGACACTTGAACTAAAAATAGTATTAAAACCAGAACAACAGCTATTTTTTGCACAGGCTAACTTTGCTAGTTTTTTACAAATCAAAAATCAAACGAGTGAAATAAAAGTAAAGAAAATAAAAATTGTGTTTGTGACATTTTTAACATTGAAGTGCTAAGCTTTTATCACAGCTACCAAAAGTAAAAAAAAAGAGAAATAAGACTATTTAAGTGCGTTTCAGCTGCAACTGTTTTTTTTGTTATAATTGTTGTTGTTTTTGTGTGTATCATCATCATGATGAAGTGTGAAATTTAGCAATTTTATTTTAAATCACTGATAAGCATTTTTATTATTGCGTGTGATAAATATCACACAAAGCGCCGTAACAGTAGCAAAAAAAAGGTAGACAAAAACGTGTTATAAGTGCGATAAAAAGTTCTTCCTGAGAAAACTGTGTGACAAATCGAATTAAGCTTGGTGTGGTTTTTTTGCACAAATCAAAAACTATCAAAACTTCAAAATGCGTAAGTGACTTAAATCCTTTACTTCACCTTCTTTTCATGGTCTCAATGACTTGCTTTACTGCCAAACTTAAAGCTTTTTTGCCACAAGTCAAGCATTATAGACTCAAAGCTTGTTCGATTCGAATCAAATACTAAATAGTAAAAAAATCCTCACAGCAATCAACTTCGTATAGCAAATATTTTGTACAGTCAACTATTGCCATCATTGAGTTTGTTGTTGCCTATTTACTTTATTTATACAATAGAAAATATTTATTCACATCTATGTATGTGCAATATTAAATCAATCTATGTGTATAACTATGTATCTAAGCCGCGTAGCGCTCACCCATCCATCACTCTATTTGATTTACGCATCACTCAAAAGCTTAATGAATCAAAATTGTGTACTTTGATATTTGATGTCTGCTGTAGTTGTTTTTTTTATTTTTTACATTTTTTTTCGTATTTTTTTTCCACCGTCTCTTTACTTTGCTGTTGATTTTTTTGAGCGATTCGTGACTTTGTTATTTACTCAATGTCTTTGATAACTTTTTTTTTTCTTTTATGAAATATTCACGCCCAATGCAAACCAAACCGAACCGAATTGAAATGAACTTCGATTTGCTTGCGCTTTGAGGTTTCTTCCTTTATTCATTTTAAAGCTTTGATTTGAGCATCTTAAAGTTTATGCCATGGAAAATTTCTGTCATTTAAAAGTGTCCTTTTTGCATTTGCAAATGAGTCTAACTTAAACGCAATACCAAAAAAATGTAACTGACAAATTAATTATTAAAACCAGTTTGAAAAATAAAATATGTTTGTCTTGTCACTTTGTTGAGACATAACGAAAATATTTCATATAAATCAAGCAACACAAAGCGCTCGCAACAATTCAATCAAATATTTTTATTGTTTTGTAGAAGCCACAGAACAAAAAAAAAAAAGTCTGAAATTGAGCTCATAAAATCAGAAGATACAAAAATGTCATAAAGACTGGCGTCCGAGAACTCATCTGTCGATTTATGTATTTAGTTCGTCATACATTCATGTCGGCGAATTCCACTAATTTGGTGCCGATAATAAAAACAAACAAAACAATTAATACATTTTGTTAATTTATGATTGAAAACATTGCTTGAAACACTTCTTTTTTTATTAAATTTAGACATCATTCTTTACATTTCTTTGCACCATGAATTCATGAAAAAGAAGACTTGTTTCTTCCCATTCTCTCTCCAGCTAAACGCACATTTTACAAAAGAAGAAGTAACTTCAGTTGGCTCGCACTGGGTAAAGCAGAGAAAAGTGTTGTTGTGTATATTGATGCTGTGGCGTGTCATAAATAAGGGTTCCCTCGCATTTCATTTTATGGCTACAAGATACACTCAAAGTCGGCCAAAAGCGTAGCTAAAGTGTGCAATATAATTAAAAGCCGACAAGCGCTTCAGTCGAATCGAACTCTGAGTGTTTGTAGTTGAATCAACCGAAATTCTTGTCGGTCTAATATGTTGTTGCCGTATCATGTTGTAAAGGCATAAAATTATGCGCAAGAGAAAAGAGTATTCATTGTAGCCGAAAAAGAAATCAAAAACAACCGACAGTGAAAACAGACATTCAATGCGCGGGTCTCTAAAACGCGGCATTTTGACTTTGATCTTCACTTTGACGTTCAAAGTTCATTCGATGCCGAATTGATTGCAATTGAAATACACACACACACTCATGCATATTACAAACGTTTTCTTTCATTGCTTTGTGTTTGCCCTGTTTGCTTCTAAAAAAAATTAAATAAATTTCTCCTTACAGAAGACATGACAACATCGCACATACTCTCTGCCGTCGATCCGACGGGCTTGGGTTCGCCCGGCGCCGGCAGCTCACCGCAACATGGCGCATCCGTGCACAACAGCAATGGCGGTCATCAAGGCGGCCCTAATGGTGGTCTTGCCGTTGGGCCTGGCGTACAACGCGTCAGCGGCAGTCCACAAGAAATGGATCGCAATCTGCGTGTGGTGCTTGATGATCGTGAGCTCTGGCTGCGCTTTCAGAATCTGACCAACGAGATGATCGTGACAAAAAATGGCAGGTGAGTGCGTCGGATGTGACTAATATACATATGTCTGTACTTGTGTTTGTGTTTTGCCAACGTTGCTAAATAAACAAACGTGTTAGCATTGTTTTTCCAATGCAAATTGGCAATGAGTTTTGTTGTTTTGCAATGATCTTTTTTCCTCGAGCCTCAAGTCCGTAACGTTAATGTTTTTGTTTTTGCAAATTATAATGAATCGTTAACGTTTTTTTTTTTCTTAGTTTTTTTTTCAAAGTGATTTTGTTTTCGCGCCTCTGGTAAAACAAAAACAAAAAAAACCAAATCTAAAAATATTAAAAGTAAAATGCGCGCTTAGAATTCTATTCTTCTATTTTTCTTCGTTTGCGTCCATCGAAATTTGTTTTTTTCTGTTTCGTGTTTTTTATTTTTTCATTACGTGTTGCTTCGTTTCGGTTTACTCTGAAGGTGCTAATTACGTAGCCAGCAACAGCCGCGGCCGCCATCTTGTACTAATTGTTGTAGAACAAATTTTTACGCTGTGTTTGTATTTGCGGACTTTGATAACTGAGCACGACGATACGTGTACAAGCATGTTTTAGCTGTTATACAACTGTTATACTATCTTTCTTTTTTTCTTTGCTTAATTCATTCTTATAGGCGTATGTTTCCGGTGGTGAAAATAAGCGCCTCCGGCTTGGATCCGGCCGCCATGTACACGGTATTATTGGAGTTCGTACAGGTCGATACGCATCGCTGGAAGTACGTCAATGGCGAATGGGTAAGTCTGTCTGACTTTTTTTTTTAGTCAGCATAGTTATGAAAAGTTAAGATTTAAAATTGTCAAAGAAATAGTAGATTGTTAAAAGTGTTAACAAAACCACCAATTTGATCCTCCAAATTTTAATTAAATTTCAACTTCTTTCAGGTACCTGGTGGCAAAGCCGAAGTCCCGCCCTCCAATCCCATCTATGTACATCCCGAATCGCCTAATTTTGGCGCACATTGGATGAAGGAGCCAATTTCATTTGCCAAAGTCAAACTAACAAACAAGACAAATGGCAACGGACAGGTGAGTCATGCCTGCCACGCCTCGCGCTCACAATATACTTATTAAGTGCTTAATTTGACTCATCACATAGATAATGCTCAATTCGCTGCACAAGTACGAACCACGCGTGCATCTTGTACGCGTCGGCTCCGAGCAGCGGCATGTGGTCACGTATCCTTACCCTGAGACACAATTCATTGCCGTGACAGCGTACCAGAACGAAGAGGTCACATCGCTTAAAATCAAATATAATCCATTCGCGAAAGCCTTTCTCGACGCCAAAGAGCGACCCGACACACTTTACTCGCACGATGCGCACTACGGTTGGCTTATACCGCCGCCCACACACTATGCCAGCGCTGCCATGGGCGCAGCACCGCCAACGGCACAGGCCATGCACACACACAGCTTGACATCGACACAAGCTGCGTCGGTTGCCGCATCGGTTGCCACAAGCGCCGCAAACTCATTCGATCGTTACGGTCGCTCGCTGTCAACACGCTCCTCGGGCTCTGGCACATCAACACGTGCTGCACCTTACACACGGCCACGCGTGGTCTCCGGTTCTGGCTCAAATGGCAGCACCGGCAATGCATCCTCCTCGTCGCCACAGCCACCATCGGCGCCACAGACACCGACAAGCATCCATCAGTCTAGCAGCAGCAGCAGCAGCATTACGCCAGCGTCGGGCATTAACAGCGTCAGTGGCAGCAACACAGGCGCAAGCATCAACAGCAGTAACGGCGTCGGCCTCAACGGCCTTGGCGTTAACGCTGGCGTGAGCGGCGGCACTGGTTTCTCAAGTTCCTATTCCCAATCTAGTTTTATGCCCGTGGAGTCAAGCTCTACGCCGCCAGTGTTCTCCTATCCAAGCAGCTGGCAGAGCAACGGCAACTATTGGAGTCCAACGGCTGTGCCGGGTCCCATGCCAGTGAATGTCTGCAGCAGTCGCAATATTCGTAAGCATCCTGAACATATTCCACTTAATCAACAGAACCTATATCCCTTTATCTCTTCTGTTTCTTTCACTCAGCTTCACATAACTCACCATCGCCGACAAACGGCTCACCAAGCTACACAACACCCTCGCCGGGCTATACCATACATCATTTGACGCCGCACAGCCATCAGTATAACATGTCACAAACAGATCTCTATGCTAGCGGCGCTTCGGCAACAAGTACAGCACAATCATATGCCACGCCCACACATCAAGTGTATCATCCCACACCCACATCGCCCACACATCAGCTCTACACAAATGTATTGAACGCACCGTCGGCGCTCAGCTATCCGGCGAGCACTTGGCACAATGGCGCTGGCGCCGATTATGGCTTGTATCAAAATGCCGCCGCAGCTGCTTATAGTTATCAACCGGAATTCATACCGCTCGAAATCGGGTAAGTGCTACTTATATATATGCTCAGCTATGATTTAGAACATTTTCAACTTTACGCTAAAATAGTTATCAATGATTGCATTCTCGCACACACGAACAGTTATACAACGCATCCGCTCGAACCTGTTGATGTTACCAAATCGCTTGAAGATCCTCAGAACGCTGCCATGTACAAGCCACCCGAGGAGCAGGGCTCCATTATAACGCTCGAGTGTGCCAATTTGAAATCGAATGGACAACACAATAACAATCACACGCTCGCTAGCAGTGCTGGCCATGGCGTCAAACTGGAGTCATTGGAAAGCATGCAAGATCGTCAGGTCTCGCTGCCGCTGCCAACAGCGGTGCCCACTTCAGTTGTGACCGCTGCTATTGGCGTTGACAGCTCAGCTTGGACGCCCTTGACACCACCGCAGAGCACTTTGCACTGAACTATGACCAAAAAATTAATGAATATGAAATCAATTTATTACAACACCAACAACAACAGCCTTTAGATGCCCACATTAGAAGAATGCGCCCCCTGCACAATGCTGATAAATATTAAAAGCAATATTTATTCAAAAATCAAATTTATCAAAGTTTAGTTGAATCTTGATTATGGTATATGATTATTAATTATGAATTATGCAATAAATATAAAATATTTTACAATAAAATTAGTTTCTTAACAAAAATGAAAAATTTGTAATTTTATTATCTAACTGAATTGCCGAAAAATATGATATCTTCAAAAGGATATCTTGTTCAGGTCATTATTTCAAGAAGTTAGTGAATAACTTCCTTTCAGTTTTTCACTTCTTTATAGAAATTCATTCATTTACTTTTCAAACTTCATTTATTAAACAAACTACAAACTTACAAAGTGAACAAAACCTTTGGAGTTCTTAAAAGTATATCAAGTAAAATATTTTTGGAATTTACAATTTCAAAACCTTTGCTTTGTCAAATATGAATTTTTAAAAACAAAAACAATCAACTTTTGATTTTCCCACATTGACATGGGTTTTTTTTAAAGAAAAGTCTTTGTTCTACACATCCTTGATTTAAGTACATGTGCTATGCTGGTCAACATAATATAATTTCCACTTCCCATATCGTAGCAACATTTTAAATAAATTTACACAATGCGGCCAGCCTTTGAACCGCACACTGAAAGGGCATAACACAGCATAACAATAAGAGCAGGTCAGTTGTTGTCGGTGGGTTCGTGGGTTGTGGGTCGTTGGTTGGGAGAAGAGTTAATGGCTTGAACAAAGGAACTATGTAAGAACTCAAAGTATACCAAGATGGCTGAAATCAGCACGAAACACAAACTGAAACGAACGCAAGACATGAACAACTTGTACGAATCTGAGCAGGCTTGAAAAGTGGTTAACAAGATTCAAGCAACTGAGCCACAAAGCGATGATAATGAGTTTATATTAAAAGTTGGTGTGTGTGTGTGTGAGTGCATGAGTGGGCGTGTTGGCAGCAAACAGCAAACGCATCAAGTCAGCTATTAGCAGAAGACCAGCAGCCATGCACAATGCTATGCTGTGTCAAGCAGAGCCAGTAGGACAATTAAAACTAGTGCAGAGTCGTTAACGCAAAAATGCGAATACATAGTCTACTATTGCAATTTGCTGGTTTGAGTGTTTGTGTGTGTGTGTGTGTGTGTGAGTTGTATAAACGTTTACCTGATAGTCCATTGAATTGCCGTAGCCCATGTGATTGCACGAACACGAACAATGCTTGATATGCTGTTCCAACTCATCATCAATTATGGCGCCATTGCCACTGCCATTGGGTGGTGAACTATGGCCATGATCGAGGCCATAGCAGAGAACGCCGTTCAGCTCGAGCGCATCTTGTAGATGAGAATGCTGGGCATTTTGCTGTTGTAGCTGTTGATGAGGCTCATTTGTGTGCATGAGTGCGCCATTGAAATGCAAAGCTGAGCCTAAGCCAATGCCAACACCGCTCACACTGCTGCTGCCACCGCCATTACCAAGCGCTTTTAGCACTGCTGCTGCTGCTGTACTTGTTTTTGGTAAATTACACATGTGATTTGTTTTTATAGTCTTTGTTGTAGTTGTGGTCGGCGCTGTTGTAGCTGTTGCTGATGCTGTTGTTGTTGTTGTTGATGTTGTACTCATCACCGTCAGTCCAACATAATCAATTTGTTCGCCATTAACCGCAGCAAGAGCAGCAGCAGCATCCATAGAAGTTGACTTGAGCATTTTTCTATTGTTGCTGCTGTTGCTGCTACTGTTATTAACAGCACTGCTAATGGCATTGCCGATAGCGTTACAGTTATGCTCCGTACAGTGTACGCCACTCTCTTGTGCTGTTAAGCTGCTGCCACGTAAGAGCGTCGAACGTCCACTGACAGCACTTAAGCTTTTGCGACGATTATTCGTGAGCGCATGAAAAGCTTCATAAGCAACAGTTTCATTGGGATCCAATTTCATTTGCGGCAATTGCTGATAACGTTGCGCTGTCAGTGTCATGAATGCCGTCTGCTGTGGCAGTGTTGCTTGTCCGACAACACCAGTTGCTGACGCTGCTGTTGTTGCTGCCGCTGCGATATCTGGCGGTTGGGCTAAACAGCTGCCACCAGTATTACCCGTGCTCATAGCCGTGCTGGCCGCAGTCAGCATGAGTCGTAACATTTCATTTGAATCCGTTAGCGGCAACGGCACACTGCAGGAGCCCGTCTCTGTGGCGCTATCATCATAGTAGTTCTCCACATCGGCCTTCACCGTTGGCAACGACGTTGTGTTGTACTCATCCGTACGCTGTTCGCATGTTTTGTTGGGTGATTTGTTTTTTAACTTTGCCTGTGCACGCTGCCCAATGATCGAGGCAGCCGTCGAATTTGCGCCATACTTCCAGAACGTCTTATTTGTGCCCGCTACGCGTTGCAATTGCGGTGAAGTACGTTGATTGCCTCCGGTCGTTTGTTGTCGTAGTTTATGTTCCTGTTTCTGTCGCTCGAGCTGCTGCAACGTTTTGAAGGTCTTGCGCACAGGCTGTGTATGATGCAAGGTGGCACAGCGACGTATCGGCGGCGGCGTATACACGGGCGAAACACTGTACGAATAATGCGTTGGTGAGAGCGAACCACTCGACTTGGCGCTGCCACCGATTAATTTAGCCTTAAGCTTTTTACCAAAACCACCACCAACGCTGCCCACGCCACCACCAGCGCTTGTGCTGCGTGCGGTTAGCGAATGCGCCGATAGCGAAAGTGCACGCGTAAATTTCAAACGTCCACCGGAAACGCCACTGCCGCCATTGCTATGCAATGAGTTGCGTTTTGCGGCGGCAATCAGTTGGCACTCATCGATTGTTGGCAACTTCAACAAATGCGGATGCAATTGCGCATAGGTCAGCTGCGTTGGCTTACCACCAGCTAATGATGATGATGTCGACGGTGATGGTGTATCACTGTTAATGCCACTTGCATTAACTGCTGTCCCCGGTGGCGGTGATGGCGGCTCAAAGAGACTCTTTTGACTGAGCGCAAGAAATTCCTTTTGCTCTTCCTCTTCGAGCGCTTTAAGCGCACGCAAATCCCACTCGCCGGATGTCATTAACGCAAATGTGTCTGAAGCGTTTTGCACGCTTACACTTCGCCACCTTTTGCAATTACATTAAAATGGCGGGACACAACTTACATGTGTTTGTGTGTTTCTGTGAGTCTTTTATTTATATTAATGTTTCTTTATTTTTCGTATTTTTTTTTTATCTTTTTTTTTTCTATGCTCATATAAATTAACACATTAAAAATATTATTACCATGCTAATGCATTTGCATTAACTTAATTTTACACTAATGAATTTATCGTAACCAAAAATCTTTGACCAACACTAAGCAAAACCGCGCGCCATTGTGAAATACCGTTAGCTACATTGCTTATTTTGTACCGTTGTACGTTGTACGTGTTAAAAATTTTGCGTCCTATACGCGCACACAAAGTTATCAGCATACTGAGATGGTAAGTAGACAGCATCAGTGCTTTATAAGCGTAACAACAGCGCGCTAACAGCACAATAACAGTCAAGCGGCAACACGTGCAAAAAATCAACAGTTTTTTTTTTTTGCTTGCTTGCTTTATTTTTGCTATGACTTAGCGATATGTTCCACACACAAGCACGGAATTGTGGCACATAAGTGACCTAGTGTAACATTCGCAATTAACACGAAATAAAATAAATGTAAGTCAGTGTGCCGCTGTTTATAGCAGCGCTGTTAACTTTACATAAAAGTCTTTTCTGCACGACTAATGTGAATTGTCATGCCGTCTGTGTTTGAGTGTGTGTGTGTGTGTGTGTGAAGAAAGAACAAAAGGCAACACTTTAGACCACGTTGACAATCACACGTGTGTAACGTGTAAATTATGTGTATGCATACATTTTGTAACTCAAGCAAAATATTGCAACTCACATGGGTCGTTGATGGTCGTTGAGCTATGTTCCGTTCCAAGCACATTTTAGCTCACTGCTTAGTATAAGCGCTAAAACTTACTCGTTTCTCATATTGATATATTGCCGCACAGGCGATGAATGTCTGCCATGCCAGCGGCTGCAGCAGCGTCAACATCAGCATCAGGCATCAGCATCAGCGTGACGACTTTAACATTACTTGACGCAGGATACGCCAAGCGCACACATAAAAGTTATCCAAATTGTGTTAATGAAATTTCTGTCATTGATAAATGTATGTGTGACGCCACCATTAAACCAACTCCTCGTACTTGTACGGTTTCCCCCCGCCCCTACACTCTTGTGATTTTACATGATTACAGTTTCTAACAGTTTCAATGGTTCTTTTTAGCATTTAACCCGCAGCATGTAAGTGTGTGTGTGACTGTGTGTGACTGTGGCTTGAGCACCATACTGAGCGCATTAGTGAAATGTCATTACAAAGTTTACTGCTGTTGTTAAATGTATTCAACTGTTTAATGTAGAAATGTAAAACTCAGATTGATTAAAATTCATTGGAAATGCATTATTTCAAGTTATCCTATGTACTTTCTGTACTTTTGAAAGTGAAATCTAAAACAACATGTACAGTAATGTAACTAAAATCACAGAATATTGTTAAGCATTAAAGTATCTTAAGTGTTTTCTCGTGTATGTACTTGACTCAAGCGCCGAAGCAAGTTGTCGGAAAAATACATGATTTTGAAACACAACATTAAAAAAATGCAATTTTTATTACTTATTTTTCGACCAAATAATGTAAAAAAAGCGCAAGAGAACAATCAATATCAAAGAAATGTTTAGATTGTACAAGTTTAAATAAAATAAAATTAATTTTAAAGGATTCTGTATTCTTTTTAAGCACTTTTAGCTCAAAATACGTTTTGAGGAGTTAATCAAATTAATTTTCTACCAACAAATATTTATAGACCTTTTTTTTTGGCGACACAACAACGAAACATATCCAATTTCTTACAATAAAAAATTACTACTTGTTTTACTATACCATGACAAATTTTCTACTCCACAAACATTTTAGGTATCCAGCCCCGATTTGTTGGGGCAATGTCAATAAGCGTAATGCCACGTGCTGCCGCGAGCACACACTTTCATACAAGCGCAACAAACTGTAAATTGCGTCTAAACAAAAAAATCAAAAAAAAAGAGCAACAAGTTTAATGATCATCAAGCGAAAATTTATGATGGCGAAACAAAATCTATGTAACTAAATTCGGCTAATTAGAATTCAGAGCAACCAAACAAAAAAAAAATTGTGCAAAAGTTATGTAACACAAAATCATGAAGCAATTCCCTAAAGCGTACACAGAATGCTCAACCAGAGCCCTAAAAACACAACACATCTAAAAGCAGAAAAACTGATGAAACCAACTAAAAGATGTGGAAAACCATACTTTCAAGCTTCGCGCATATTAAATACCCTTCGTACAATGAACATTTCTTCGGAGACTTAAAAATGAATAACGTTTTGGGCTCGACGTTTGAGCCCTTATTACAGAAAATGTACAGTGTGTTTGTATGAGGTGACTACCTATCAGTATTTGGAACCCTACTTCATAAACGCAAAGACAATTTGTCAGGCAGATAGACTGACACAGCTGAACAGTTCTCCCTTCACTGTTAGCAACCCTTAGTACATAAACTTGAGGACAAATAAAATATTCTCGTCAAAGAAGTATGAAGATTTTATTTTTTAATAATTAAACTAAAAAAGTGCAAAAATGCCGATAGACATTTTCGTTTTTTATCACAAAAAAAGCGTTCCACGAAGTACACGTTAAGGTATTTTCTATGCTCCGCAAAGTATGCCCTCATAATTTATGCTAAATTATTATGCGTTTGTCTAAAGAATACAAGATTTTTTTTGTTCTCCATTAAAGATTTGATTATTGCCAACAATGTTTGCGCCAAGTTTTTAATTATTTGTTTTGTTTGACTTTTTCCGCTATATTGTTAAATTAACCGTCGATTTGAAAGCTTAATTGAAAAAACATGCTTTACATGAATAAAACAAAAAGCACTTTTTGCCATTTTGCATATCGGATTAGCTGCAAAAATTTTTTTTTGTGGTCAATTAAAAAATTATATTGCTTTTTCATGAGCTGAACATAAAATAATTAATTATTTAATGAGCTTGCAGCAACACAATGACAGCGGCACATTTATTTAAAATTTTAATTATAATCACGGCCACAATAATTATTGTTCTCTTTGTCCATTTGCGAATGGTTCATGTGTTTGTAATGAAGGTCATAACTATTGGCAGGAATTGTAAATAATTATTGAAACTACTAACATCGCCACTTTAAAGGAAGGTTCTCATTAACATATTAAATTATTTGTAAAAAAAAGTCTTGTCATACTAAAAGACAAGTTGTAATTACCGGAAATCGATGATATAACCCTCAAGAGACATATGTATATTTCATAGAAGATTACTAATAAAATGTATCATTTATACTTGTACAAATTATAATTTACTTATTGATAGTTAGTAGATAGTAGATAAAAAACTTTAAAACGCACATTATTAAAGAGCGCAGAGATACAAATAATAATAAGTAATTCAAAATTAAAGTTTGTTGCAACCAAACGTCCAAACTTTGTAGCAATAAAGAAATTTTAAACCCTGTTATCTTATTTATTTGACTAATATTCCAAGCAGCAATATTCCGAAAACTTCTGATTTAAACGCTCAGAAAATGTTGGCTATAAGTGGACAAAATACCAACAAAAGCGTTAGTGTTCGCAAAATTACATATATTGTACTAGTTAATTTTTGCCACAAAATTTTGCATTCCACAAAACATAAAACAAAACCAAACAGAACTGAACAACATTGTCGCTGTCACACTGCAGGCAAACTATAAATTTGCGTTGCACATTCACCTCAGCAATGCGCTGGCAGTGCAAGCACACACAAGAAAAACTTAAACAAAAGTTTATTGCAGTAGCAAAAGTCAAGATCAAAGTGAAGATGCGCCGGGAACTCACGGTACGCTACTGTAAGTTTGAGTCTGTAAATGTTGCAACATTTCGCCGGTAGGTGCCGCAATGTGCGATTTTTAAATGTTGCATTTCGTTGGTTACTGAATCGCTTTTGTTGTTGTTTACATTCTCCACGCTTACACGTCTGTGATTTTGCTTCTGCTTTTGCTGTGAAAAGTTTTAATATCATTCTATTTATTTGTTTATTTTTTTTTTTAAATTTAAAAATAAACTTTTAAGCTGCAGTGCGATGATAGTCTACCTTGAACGTACTTTGAATAATTTTTCTTTGTATGCACTTTTGCATACATTTTTGTTTAGAAATTCATTTCGGCCATTGAAATATCGTTAGTATTTATTAGGAATTTCAACGTGCAATTTGAATTAAAAATATTTTTTTCTATGTAAAAAAACAATAAATTCAATTGTTTGCTTATGCATTTATATTTATTTTGTAAACATTATTTTATTTAAATTTCTTAAATAAAACAAATATTTATTAAGAATTTATTACTTTTTAATTAAAGACTTTTTTAATGCCAACGAATTTACAGCAAAAGTAAAAACAAAAATAACTTCTTGTAATTGAAACCATTTGAAAAATTCGGCATAATAACAACAATTTTGCTAAACGTTTTATGGCTTCTGATAATTGCACATAATTGTGTGTCGAAGCATGCCAAATTTTCAAATGCATTTCAACTTGTTTTGTATGAAAGTATTTAAAATCGCAATGCCAAATCTCATTTCGCCATGTTAACCAAGTGAAATTGCTACAACACACATATACACACACACTGAGACTGTCAATTAGCATATGAGTAACGCGCACAAAAGGACTTGGCTGCGCACATATAGAACAGCGAACAGCATGTTGTCCCAGACGTGTTGATTTTCATATTAATTAAGCAACTTTACGCATTTATTTTCATTTCGAAGTTTTGTTAGTTTTCAGCAGCAACATTTCGCCAGCGGAGCGAAATTGTGTGAAAAAATATTAACAAACTTATGTGTCACAAAACGAAAAAAAACACACATATTTTCAAGCAAAAAGTCTGTGAGAAATTGCGAAAAAGAAAAAGAGTTAATATTACTTTTCTTTTTTTTTTTGAGATTTTTCTGCTGAAAATGTCGCTGAAATGTCAACGCAGAGCAACGCATTGAAATAAATCAACACGCGCGTTGAGCTTTTCATTGCCTTCGTTACTTTTGCGCTGTTGCACTGTTGTTATTGTTGTTGTTGTAGTTGTTATTGTTTCTGAGCTTTTGCGCAATGTATGTTGTTGCATATATTACGTCATGATACGCACACACAAACTCACACACAGAAGGCTGCAATTTGAAAAATGCATCGCTTTTAATGAAATTTCCATAGAACGCATACGCCATGTTGCACATAAATTTATTACGCGTCGCATTACAATTTCACCAATTTCGACAGTTTTGTTGTTGCAGTTGCGCGCACGCAAACAATTTGTTGTGGCAAGCGTTGACAACAATAACAATGACAATGACAATAACAACAACAACAACAACAACAAACGAAGCAGCAGAAACAACAGGCAAGTAACAAGAAGTGTTTCGCCCAAAAACGGAAATTGCCAACAATTTGATTGAATTTCATACACAATAAACAACAACCAACAACATATGAATTTCGATCTGCGTGTGTAATATAATTTTCAACTTAAATGAAAAACGATAACATTTTCTGACAACGAACGTTTTATGTAATTTACTAAACTATTTGAATATGAAAACTTATGTTCATTAAGCCTCATTGAAAACAACATTGACAATTGACGCATAAAAATTAATGAAACGTTGTAACAACTTAGCTTTAAAACTCATTATACCGCAACTAAATTCAGACTAAAAATAAAAAAACTTTGAGCGTTTGCTGCATGATTATTATTATTATTGTATGATAACATTTTTTACATATTTAAAATGCATTATTGCATTATTGCTGTGATTAACCACTAACAATTTAATCGGCTTTGTTCAAATTATCCAAAGTCTTCCAGAAGATTTCGAAATATTTACCACGCCATTGCAATTGTAATTCACTCGTTTTTACCATTTGAATAAAATGTGTGCCGTTCAATGCCTTATGACGCTTAAAGAGTTCTTTGTACTTTGACAGTTCCTCGCTAGAATTAATCATTTGCGTGAGATACGTAAAATAATCTGCGTGTTTAACGTAAGGATGGAAACTAGCAGAAAAACATTTGTTAGTAAGAAACACTTGGCTGAATTGCAGCATGAAACTTACAAGTTTAAAAGTGTATCCATTTTTTTAAATATATAATTCGAGACCAACTTATAGCCCTTTTCGTTTTCAGCAAGATTTATAACAGCTTTGGCGGCATTGATTGGTCGCTCGCCATCAAATGCACGGTCTATTAGTGTTTGCAAGAGCGAATTATCACGCGTACAGGCGAGCGCATTCAACAACAAACTCTTTTCGTCATCTTTAGTACTTTTTACATACTGCGACCAAACAAAGTGCCAATCCGCTGCACTTCCATGTTCCAAGCCTGTGCAATAAATGACATGTGCCAAATTGATTGGTAGGAGATTATCAGCTTCTGGTTTAGACGTCAGCGTCTGTCGCCATTTAGTGAAATATTCACGCGCTTTTGCTACACAATCGCCAACCTGGAAACGACATGCCCAACTGGCAATCAACTCTTTGTGTATTATTAGCGTATTGCTGCGTAGTGTGTCAAATGTATCGTTCAAGCCTCTAAGATGCTCATAGACCGGCTTCAGTAATTTGTTCATATATTTCTAATAAATAAAAATGAAAATCTTAGTAATGTCAATTGATAAAAAACGTACAACTCACCTTATATACATCATAATGCGCTGATTGCTTTAGAAAGACTTCAACAGACACCAAATGTTCTAACGCAACCATCCAAGGCAAATAATCACGTTCACGTCGCAAATATGTGAGTAAATCTAATGCAATTTCATAACTCAAATCACCGCTCCAGGCCAATGAGAGCGCATCATCAATTAATTGCGCACGATTAAGCACATGTATCTGCTCAAAGTTGCCGTATCTCAAAGTATCAATCAATAGCCGCCAATTCCGTTTATCATAGTTGATTTTGTAAAGCGCCGACATTTGCACATTGAACAATAACCAATCGTCGGCTTTAGCTTTGAGCTGTATAGTCTTGTCCAATGCTTTATTGCTATTCGAACAGGTGAGCCATTCTTTTGGCGTTGTACGTTTGAAATCATGTTCGCTGGCCGAGGTATAACTGAGCGGCACAGGCCAACAGTGCTTTGTGGCCGCCCAAAGTTTACGTTCAGCAAGATCCTTCAGGTAGGGTGTCTGTGTTATAAGCACTGTATTCGTCATGTAGTCACGTTCTACACTCAAAAGCGGATAGCCCTTTTGCAGCGTCCAAGAGTCCATAAGCGATTTCACAGTCATATTGTGCGGCATGATATGATCGCGATGTGCCTCCTTCGTCAACTCAGCCCAAAGATCATCTTTTTCAGCATTTTTATAAGAATATTTGTACAGATACTTGTTCAAGCCATTGAGAAATGTTTCCTTGCCAAGTATTAAATATATCATGCGCACAATTATAGAACCCTTCTTATACGATATATCATCAAAGGACTCAGCAATATCCGTGCGCGTTTTCATTTCTCTGACAACTGGATGAGTGCTTCCAAGTGAATCCACTGCGAAAATAGTGCAGTATTGTTTAAGAGCCTCCAAGTCTGCAGACTTCCAATCCGGTTGTAATGTTTCAACAGTTAGACTGCTAAAGAACGTTGCAAAACCCTCGTTTAGCCAAAGATCAGTCCACCACTTCATGGTTACCAGATTGCCGAACCATTGATGAGCTAACTCATGTGCCATGAATGTCGCAACGGAATATTTTGCCATTAATCGCGAACTGTTACTGTCCACAAGCATAGCCGCCTCACGATAATTAACCAAACCCCAATTTTCCATTGCGCCTGCTTCGAAATCTGGCAAAGCAACCTGATCGACTTTGGGCAGTGGGAATGGTATGCGGAATAAATTCTCATAATGTGCCAGCACAGCCGGTCCGAAGATAGAAGCAAAGTTGGCCTGTTGAATGACATCCGGGCGCGCCCAACTGTTAAACGTTATGCGAAGTTGTTTGGAATTTGCACTTGTTATATACGCGAACTCATTCAACGTAAAAGCGACCAGATAGCTTGACATCGGCACGGATTCACGAAAATCAGACCAAACATAACCAGGAAGTGCCAAGCTGCAAACATTTTAAAGATATAATTTTGGTTGTTTAAGAGCCAAATTTGCCAAAGCAATTCAAGGATATTCACTTAGTGCGTGTGGCTTTCAACGGCATGTTGCTCAGTGCATTGAATCGTTTCTCATGGCCTAAAATAATTGTGAAACGTGCTTTTATTGACGGTTCATCAAAGCATGGAAAAGCTTTGCGTGCATCAACAGGCTGAAATTGCGTTGCTGTTACCGTTCTAAAAATTATATGAATTGCCAATAAAACATATTACAAGCCATAGAATCGAACTACTAACCGATTGCTTTTTGTAGCTTTTTCTTCATATGATACTCTAAAATAACCTCCAAGTTGTTTTTTGAATGGCGCTCCAAAGGACATCGTCAATAGATACAAAGTGTGCGCTTTCAGCTCATCACATAAATGCATTATGTAATAGTCATGTGCAACGTTCACTTCGGTTGACCGTATACAAATTGTCTTATTATTATTGCTAATTTCCTTTAATTTAATCTTCGACTCATTAATGCTGAGTTCCAATGCGTGCAGGGTTATATTTTTCGTATTTTGCAAGGCACGCAAAATGATTTTCACTTCGCCTTCAAAACGGTTCTCATCCAGACGTGTCAAAATCTTCAATGTGTACTTGGTGGGTATAATAGATGTGGGCAAGCGATAATGCATATCGGTTGCAGCCGCTGTTAGTCCTGCAAGGCAGGATAGCAAAAAAAGCAGATGCATGTAGAGACAGAAGTCGTTGGTTTTTCACTTAATAAACTTGTTTTTCACTCGCGAAAATTTGTCGTATGACTGAAATGCACACAAGTTTGCATTCATTTTATACTGTTTCGATCCTTTTCAAATTGCAACTCATTAATGTGTTGAAGTGTGTGCTGGGCTATAAATTAATATGTGCTACAACAAACTTTGTGAGGTGTATTTAACGTAGGGCATGTTGGTCAAAAGCCTTTAGAAAAGCCTTTTAATCGATTGACTGCGTCCATTTTGCTTAAGGATATGCTATCATTAGTAGACTCATATTGACATAGAATTCGAAGACGTTCTAATGAGTGTTAGACATTTCAGACCAAGTTCGTTTGCTACTGATAAAGTAAACTTAATGATCAATATTCTTAAGTACTTAAAAAGTATGCCTATAGAAATTTCCTCTCCAGAGTAGGGAATTTTACAATCTGCGAATATTGACTTTATTATCAACTCTGATATAATCAAAAGTAAAACCAATTCAACTCATTATGCACAAACACATTGCAAACAAAAGAAACAAAAGTCTTAAAAAAAATATAGATTAGTATTCATAGTCAAAATCGTTTGCATAATTATTATAAATTATTTGCTTATTCGTTACCATCGTAAACGCTTTATTGGGCATATCAAATTAACAAAAAATGTTTCAGTAGTCATACTTCATTCACACACTCAACTAGAAACTGATTAGCAGAGCTACTTGGGGTAGTTTTAAACAAAAAGTTCACTTTAACAAGTCAATCAAGCCAAAAGATCTTCAAGAACTTTGTTTTGTCTTTAAGACAAAATATCAAATAAAAAAAAATATTAATTTATGTTAATATATTAAATGTATTCATTTTTATACCAGATTAAAGAAATGGGTAAACAAAAATATTTAATCAAGTTCATTCAACTATTGTCCATATTAAATATTTCATCAACAAGACTTAATGAGTAGTAAGCCAATTAATTACACAAAAGTGTCGTCTATGCATACATAAGTTAATGCATATTATTATTTTACTCTCGCTGAATTTGTAATGTGCACAAATTGTCAGATTACACTGAAAAAAAAGATTTTTTTCTTTATTATTAACCAAGAACAATTAGCGGATTGTTAAAAATTTTATCAGTTATTTTCCAAAGTCTTTTTCACTAATGGAAACTTATTGCATGCTCACACAACTACCGCCCATTTCATTATATCCCACATAAGTTTGACTTTAAAAAAAGTGCTGAGTAATTCCCATATGAACTGCAACTCTGTTTAGTATATTAATTTATAATAAAAATAAATAAAAATATGTGACAATCATTTCGCGCCTCATTGTTACAGACTTTAATTCACATGAGTGGAAAAATTCGATATATTTAACACTTTTCGCTTACTGTCAACTCGGCTAAGCTAACAACAGATGAGAAAACATGAATTGCAGCAAAATGAATTGTTAACAAGTGTTGCTTTGCCTATCAAATTGATAGAGATACATGCCGTCGCTAGCGCCATGATGATGAGTGTGAGTATGCCGCGTTGACATGATAAATAATTATAATAAAAACTTATCTCGCGTTGGCAAACAAGCCAACAACAATAATAATAGTCGCACATAAAAATAAATATATTTTATTATTCAGCATCCGATCAAAAGCACAAATACATGCGCAAACAAAGCGCGTGTGTGTAAATACATAACAAAAATGCTGAGTTCCTAAATCGGCCGCTGTAGACTGAGCAGAGCCCATGACATTCAAAGTCCGTTTAAACGCGAACGCGTAAAGACGTCGGTCGGTCGTGAGTCTTCAACTTTATTATCTTTAGTCAATCATTGGGTACGCATATAAGTTAATGTTGAAATGTCTACACTTGAAAATGAAGTTACATTTCGAAGTAAATCGGAACATAATCCGACACTAGAGGCACAATTTAATGGCACTAGTGAATTTATACTTATTACGGATCATCGCACATCGAAGTACAACAAGAGCCTGGAGCAATTAACGGCCAGAGAGACAGAGGATAGTTGCTGTTTGAAATGCATAAAGAATATCTTTCGCAAAAAGACACTTTATCGCCGGCTGCCCATACTGGAATGGCTGCCGCGTTACAGTCGTCGCGATGCAATCGGCGATATTATTGCGGGCATCACGGTCGGTCTTACTGTCATACCGCAAGGTCTTGCCTACTCAGGCGTTGTCGGTCTGCCCGCTGAGGTAGGTTGTCGTGATTATTGTCATTGTTTGCATTTGATTTTGCAGCAAAGCTTTGAGCAAGTTTGTGATAAGTAATCTTTATGACTTAACATACAAAAATTATTATAAATTTAAGTCTACTGACGGAAGCTGCGGTACTGCGTATTTGATTTAACATAAAAGTTACGTCTATAAATCTTAAAAACTATACAATACATCTGTAAAGAGATTAAGTGCTCAAATTTTATTTTATTTGCGAATTGATACAAGTTTATTTCATAACGTGAGTACTTGAAAAAAAAATACAAATCCTTCAATGTTTGTTTATAGTTCGGTTTGTATGGGTCCTTCATGGGTTGCTTTGTCTACGTACTTCTGGGCACATGCAAGGACAGCACTATCGGCTCCACGGCAGTTGCCTCCATCATGACATATCAGTTTGCGAAGGGCGTTTGGCAACGTGCCGTCCTTTTAACATTTATCACCGGCATCATTGAACTCATTATGGCCATGTTCAAGCTTGGCTGCCTCGTGGAATTCGTCTCGGGTCCAGTTAGCGCGGGCTTTACAAGTGCCGTAGCGCTTATTGTTTCCACATCACAGATGAAATATATACTGGGCGTGAACAGTGATGGCGCCTCATTTCTGCAACGCTGGATAAGCATGTTCCGTGATATACACAACATATATGTGCCTGATGCTTGTTTGGGCTTCGGTTGTGTTGTTGTGCTGCTCGCATTACGCAGCATTGGTCGCACGAAAATTGGTCCAAAGGATGAAACACAACGCTCGTTCGCACAACGATTGTGCAACAAGTTGCTCTGGTTTCTGGGCATCACACGCAACGCGACAATTGTTATCACCTTTGCGGGCATTGCCATGTACTTGGAACAACAGCAACGCAATCCATTTAAATTAACGGGTTACATACCACCAGGCCTGCCACAAGTCGCTTTGCCGCCATTTTCAATACCGCCACAGGAACAACATACAACATTTGTGAATGGTACTTTGCCTGAAATTGAGCAGGTCGCGGTGTCGGCGGGTGAGAGCTTTTTTGAGATGATTGACAACTTGGGTTCCGGCTTAATTATTGTGCCATTGATTGCGCTGCTGGAGAACATCGCTGTCTGTAAGGCGTTTGGTAAGTACTACACTTGAGCAGTGCTGAAATGGAAAGTGTTATGCAAATTCAATTCATATCCACAGCCAAAGGCAAACCGATTGATACCACACAGGAGATGATTGCAATCGGCGTGGCAAATATTGCCACGTCACTGGTTAAGGGTTATCGCGGTAATGGCGGCTTGGCGCGCTCAGCTATCAACAATGCCAGCGGCGCACGCACCTGCATGTCTAATCTCTATATTGGCACGGTTGTCGTGCTGGCGCTATCATATCTCACAGAGTACTTTGCATTCATACCCAAAGCGGTGCTTGCGGCAATACTTATTTCAGCCGTGATCTTTCAAGTACAATATCAATCAATAATGCCAATGTGGCGGAGTAAGCGTAAGTAAAACTATTGAAGAAGCAATCTGTCTATTCGCTAATTTCAATAACTTTACAGGTTCAGATCTTATACCCGCCATATTGTCCTTCATCACATGTCTGGTGCTTCCGTTGGAAATTGGTATTTTGGTTGCTATAGGCGCCAATCTGCTCTTTATACTCTATCACTCAGCGCGACCCAAAGTAACACTCGAGACATTGGAGGTAAGCTTTTTATATACACTCTTCATATATTGCAATGAGTTTTTACAACACTTTATGCACTTTATAGACTGAAGACGGCTACAAATTTGTGAAAATCACGCCCGATCGTTGCTTAATCTTTCCCTCAGTAGAATTTGTGCGCAATATGGTAGTCAAATCAGGCAGCAAGACAGCCCTGCCCGTCGTCATCGACTGTACTTATATATATGCAGCCGATTATACTGCGGCTAAAGTAATATCTAGTCTGGTTGAAGACTTTCGTCGACGCAATCAAAAGATTATCTTCTTCAATCTAAAGCCAAGTGTTTTAAATGTGTTTGAAGGACTGCAAACGAAACTCATCGTTTGCTACAATTCACATGCACTCGTACAAGAATTGAAATCGTCAACGGATGTAATTATTGCCACAACCGCCAACATTCGATCACTGGATAGGGCCGAGGCGGGCTCTAGCGAGTGTATGAGCAATGCCAGTACAGCCACTTTACACAAAATTTGAAATTAAAGCGTTAAGCAACGGTATTTGTTAAAATAGAATAGAGCTATGCAACATTAAGTATTATTGTAGATCACTTAAAGAACGAGAGAAACTTTACAAGTCATAAAGTTTTATTCATATTCAGTCATAAAGTTTTATTTCTTGTGTCAGAGAAACATTAAACATTTTCCATTATTCAATACCATTTTTTCGTATCACAAAGTCCTCCAAGTCATCTTGTTGTAACAAACTTAAATTTTGTTCGCCTGCCAAATGTAGCAAGGATAAAAATGATGTGGCCGGCGTTATATTCACTTTGGGCGTTACGAAATCGGGCAATGCGCGCAGTACTTCGTTGAAGAAAGTCATGACGCTCACGGACCCTTCGTCATCATTGGTCAACGTCTGGTCAATTATTTGCGAACAGCCGCGCTTGAGTTGAACCAGGTTATCTTGCTCAGCGCTTAGCTCAACGTTCTCTTTACTTTCGAAAGCAACACGCGATATGCCATTGGCATTTTCGTACCTCTCAGTTAATATTTTCTTGCTATCCATGTTTTAAATAAGATGGATTAGAATTTCTTTGTTTAAAGCTTAAAGACGGATTTAAAAAATTTTGATTTCTTGTTCCGTTGATTTATTGCTGTCGAATAATGTACAGAATAGTTAAGGCATGCTATGTTTTTTTTTTTTAAACAGAGCTCGCGTCGTTTCAGAGTCGCAGGTGTGTTGCTCTTCTGTTCACCAAGAAGAACTGGAGCGGTTAGAAAGAGTGAAAGATAAATGTTATTATTTTACAAAACATTTTTGTAGCATAATTTTTGTCATTTATTTTGAAGTACTAAAAACTATTGCATACTTTTCAAAACATAACTGATTTGACAAATGTCTGAGCCAAGCGCAAATCAGAAACAAGAGTATTAACTTTATTGGCTAATTAAGTAATTAAGTTCACTTGTGTTGTATTTCATAAACTGAACTCATAAAGAGGGCCAACAGCAGCAACAAATCTCAATTCATAAAAACAAATTCCAAGTTTCGTGCAACAGGAGGTCTTGAAACTTTTGCGCACGAATTGATTTTCTAATGAAGTCTACGCAACTGTGTACTGTGCAGACTGTGGTATCGTACATGAATGTGGCGAATGCCAATTTTAACTATCGAAGAGAGCCAAAATAACACATAAGCCGTGTTGCAACATGTTCAAAGTTTTCAAACTGAGAAATTAACTAAATTATGAAATGTTTGTTTTGAAAATTTTCCAAAAAAAAGTTTATCGATTAAAACTTCAATGCGCTTGAAAACATACACGTGTGTATGAAACAGCTTAAAAACCGACGCGTCGATGTCAGAATTTTCGTTTAAATTCTCTTGCACATGCAGTACGTTTAAGGCAATAATTTAAACGTAATAAAACAAATAAATAATACAAAAATAGCGCGAAAATGGAAAATCGAAAACAATCTGTTGAAAATATCGTTAATTACTTGCTGTTAATAACATGATAATTGTAGCGCAATGATTTAACGACTTAATACAGGCTTCCTTTGCAGTGACCGTTAATAACGGCGGCCGTCATTGACTTGCGAAACAGTAATTGTACATGAGAGATTGCATTTATGGTAAAGTTTCCTACAAATGTGATTTACATTAAGAACTTCCTTCTCACCACCAGTACGCCTCTGGAACACAAGTCTTAACTTTTAGGGCAACGCTTAGATTGCTATACAAACTCAAAGTTAAAAAAAAAAAATAGTTAAACGAAGAGCCTTTCAAAATAGGGTTTTGAAAAAGCGGATATATTATTGAAAACCGTTTTTTTTATAAGCTTCTTGATATGAAAATCTTCAAGTTAACTTCATTTAATTTTTTTGTAATTTTTTGTGCATTCCCTCATACTTCAACGCCGAGTGGTTTATGTGATAAACTAACTGTGCAAACAATTGACTTTTATCACAAATAAATTGCGCTCTGTTTTTATCAGTTAACATGCGCCCAAGACACAACTCACGACATCCATGCGTGTTATATATATTATATTTAATGAAAAAAATCATATATCGAAGAAAAAGAACAAGTCATATAATTAAAAACTTTAATTAAGAACATCTCTGTCGCTTTAAATCTATTTTAATGTATTAGCATAACGGACATGATAAGTGCAAAACAAATTAGACTAATCTTTGCAATTAGTCGTCATATTGGCATATTTAATTAATAGCAACACAATAAACAACACTTAACACAACTTCAATTCTACCGCAAGATAAGCGTCGATCATAAAATCTATAATAAACGCTTGGTTGCACTCAGTGGTCGCTGTCAGTGGCAAATCTGCTATTAGCGCAACATAAGGACAACGAATGACATACACACACACGCACACTCTAGTTATGGCGGCTATGCAAAGCCACACACCCACGTTGACATCGCCATGGTTATGGACATGGACATTGACAACGCGTTTTGTCATTATCAGTAGGCGAACACGACCGCAAACACAAAAACAATACACATTATTTACTGGATTATGATGAGTTTTGTATACGCCAACAAACGTTGCGTATGTGTGCCAAACTTCCGGCTAAAGTTCTCCAAAGCTGTCGCTGTCGCGTATCGCAGTCGCAGCAGCAATGTCGCTGCTAATAACACGGCTGCCATTGACACGGGTCTTGTTGCATATGAAAAGGGCGTTTAAGCTGAAAGGATAATGGCATTACATCGAGCATATACATATCGTTGACTCATTAACCACACACTTCATTTTAATTTCAATTTAATTCAACGCAATATGGCATACAATTCTGAATTATTTGCTCTATGAATACACATGCTGTGTGTGCAATTATTTAAGTTTATATAATTTGTAAACAATTAAGCCAATGCATGTTTTTTTTTGTTTGTTTTATTTAATGAAAATGACCAAATAAAAATTATTTTATTAGCGAAATATTTTAAAAATTTAGAAATTTTCATTCATTTGAATGTCGAACAATTTGCCAGTTGAATAAATTTCTATGCATATCTGATTACATTTAATGCAATTTAAATTTATGTTAAATATAAATGCGAAATAAATCAAATAATTATTTAATTTTTTTTGTTGATTTTTTTAAAAATTGTTAATAAATTTCTCGCCAAGTAATAATAAACTTTATGCATTTCACCAACATGAAAATATTATAATAATGAACTACTCAAAGGTATTGAATTACCAATCATTCATTTGCTTTGACTTCAAGTCATGTTTTTCTTGGCTTCCAAGTCAAATCATCAACAATAAATACGTTTTTATAACACACCTCAACTCTCCTCAACTTGTGCGCTTTACGCTTCACAATTTTTCTCAGACGTGTTCAGCGCACTTTTGTGGCTTCCATGACGCATTTTTCACCCTTTTCTTCGTGTTTTTGTTTTAATAACAAAGTCACAACATGTTCATGACACCAAAGTGAATGTCAATAATAATTTTCAATTAATATGTCATTGATTATAATAATGTTATTAACGTATTAAAAGCACTTAAATGTTGCGTGGTAAAATTTCAATCGAAAGCACTGATTTCGAATGGTGCTAGAATTTTGAAAGGTTGAAGCCCAAACCCTTATGTGGAGCGAAGAACTTCATTATATATTATATCTATGCACCAAACGATCTCAGTTCCTTAATTTGAACTATCCTTATTTTGTTGACACATATATCCTTTCAAGCGCCATCAATATCCGTTTATTGTTTAAGTTTATAACAATGCTTTAATGTCCACCTATTTTTTTTTATTATTATACATTATATTATTTGTGCACTCCTTTAATTTTAGATTGTTGTCACTTGAAGCGCGTCTTGACGTCAACTGTTCAACATGTGAGCAAAACCTCAGCTTAAATCTGTAAAACCTGTTACAGCTGAGAAAATATTTACAATAGACTATTTTTGCTACACTTTTTCCACTTTTGTGTCAACTCAACTCGAGTTACTCTTTTACTCTGTTGTTTGTGTTTTTTGTTTTCGTTTTTTCCTTTAGATTTTTGCCCTTCTTTTTATGCCCATAAAAAATAAATACAATTTAACGATTAAATCCTATTTCTTTGAGCATGTAAACTAATACTTCCATCAGGTAAAATTCAACGTATCTCCGTCAGCATGTTCACGCCCCCGTGCAGATAATCAAGAGCCTTCTCTCTCACAACAACTACAGACGACATGTTACACAATTTTGCAGTTCATTCTTCGTTTGTAATTTAATTCATGCGTACTTCTCGCACATTTAAATAATTAGAATAGTTTTGACTTGGGTTACAACATGTCTAATTTTAAGACAATCATCATCATCATCACCGTCAAGTAGGAAGCCCTTCACCGCAAAAGCATACACATAACTATTTATCTACAGTATTTCTTATGTCGTTCGCGTACATGTCTCTAACAGTAACTCATCAGTGTCTGACTTTCCCTCCATTTGCTTGCACAGCCTCAGTAAGCAGCAAATAATGCTTCTTCATACCGTGTATGAGACACTGCCAATTTGAGTAAGAAAGATGCCTTTCAATATCACTTACAGTTTGTGGCTCAAGCAAACGGTGAATCAGATTTTCTTCTATGATTATTATAAAAAAAAAAGACTAGAAAAGAAATGAATGCAACTTAGTGAAACTACTTTATATATACATGTATGATAGTCTGTAATAATTTTTTTTTTTCAAAATAATATTGACCTTTAAACGTCTTCTTCCAACGCAAAAATTTCATGTTATCATTTGAAATTGTGTTAACAGTGTTACACTTTTACGTTCTTAACTTGATATAGACAACAAAAATCTAAAAAATGTAATGCAATGTTATCAACAAGTTCTACAATCACTACACATAAGACAGTCTGTAATTGAAGAGACTGTGATTCCCCAAACTCTCTTTCTTGTACTCAAACTTCATTTCAAACCAAAGCATATAAGTATGAAAAGAATCTAAAACGTAATAAATGAAGATTTGACAAAAATCATCAGAAATTGGAAAGTATTTTTTTAAACATTAATTTTTTAACATTTTCCAAGAAATTTCGGAGCAAAAGCACGAAAATGTTTCTTCTCTTCTAATGCATTGTTATCAGTGACAAAGTACTCAACACGCCAATGTCGCCAAATGCTGTCATGTTAAACATGTAACATTTTTTTTAAATAGATAGCGAATACGCCTGTTAAACATTGTCTATCAAGCGTGCCAAAAAAAAAAACAAAAGAAAAGCATACTTGAATTTTTGAAACATAAACCAATTCACACGTGCCAATGTATGCAAATTGTTTGTAGTCATCTTTTTATCTTAAAGAGATAAAAAATTACGAAAAAAACGTTTTATCTCCATTACAATTGTACATTGGATATACGATGGCCCGATGAGAGAGGTTGCCCCCAGGGAACCGAAAATTGAACAGGAACCCGTAAATACTGTTATATTTTCCGTGATTTACAAACCGCTTGTTCTATATGGTCGGAGATGCCTTAGAAGCAGAAGTAGAATCAAGGTTGGATTTTTTTCTACACACCCCTGAGTACATGCACACATCTCATTCAGCATTAAATGAATCATAATTATTGAATGTTGGCATCAATGCACATCGATGGTGCTCAATACACAACACGAAATCGACTTGAGTTTAATTTAGACTCATGTTCTTTTCTTTCTTGTTCTTTTTGCACAGCTCATTTTTGATTTTTGTTTTGTTTTCCGATGTATCAACACGGCCACATAAATAATTAGCTTGGCACAAACTGCGACTGATAAGCCAAAAGTTCTTTTTTTGGGTTTGCCGAAGTTGTGAAGTTGGTATTAATCATTGTTAGTATCACTATTTTTTAAGTTGTTAAGAATTATTAAAAGATTGGTTAACAGATTTGATAACGGAAAGGAACACTGTTGCTGGCGTAGATCGAGCTAAGGCGTTCCAATATAATTGACGGCGTATTGGCTGCATGAATTTAGTCGTGATCGATATTCGGAGGATTGAACTACTCTCGATTATGGAACAAAGTACTATGAATTTGTTAGTGTTGGTTTTGTGCATTGTGATTACACAAAGCGTCGCTTTGGAGAATCTTTGTCGTGATGTGCCAAGCGGTGAACGGTTGCCTTTGGGCACGGATTGTTCGAAATTCATCGTGTGTCTCGACAAAAAGGTCGCCGAAGTGGGCACTTGCCCACGTGGCTTACACTTTAATCGCCAGCTAGGTGAATGCGACTTCCAATGGCGTGCTGGTTGTGCCAGTGATATTACGCCATTTTCAGCAGATGACTGTTCTTGCGACTGCTGCGCCGAAATTTGCGCTGACGATTCTATTGATGAGGTGTCGACTTCCAGCACGCCTTGTGATCCTTCAGTTGGAACCGAAACAACTAAGGACAGCGGCAGCAGTGGCAATGTAACGCCCTCAACAGCCTCAACTCCTTCACCGTCTTCAGCAGCTTCACCGTCTGTTACCGCTTCAACCCCTTCACCGTCTGCTACCACTTCAACCCCTTCACCGTCTGCATCAACGCCTTCCGACGGTAATTTTCTAGTACCTTCAATTTGTGACAACAATCGCACTGATTGCGTCAACCAGTCTGACAAAACTGTACTGCTCATCCCGGGTCAGTGTCGAAGGTACATAACATGCGTTGGTGGTTGTGCTGTGGTCCAAGACTGTCCGAGCAATTTGCAGTATCAAATCGATGGAAACTTCTGTGATTATCCTTGGAACGTTAACTGTACATCTAGCGATGCAGACAACGATGATGACTCGGAGTCTACTCTAGCGCCTACCGGTCCATCAGGTACGACATGTGACGACCCGGGCGTTTGTCGTGATCAGCGCGATGGTGTTATGTTTGCCAATCCGGACACAAACGGTTATTTTGTATGCCAATGCGGGTGCCCTATTGCAATGGCATGCGACAAAGGACTGATCTTTAATGAAACTGCACAGGTTTGTGATTGGGACTGGCCTCTTGTCAATAGCGACAGCAGTAGCCTCAACATCGTGTGTCCGGATGGCTTAATATACAATGCCACCATTGATCAATGCGATTATCCACCAAATTATGTGCCTCAAGTAAATTGTACTAGCACTAGCACTATTTGCAACAATCAAGCGGACGGCACACTCTTCGGCTATGAGGGCGCCTGCAATAAATTCTACAAGTGTAGCTTTAATTGCGCCGTGGAACAACTTTGTCCAAATAATCTTGTCTACGATGCCAAAAAGGAGATTTGTGACTATCCACAAAATGTCGCCTGTAGTTGGCCGTATACACCACCCTCAGGTCCCATTGCCGGTCCATCGGGTACTTCTTGTGAGAGCGGAGGACGTTGTGTCGGACAGAACGAAGGCACATTACTACCATCAGAAGTTGATTGCGGTCAATATATTGTATGTCAATGCGAATGTGAGGTGCCAATGACTTGCGCCGGTGACTTGTACTGGGATCAAGAGCTCAAGACATGCAACTACCGAAAAGACGTTGTCTGTAAACTTTAAATAAACTTACTCAAGCAAAACTAGTAAATTGATTTTTATTATTGTAAGCTATTCTATCTCTATCTCTGACAAAAACAAAAACTCTACACACGCCACTGTTTGAAGTCTACAAAATATCAAAATGAAGAAGATGGCCTTGAATAGAAAAAAAGAGAGACAAAGCCATCTCTCTGCGTTTCCTACATAGTTTCGATATAACCAAATAGTTATCTGCTATTCTGTGCAAAAATCTAAAAATTCGTTTTCTTATACACTCATGGTATCAATTTTTACGATTGTTATCGTTTCATTATTGACAGCAAAGTGATATAATTTACATTATCAAAAACTGGCAAACGTTTACTGAAGAAGCCAAAATTTTAATTTATTTAATTGCCACAAATTATAAAAGACTGTGTGCTGAACTAAAAATTTCAGTAAGTGGCATACGATTCTACACAACCATGTCGTTTAAATTACGGAAAATGGAGCGTAAAACCCAAATGAAAATTTTAAATGGTAAAATTTCTTAAATACATTTGGCAAACGGAACATAATTGATCAAATTTATTTATTTTAGTTGCACTTTTCGTTTTCTTGCTGGCTGCAAATGTGCATAATACTGAAGCCAAGTGTTCGGTTGGCGATATACAAGTAGATGCTACTGACTGTACTGCATTCTATGTTTGCTGTGGAGGTGAATTAGTACTAAAGAGCTGTGAAAGCGGACTTTATTTCGATCAAGATGCCCGCGAATGCAAACCTGATAATGGTCAATGCATTGCTACTCCAGCCCCAGATTGTGGAGACAAGGACCCCTCCACTCCAAAAGATGAAGATTCTTCAACTCCTGCAGAATGTAAAGATGATGAAGCAAAAGTTGATCCCCAAGATTGTACTTCGTACTACATCTGCGTAGGGGGAGCTTTCGTTAAGAAGGAGTGTGTAAGTGGAAGTTATTTTGACGATGTTATTGGTGTATGTACTCCCGACGATAAAGGAGTGTGCATCCCAATACCCACTCCAGATTGTGACGAAACCGTCACACAATCTCCCAGTCCATCTCCAAGTCCTGAAGGCGACGTAACGGTCACACAATCTCCCTCTCCCTCTCCATCTCCAACTCCTGAAGGCGACGTTACGGTCACACAACCTCCCAGTCCATCCCCAACTCCCGAAGATGACGTTTCGATTCCACCACCAACATGCACGGAAGGTGATAAAATAGTCAATGCACAGGACTGTGCTTCATACTTTATATGCAATGCAGATAATGAAGAGGTATTGAAAATTTGCGGATCAGGAGACTATTTTGACAAATCAACTAAGGAATGTGTTCCCGATGTGAACGGAACATGCATCCCATATGGTTCAGACTCCGAATGTGACGGCGTACCAAATAACGGTCTCATACCCATATCAGGCAACTGCTCGGGTTTCTATCAATGTTTATATGGCAAAGTGATTGCACAAACATGTCCTAACAATTTGCACTTTAATAATGTCATAAAGCAATGTGACTATCCCGAAAACGCTGGATGTGAGTGGCCATCATCTAATTTACCATCTACAGGACCCTCAGGCACATCATGTGAAAGTCATGGAGTCTGTCTAGGCCAACCCGACGGTACAATGTTTGCCTCTTCTGAAAACGCATGCAGTTCTAAATATATTGTCTGTCAATGTGAATGCGAAATTAACTTTAATTGCGACAGCTCTCTCATGTTTAATGCAAGAAACCAGACTTGTGACTGGCCAGATAATTTTGGATGTTAAAAAAACATGAACGATACATGAATAAATACTAATTGTAAAGCTTAAACAGAACTTTATTTTTATCTTGTTTTGAGCCCAGATTTCAAAATGTCATTGCATCCGTTTAAACTTTCTTTAATGTAAAACAAATTTCCCAAGATAGAATTGATTTCATTAAACGTAACAACATAAATACTTCAAATTTTTGCATAAATTTTGTTTTTATTAAATATGAAAAATAAAAGTATAGAGTAATGTAAGTTATTAAATTGTAAAACATTTATTGCAAAAGACTTTGGCAATTGGCAACCTTAGGATAATCACAACGATTTTTCTCCACACTAAAATGCAGACCTGTTGGACATGACATTTCCAAGAAAAGCATATTACTGCAGAGGAAGAATTTTGCACAATCGCCACGATGAGGAACTAAAGTTTCCTGATTATCTTCTGAGCACAGTTCTGTAGGATACGTAAAAGCTGGCACAGCTACTGATGAAACAATTTCAATCTTATCATCAACTTTATTTAAATTCAATGCACACTTGGCCAGTTTTGGTGTTGTGCATTGACGACGTGTAGCACTGAAATGCAATTGATCGGGACACTGATGCCGATATGCCAACGCATCTTTGCACTCGTAATACTGATCACAAGCGTCATGTTTTCCAAATAATACACCATTGTGTTGTTCTTTACAGATCTCACCAGCGCCTTTATCAAGTACTGCAGTATTGACAACGCTGTTTTCATCCTTAACTGCGAGTGGCTTGCTAGTTGTCTTTATTGGTCGTGTTTTTGTTGGTTTATTTGATGGACGCTTGGATGTGTCGGTATAGTCTGGAATCTCAGTGAGCTCGCTTACATATTTACAAGCAACATTTTCGGCAAGATCACAATGGTGCGTCAGTGAATTAAAATAAAGTCCCTGGTCACAAGAACCGGCAATACCAACCCCATCGACACATATGTAATAATCCGAGCATGAGCCACTTTTTGGCAGAAGACCGCCATTTTTGCCTTTGCAAATTGTTTCAATATTTTCACCAAACACAATGGACGTTGTGCCCAAAGCGTAGAAAATAAACGCCAAGAGAAACTGACAACAATTATTCATTATAAAAACGTTGCCTGAGCGAAAAGCCAAAAAGACTAAACTGTTTTCTATCAAGAGCATTACATTTATAGCATTGGCCTTATCATTACATTTTTTCGTTATCAGACATAAATTTTGCAGAATATTTTTTGTGTCTTCATACTTTCTCACTATCAAATTGTTATCTCTTTAGGTTGTTGCTCCTTTGATTATATCCATATAAAGTTTTATATACATATGTAGGTATGTACTCCGTCATGTTTTAACAACACAATTCCACCGATATTACTGAAATCAGTTAGCTAGTGAATAATAAAAGTTAAATATACAGACAAACATAGCAAAATTCTTTAATTTATGCTTTCGATGTCTATCAAAAAATTGAATTTACTTTGTGTAAACTCCTTCTTCTTCTGGTATGTAAAAATATCGTGACTTAAAGTAGCTAGTTTCATTTGCTCTGTTGTAGTTGCGATACTTTTATGAACCAGTCGTGAGTAAAAACTATTTAACTAAAACAGTTGTGATACAAAGCAAATCAGCTATACTATTATTAAGAACACCCTATTTACTTATTTGAAAACCAAAATTACCGATTGAGAAAACATAAATTTTAAGTTTTCTCGCCTCGAGATCTTATAGTCTCCACTACTTCCGAGCATCTTTGGATGTTATACTATGACACCTTCGGAATTTTTGAAAATGACTGTTGCAAATGTTACACACATTATCACAAAAGTAATATTCCCCTAAATCAATAACACAATATATATATTTTTTTAATTATTTAAGACACGATAATGCATTTAAACGTCAAATGTGAGTTCATAATTTCTATTATTACCCAGTTCATAACATTCAATTCATGAGACAAGCTTAGTTGTGAAATAACAATGAAACGAACACGTGGTAAGTGCTCTAAACATTTTACTATTTTTTTTTACAAACATAACTTTTCTTTACAATTTTGATTTTAGCATCACAAAGGATGTTATACCAATTGACTTTACTAATATTTCTCTGTCATTGCTCAATATTCGCTGCAGAAAACTTAGAACTTGCATGCATTGCAATGCCTAAAGATTCCTTGGTGCCGGATTCGAATGAACTCCAAAACTTTTTTGTTTGTAATGGCAATGGTGGAGCTTTAGGTCCTTATATCTTATCAAATGATGACGTTGAAAGCCTATGTCGTTCGAAAATATTGAAAAGTGATGAATCAGAAAAGTCAGAGGAGACTAACAAGTTCAAACATCTCTGCAATCAAATCAATACGGTTTACCCGCACCCAGACTCTTGTTCACATTTCATACGATGCACAATGGATACAGTAGAAGTCAGGGAATGCCCTTGGGGTAAAAAGTTTTCACATCAATTACGTAAATGCATGTGGTCACCATTTGTTGCCTGCTAAAACGCTCAAACGGCACTCGAACCATTTGTGATAAACGCGTTTTGAAGCGGTTGGCATTTTATTATTTGTGCAGCATACGTTAAGGCATTATAAACATTTACATCTATTAATATTGCAATAAAATATCTATGAGCTTTGGAATAAAAACATACCGAATTTATTCTTTTGATATAATAACAGCAACGACCTTGAGCCTGCTCACAATCAAATCTAGGTATTTTATGTGAACGCAAATTTATATATCAAACTTACCAAAATTTATATATTACAAACGGAGAAAATATCGAATTGAAGAACTTTAATTTACAACATTTCTTCGCATCGAATATCCTATTCATTTACAAAAGTAACTAAAATGACTTGATGATTAAAAAAATAAAAGATAAAACTTAGACAAAATACACAAAAGTTGATAGTAACACCCTTTTTCGTTTGATTTATTTTTAAGCCTCCTCAAAGTATGCATGAAAAAATATTTTCACGATAAACGGTTCTAAAACAAATAACATCTTTATCAGTAATTACAGACATTATGTCTCCATTCAAATAGAAATTTTAACATGACCGATCGAGTGTCATAAAAAAATTAATTGACATAAATAAACATACAAATGTGCAAATAAAACAGATACACTAATTTGCCTATCACGAAACTATAAAAGGAAAAAGATTCTTTTTCACAAGCCAAATTTTGATGCAACTGCAGTGTTTAAAGTATCACGATGAAAAGTATTATACATTTCTATTAGTCTTGTAATCAAATTATACAAATATTTTGTAAATTTCTTTTTAGTAATTTCGCTTTTTTGTATACTCAATTTTATTATATTGTTGGGTATCAGTTCTTCTCGTGCTGTCAACTGTAAGCCTAGGCCAACCACCACTACTGAAAAGCCGTCATCAACACCAAAAAGTTCAACAACCAATGGATTAACAACAAGTTCTCCAACTTTTTCGAGCGATGCTCCCTTAAGTTCCAGTTCCACAAATCCTACCACCTCAACAGATTCAACACCTTTACCTGATAAGTCTTCGACGGTTTCACCATTAACAACTGATAACTCTAACGATGACAGCACACAAGCTGGCTCTTCTACAGAGTCCTCGCCTTCATCAGGTTCTTCGTCCTCCGTAGACCCAACTACAACTGACAGCCCAGGTTCTTCACCTTCATCTGACTCTTCTTCCTCTGTAGACACAACTACAACTGACAGCCCAGGTTCTTCACCTTCATCTGACTCTTCTTCCTCTGTAGACACAACTACAACTGATAGCCCAGGTTCTTCACCTTTATCTGACTCTTCTTCCTCTGTAGACCCAACTACAACTGACAGCCCAGGTCCTTCACCTTCACCTGACTCTTCTTCCTCTGTAGACACAACTACAATTAAAAATTCCGACTCTTCGCCGTCATCAGATTCTTCGTCCTCCGTAGACACAACTACAACTGACAGCCGAGAGTCATCGCTTCCATCTGACTCTTCGTCTTCTATAGAAACAACTACAACTAACAACCCAGAGTCGTCGCCTTCATCAGATTCTTCGTCCTCCGTAGACCCAACTGCAACTGACAGCCCAGGTCCTTCACCTTCACCTGACTCTTCTTCCTCTGTAGACACAACTAACAAGCCAGAGTCCTCACCTTCATCAGATTCTTCTTCCTCTGTAGACACAACTAACAACCCAGAGTCTTCGCCTTCATCAGATTCTTCTTCCTCCGTAGACTTAACTACAACTGACAACCCAAAAGATGGCAGTACACAAACAGACTCCTCCCCAGAAACTTCACTGTCAGACGAAGATTCTTCCTCCATAGACACAACCACAGCTGATAACCTTACAGATAACTCTACACCATTAGAATCTACTACACAGTTTTCATCTCCGAGTGATCTATCAACCGAATCTTCGACAAATTTTGAAACTGAAAGTACCGAGGGAACAACAATTATAGCATCGGATATTGCAAATAAATTGTGCAAAGAAAATCCGGATAAATCCGGATATATGTCGTACCCTGATGATTGTAATAAGTTTATACAATGTAACGGAGAGTATGGCTATGTTTTCAGGTGTCCAAATTCATTATATTTCAATGCAATTCTCCAAACTTGCGATACTGAATGTGTTGCTGAACCCAATTAAGAAAATGTTTTCTGTGGCCATAATTGATCTGGTATACAAATAAGAAAAATGGAGTGAAATATTTATTTGCAAATAAAGTTAATCAGATGGCGAAAAATAATATTATTTCAATTTACTTTCATATATTAATAATGTAATGTAATAAAAAATATTGTGAATAAATTGATATATGCATACACACTGACTCTAATAGAATTTAAATGAATGAATGAAAATAAAAAATTTTAAAGCAAAGCTCGTTCAAATCTTGATTCTTTTATCCATTACGTAGATAGAGTTTATCTGTAACACCTCAT
Organism: Phortica magna; assembly: GCA_037044515.1. Classification (NCBI taxonomy): domain Eukaryota; kingdom Metazoa; phylum Arthropoda; class Insecta; order Diptera; family Drosophilidae; genus Phortica; species Phortica magna. Next base: position 47,234 of record JBAMBP010003042.1, on the reverse strand, counting down.
GTTGTATGTTATAAGTAGTTTGGGGAAAATTCTTGAAGCTCGGGAAACAAATTTACAAAAAATCGAAGAATTTATTTATTTCTAGAGATACGAAAATTGGGTTGGGAAATTGTTAATTGATTGATAATAACAATGAAATTGAGTTGAAAAAAAGGAACTCCCCACGCCCATAAGCCGAATGTTATATCGATTGAACTAATTAACTTACGAAAAATTACATGAATGCCATTGAAGATAAAAAAGGTTATTATAAATTGCAGTATACATATATTTATATTTTTAGTAACATTATATTTTGATATATAGTTTTTTGCTTCAATTTCAATTCAAAGCAAAATGGATATCTAAGGATCAGGCTCAGGAACACATTCATAGTCACAAACGCGAAGCACTGCGTTGTAAAACAAAGGATGCGGACAAGTAAATACATAGCCATTATCTCCGTTACACTGTATAAATTGTGTGCAATCATCACCAGGGTACGCCATATAAGTTTTATCCGGATTTTCTCTGCACAATTTATTCGCAATTTGTGATGGTGTTCCCTCAGAGCTTTCAGTATCGTCAGTCCAATCAGTCGAAATAGTGGTATCAGATGATGGTGAAGACTCTGGAGAAGAGTCTGTTTGTGTGCTGTCTTCATTTGAATTGTCAGTTGTAGATGTGTCAACGGGGGAAGACGAAGACCCTGTAGGAGAAACAGCTAGTGTGCTGTCATCGTTAAAGTTATCAGTTGTTGAGGGAGGAATTGTCGAAGAAATGTCAGAGGAAGACGTCAAGTCTGTTGAGGTGCTAGGAGTTATGGAACTTGAACTTAAAGGAGCATCGCTCGAAGAAATTGTAGTCGTTAATGGTCTATTGGTTGTAGTACTTGGTGGTGTCGGCTTAGGCTTACAATTTGAGGCATGTGCAGAACTTATAGCCAGTAATATTATAAAATTCAATAAACAAATCAGCAGAACTACAAGAAAAAATGTAAAAACGTATTTGTATAATGTTGAATAGAAAATTATTTTAAATATACTTTTCATCGTGAAACAAAGCACTTCACAGTTGCGACAAAACTATAATTTTGGCCAAGAAAATTCACTTTTATAGTTTCTTGATAAGCAAATTAACGAGACAATTTTATTTGCACATTTGTATCTTTGCATTTGATAATTAATTTTTCGAGTGACACATCTTCTCACATGTTACTACAAAACTATGATTTTGGCCAAGAAAATTCCCTTTTATAGTCTCTTGATAGGCAAATTAATAAAGCAATTTTATTTGCACAATTGTATCATTGTCATTGATAATTAATTCTTTGAATGAAACCTCTACTCATGTTCAAATGTTCATTCATACAATAGCTGATAAAGTCGTATAAATTGTTATTGTATTGTTGATTGTTTTTACATGCATACATCAAAGATGTCTTAACTCTAATCAATAAAATATTTGTTGTCATCGGCTTGATTTTTTATGCCTTTATTTAGAACGTAAACTGTCTTAAACAAGTAACACAGTGATAGTCAAGTATAAATGAATATAACAAGCGTGAAATATATTAAGAACTCAATTCACCGATTAAAATGATTCAATTTATATTGGAGACAACAAGTGGTTCTACATATGACTTTAATTGTATCTCGTTAATACATATATGTATACGCAATACTAGCAATATTCATTGATAGAGAGAGGACAAAAAATCAAACTGTTCTAAAACTTTTATACAGCCTTTGTACGCTCACCAAGATATTTTTAAATGAACAGTCCTTCATATATTGTTACGTATTCTGACGTACATTGAAAACAACAACAAAAAAATTTGATTTACTACAAAAAAAGGATTACGCACTCAATAATGACGTATTTCGTTAACATTTCAGTGTGTTACGAAACATGTTACTTATAACGTATTAACACACATATACATATATGTATGTGCCTGAAATTAACTACAATATTCGACACATGCGTCAATTCGAAAGAAAAGAAAAAAATAAATATAAAAAAACGTACCATCAACATACAACAATATGAAAACAATCATATCAAATATGACACTTATTAGCTGCCAAGGCGTAAATCGCGTGACAATTCTCAAAAATCTAACGCCCAACGCCTTACCGCGCTATCGGCATTATAAATAGACACATTTATGCTAAAAATAAACCGATGTATGTTGAATTCTGAACCATGGACGCATATTTTACAAATGAATTATTCATAATTTACGTACTAGGAAATTTATGTAAAAATATTTTTCCACTTACCATTTTGAAACCGAAAATATATTTCATTCTGTAGAATCTAACGAATTGATACCTTTAAATATAGAAAAGAAAATACATGAAACATATGAAAATATACGTATAAATTCAATACTTAAGAAGTCGGTACGGTAATGAAAGAATTCGAATGAAAATCTCGAAAATCTTTTAGTCAATGAAATCACATGAAGAACAGATTAGAAAGGGAAGCAGTGAGTGTAGTAAAACGTAAATTTAGATTAGACTAAAGCGATTTCTACAAATAATAACAGTAGTAACAATTGTAACTAATTCGTATACAGACACATATATGAATGAACTAACAGAGAGAAAAGAATGACATACACAGTTAAACTGGACTTGCTGAGAGAGCACCGAAGAGAGCCCTGGTATCTTTATAAATACAATAACAATACAATAACTAATACTTATTATTTTTCGATGTCTTAACTAAACATTGATTTTATTACCTTATAATACAAGTATTTAGAATATTTAAAAACCTTTTTGTAAATTGTACTCCCCAAAAAAAAAATCATTTATAAGTACTAATTTAAAAAGCTGTTTTTGTGTGTCCTAGTATTGGGAGAGAGAAAGAGACACTTGACCACAAAGGCACTTTAACAACACAGCCACAACAAGTACAGAATGTCTCTACAGTTTGCTTTGATTATAACTATTTTTATTAACAACAATTGGTAACACATGCCAGCACAAACACATACTAAAGAAAAGGCAATAAGCACGCAAGCCAAACACAAAACCGAGCAGGTCCTGACTCAGGAAGTGCATTAATGTCTATCGAGTAGCAAGACTGACAACTGTCATACGTGCGCGAGCGTTCCAACGGTTAAGATCGTAATTTATTTCGTCGGTGGTTTATGTGAGGTGGCTTAGTGAAAAAAAAGAAAAAAAAAACAGTTGCCATTACTGGTAAACAAAGATGTTTTGAGTGATAAGCATGAAAAAAAATTATAATAAAGTTAATGGACGATGTGCTTCTTGCAATTAACTAGCAAAGCAAAAAATCAATAGCAATAAGTATTAATTTATGCAAATTGGAATTGATTGTAATAAAGAATACAGTATTTTCTGAGTGATGCAGTAAATTTTTGAAAACTCAAATAAATCTTATAAAAAGGTTTTACATCTTTTAAATTGCAAATCTTTTGTCAAATCAATAATCAGTTAATATTAATCGCCAAAAATCAATAAACCTTCAGAAGTTTATAGTTGGCACGGATTAACTTTATTTCGCCAGCCTGGGATTTGGTACAACTGTTTGCATTTGAATGTCAAACGACAATCATCCTTTGTCAAATGGACAAGCGTGAATAAAGTTACTGTAAGTTGATGACAAGTGACCAATGTTTCTTTGTTTGTGCGTTTATAAGTTTCTACCGCCTGCTTAGTCTGCTAAGGTCTGGCATACTCATGCATAAAACAACTTTTTCAATTAATTATATTTTCATACAAGTACACTGTAATTTGTCTGATTATAGTTTTCGCTTGTCACATAGACACTTGAGTGAGAAATGAAGTGTCACACCTACCAACCATATGTCATTTTTACTAATGGTGCTTTGAAACAAACCAAATTAAGTTTAGAACAAAACCATGCGAATAACATTTTGCACATGTTAAAACTTAATTATTCAAAAATCATCAAAAATAAACGAACTTCCAAGATTTCTATATGTCATTAGTATGAAAAGTGACTATGTAACAAAAGATCAAGACTACTAATACTAGCTATAAAAAAAAAAGAGCCAGATAAATTTCACAGTCAACAATAAATTTTGGGCTTTTTATACCCGAAGTGAAAAGTATTACAGTTTTGTCACGTAGTTTGTAACACTCAAAAGAAGGCGTGGCCGACTATACTATATATATATATTTTTGATCAGGATGACAAGACAAGTTGATATAGCCATGTCCGTTTGTCCGTCTGCCTGTATGTATGCAAACTCCTCCCTCAGTTTTGAAGCTATCGATCTGAAATTTTGCACAGACCCTTGTATTTTATTACGATGACACCTTAGTCGGAACCAGCAAGATCGGATCACTGGAACTGGTAGCCACCATACGAAAAGAAGAAGAAACAAAAAATTTCAATCGTTGTATGAAAAACTTTTTTGTTTCCCAAGATAAATAAAATGGGCGTACCACAAATAGTGTCATGAAGAATATACATCTTCGGTAAGGCCGAAGATAACGTCCTTACTAGTTTTTCGTTCTTTTTATTGTTAATCATTTCGATCTTCTATGATATATAAATAACTTGGCTATCAGAATAAAATATGTTTGCATACGTTATGTTATATGTACATAAACTTTTTTAGGTCTCGTATTTCTGTTCATGTCACTATTTTACAAACATTGTATCAAAGCTAAAGTATATCAAATGACATGCACAATTTAAAAAGGATTATTAAGTTCTACATATTGACAATGTGACATTTAAACAGGGATCAAATACAACAACAATTTAACACATAGAAATAGCTTACAGACACGCAAAATTCATGTTAAATGCATTGTTCAATACAAAAAAGGTAAGTTTAGCATTTAGTTTCCACAGAAAGAACGAGTTACATAAGACAATATTTAACCATGTTGTGACATTGAAAGCAACAAATTACGCGACTTAATGAGCAAATATTGATAGTTGGTTGGCAGTAGAAGTCAAAATATGTAATAACAATGAATAAACTCCGCGTGGTTAATTTATGACTAAAGAAAACCCCCATGAAAATATTGTATACCCAAGCGACTAACAACTGACGTGCATGCAACAAGTTTGTGCCTTTAACCTTCAATGACCCAAGTGGACACACTTAATGATACCATGCACAGAGATACAAACATGAACATGCAAATAACAAAGAAACTAACTAACAAGCAAATATAAACGTAATTGTTAGCCACCCGCATACAAGAAAATAAAAGCAAGCTGCGCAAACTTAGAAGCAGAAGCCGCCGGGGAGGTTAAAGAGCACAAAGAACGACGTCGTCAACAAAGACGACCGACCATCATAAAAATGAGTACGCAAACAAAAATTAGCGCCGCGGTCAAAATGAATCTGAATTATTAATTACAATTGATGTTCACTCACATATCGATTATTTTCGAGCCAGTGACAGTAAGACCGACCTGACACTAATTATACTAACGCATCAAAATCAAAACAATTTGTGTCATACAGACATTTTTTTTTTCCAAATTTGGGTCACTTTTATTAAAAATTCAAGTCTAATAATTCTACAATTGACGTATGACTGTCATATAGCCAAGACATAAGAAAATATTCCACAAAAAAAAATATATATATTATTATACACTACTTGTAACTATTATACATACACGTGTACATGTGGTCAAGCATGCATATGTATGTACGTATGTATACACATTGCAAGAACTTCGTCTTATGTTTGATTAGGCCAAGAATCGATTGCGCATACACATACGATAAATACCCTTGTTTTATCAGCTGGTATAAAATATATGAATCAACTCTTACACGTTCTATGTTGCCTCTTGAGACGTTTCGAAATAAATTTTTTTTTCTTTTGTTTTTTTTTTTTTGAAAATAACTCAATTAAAATAGAAATGCCATGGAAAAATTGGCCTATTAAATTCGCTCTTTATGCATTTCTCAATAACACTTTTTAGGTCAATGATAAATATATTTTTGAAATTAGATGTATGTAACTTTCACTTGCGTTGAAATAAGCAGAATTTTCAAACATATAGATTTAATGTAAGGACTTTTGCACTTCATTTATCGTAGTCAAGGTTGAGTGTGCTGTTTTATTGTTTTATAACTATTGAAATTGAAATGGAGAAGAAACTTGCTTTGACTTAAATCATAGATAGAAAGGAATAGCTCACCAGGCGTTAACTCTAAAATGTTGAAACAAAATAAGCAATTGACTATAAAACCGATTGAGGGGGGGAGGAGGGTTTAACCTTTTCACCTATACAAAAGAATTGAAGATTTTTGTGAAAAAAATTTTCAAATTCATTAGTGATATCCATGAATTTATAAAATAAATTCTTTAATATTCAGTAGCAAATAAGGAAGCACCTCTTCAGATAGTAGTCATAATTTATTCTTCGAACTTGACAAACCTACGTTTATTGTACTTCAACAAAGAAGCAATTATCATCCTAACTTAATATATTCTCTTTATGCATTTTAAATATGCATTGCTTTATGCCTTATGCCAATAAGAAAGCTTTCAAAGAAACTAATAATAAATCAAATTGGTAAAACATTAAACTGTTTTGTTTTTTTTTAACAAAAACGTTCAACAAATAAAGGGAACTAAAATATATAATTGTGTATAAAAGGACAGCTGACGCAAAGGGTAATCACGTTAACGAAAAAATAAACAACTAGGACAGGTCACCAAAGGAGGACAACTTAAATAAACAACAAAAAAATTATAACGTCAGTCAAACAACTTCATATTTCAAGTTTCCTGCTTTTCCAATTTTAGACATCAATGACATCACAAATAAAAACGGTGTAAATCAAAGAAATATGAACAACAAGGACAAGAAAACAAACCGCAGCAGGTCAAGCATATTTCAAATACGAATTGACAGTGTCGACGATGAGAGCACCGCGCCCATAACGGCGGCCAGTTCTCGCGAAGATCTTATGACTGGCGTAATACGTGATATCCAACCAGAAAGGGAAATACAACAAACGGTTTTTCAATTTCCACGTAAGTTATGGTCAGCATGGTCTTAATTAAAAAAAATTGACATTTGGGTTTTTAGGATTTCTATCAGTACCAACGTTACGTAATTCACGACAGAATTCGGTGCAGACAACAAGACGTGAAGTAGTCTCTAGTCCGGCTAAAAGTGAACGTATGTTGCGCACGAATACAGAACAGGTTAAACTACGACCCCGTAGACTAAGTCAGGACAGTGGCATTGTTGCCGGACGACTCTTCTGTTATGGGGTAAGAAAGTTTGTTACAAACAAGATACTTGAATGTAAAAACCAAATGACCATTTTAACGAAACAGGAAAACAATTTGAATGACTTGAAGTCAAAAACAAATACGATGACCCAGAATAACGAAAATATTTACAATTTTCTAAATGCTGAACGAGACGAACAGCATGTCGATTCGGAGACGAAGCCAGCAACACCTTATCCGGATAAAAGTGATAGCCTTGAACTGACCTCATCTGCTGCCTATACAGAAAAATGGCTTAACTCGACTGTGACGCGTTCCAACAAAGCCTATTATCCCAAATCGAATACAATAACTATACCGTTGCCCACACATCTTGAAACAGAGTCGGCAGAACCGAGCCCCACACAAGCTTTTGGGCCAAAGATAATTGGCAATAATTATGAAGACATACCAGGCACGGCCATGCGTCGCGGTCTCGGTCTACTGAACTTAAGTCCAGCTGTGACACTTAGCAGGAATGACGTGGGCACCGATGACGCTGCTAGTCTGGGTGAATCATATAATGTTGTCGTAGAGTCATCGCACTCAAATGTTTTGCCTGGCGACCAGTTTGGCTATAAGCAACTGTTGCCTGCCGAACGTAAAGGCTCGACGGTGGACAACAGTTTGAATGGCAGCTATTACAGCAGTCGAAAGACAAGTCAACGCAACAGCACCGCCGGCGAAAGTATCGAAGAGCGACGCATTAGCAAACAGGATCGTGAGGGTCTCGACCCAGAATCGCTACTATTTCGCGACGGCAGACGTAAAATAGATATGGTGCTCGCTTGGGAGGAGGAAGAACTTGGCGTTATGACTGAAGTTGAGGCGCGTAAACGTGAATATCGACGCGGTTTCATGGAGAATCTCATAAAGGAGGGTCTAGAAGTGGAACTGGAGGACAAGTCACAATCCTTCAATGAGAAAACCTTTTTCTTAAAAATACATTTACCCTGGCGCTTGGAGACACGGCTTGCTGAAGTCATGAATATTAAATTGCCAATCAAACGTTTCATAACGATTTCGGTCAAACCATCATGGGTGTGTATTTTGTTTTTAGTGTATTTGCTTATTAATTATTTAATTTTTTGTGTCATTAATGCTGGCAGGAAGAAGAGAATGTTGTCATGCGCAATGTACAATACTGGAAGAATGTATGGCAGCGTCTGACAAAGAAGATACAGCTAGACCAACAACTACTCGAAGGTGAAACAACTTTTAAGGCGGCTACAGCTAATGGCAATCCCGAAGAACAGTAAGTGCACTTACCTTTTTGTAGCTCAAAACACCGTTATGAAGACACTCCACTTTCATTTAAATCACATAAACAGATTCATTGTTAAAGATCGTGCAACAGCGTATACAAGCGCACAGCGTTCGCTCATGGTGATGCAGGTGCTGATACGCACACCGTACGATGACGGTGATCGTTGCGGCATTAGACGTCTACTGAATGACTCAACATACATAGCATGCTTTCCATTGCATGAAGGTCGCTACGATCGGCCACATTCCAGTGGCATTTCACTCGATCGACGTGTGCTGTACCAAACATGGGCACATCCCTCGCAATGGTATAAAAAGCAACCGCTCTGTTTGGTACGCAAATACTTTGGCGACAAGATTGCATTGTATTTTTGTTGGCTTGGTTTTTACACGGAAATGTTAGTGTATCCCTCGGTGGTGGGCACACTGTGCTTTTTCTATGGTTTAGCCACACTTGAATCCGAGGACAATACACCCAGTAAGGAAATATGCAATGAATATGGCACCGGAAACATTACTCTTTGTCCGCTTTGCGACAAAGCTTGCAGCTATCAACATTTATCCGAATCCTGCCTTTTTTCGCGCTTAACGTATCTCTTTGACAATCCCTCGACTGTATTTTTCGCCATTTTTATGTCCTTTTGGGGTGAGTCAACCAATTGCAGTTTGTCTGGTTTAATTTTACTTGAGTTGTTTTTTTCTTGCAGCTACAACATTTCTCGAACTGTGGAAGCGTAAGCAGTCGGTAATTGTGTGGGAATGGGATTTACACAATGTCGATATGGATGAGGAGAATCGGCCAGAGTTTGAGACGAACGCAACAACATATCGTATGAATCCGGTGACCAGAGAAAAGGAACCGTACATGAGCACTTGGAGTCGTGCTGTACGATTTGTTATTACAGGCAGCGCTGTACTTTTTATGGTTCGTAGGAAAAACCAATATTTTCGACTTTTTTATTTCATATATTGTAACATTCCAGATATGCGTTGTGCTCTCCGCTGTGCTTGGCACTATTATCTATCGTATCTCATTGGTTTCGGTTATCTATGGTGGCGGCGGGTTTTTCGTAAAAGAGCATGCTAAACTTTTTACCACTGTCACGGCTGCGCTGATCAATCTGGTTGTCATCATGATCCTTACACGTGTAAGAATCAAAATTCTGTTTATCAAATTACACTTTTCTAACTCAGATTTCTTTAGATTTACCATCGTATGGCAATAAAATTAACGAACTTGGAGAATCCACGCACACACACCGAATATGAAGACTCGTATACATTCAAAATATTTTTCTTTGAATTTATGAACTTTTACTCCTCGCTTATTTACATTGCCTTCTTTAAGGGGCGCTTTTTCGACTATCCCGGTGATGACCAAGCGCGTCGTAGTGAATTTTTTCGTTTGAAAAACGACATTTGCGATCCGGCAGGTTGTTTATCCGAGCTTTGTATACAGCTTGCAATCATAATGGTGGGCAAGCAGTGTTGGAATAACTTTATGGAGTATCTATTTCCAAAATTCTGGAATTGGTGGCGTCAACGCAAGCACAAACAGGCGACAAAAGATGAATCACATCTGCACATGGCTTGGGAGCAAGACTATCACATGCAAGATCCTGGCCGTTTAGCGCTGTTTGATGAATATCTGGAGATGGGTAAGTGTTACAGATTTAGTATTAGTATTTTTTATATATATTTTTTTTTTATATTTTTATATTACTATATTTCTTACTTGCAGTACTTCAATATGGCTTTGTCACACTGTTTGTTGCTGCTTTTCCCTTAGCACCACTCTTTGCCTTGCTAAACAATGTTGCTGAAATACGTTTAGATGCCTACAAAATGGTGACACAAGCCAGACGTCCATTAGCCGAACGAGTGGAGGACATTGGCGCTTGGTATGGCATATTACGGATAATTACGTACGCTGCTGTCGTTTCGAATGCTTTTGTAATAGCTTACACAAGCGACTTCATACCGCGCATGGTATATAAATTTGTTTACTCGGAAACGCACACTTTAGTGGGCTACATCGAACATTCACTTTCGGTTTTCAACACATCCGATTACAAGGAGGAATGGGGTGCGTCGGTCCGCGAACAAGATCCAGATACTTGCCAGTATAGAGGATATCGGTAAGTCAATGTCACACAGACTAGTTAGCATTGTTAATGCCAATATCTTATCCATATTAACAGCAATGGGCCCGAGGACACCGAACCATACGGACTCAGCCCACATTACTGGCATGTGTTTGCAGCGCGCTTAGCCTTTGTGGTTGTGTTTGAGGTTAATTAAATTTTATAGCTTCATACGTGTGTTAACTGGTTAATGTTGTCCGCATTTGATTTTTATAGCATGTCGTATTTGTTATTACTGGAATAATGCAATTCATTATTCCCGATGTGCCCGCTGAGGTGAAGACACAAATGCAACGTGAACAATTGCTGGCAAAAGAGGCTAAGTACCAGCATGGCATTAAACGCGCACAAGGAGATAGTCAGGACTTAATGAGTCTGTTCCGTGACGCAAGCACACGCAACTCCATTACCGGTAGTCAGACCACGGCACGTGGCAGTTGGGCGCGTCGCTTTAGTCGCCTCAGTGATGGTCTGGATGCGCACGTCGAAGTGGCTGGTCGTCCACGCCGTTCCGTCGAATCTACTGTATGGGAGGTTTCTTGACACGAGGAGCAAGAGGAGGAAGATGAGACAACGGAACGCCCAAACACAACGATGAAAAATAAACAAAATAGTTAAAACTGTGATTAGCATCACTTCATATCAACATCGCTAAGACTTCAAATCACATCACATGTTATCTTATTTCGTCTTTAGTTTTCTCTTTATCCATTCACGTATATTTTCGTTGTAAATATCACAATTTCATAAAAGATAGCCCGGAACACCACGTTTTAATTAAACAAGCGCATAAACCGTTACTTCAAGTGGCCGCTCAAATCGCTGAGTGCTGCCACTTTAGGCTTAATTATAAATAATATATAATAAATGTTTGTTTTCAATAAAACTTTAATCGTAAAAATCTAACAAGAGGGAATAGGGGTACTAATTTAAGAAGAACTTCACATAATATATGGACCTTAACTTTAGTTGAATGCAAACTTTGTAGTTCTGACTCCGCTTAATGTAGAGTCTTACAGCACTGCAACGAAAACCGTTGCCAAGTTACCGATTTAAATGTTTATTCATTTTTATTTGTTGTTTTGTGATTTCATATAAAACCTGATTAAATTGTTGAGTATTTTCGGATAATGAACAAAAAACTTTCGCCTGAGGATGCATTCTACGAGAGCCTCACACTAGGCCTTATGAAAACTCTCTCAAATGTTCCGCGAGTGTGTAATGTGAATCTGGAACGTCGTCAGCCGTTGAATCCATGCCAGGTATGGACACTACTCAATTATAAATTACAACTACAGAATACAATCCTTAGACTGTAAATTGGGAGCAGCGTCATTGTGTTTACCTGCCAGAAGACATGAAAAAGTTTTACTTATCAACCGACGGCTTCATTCTCAACTGGAGCTATCAATATGCACGTAAGATAAGCTCGGTCTATTGTTGTCCATTAGACTAAATAAATTCAAAATAAATAGCAAACGACATACGGCGCGTTGGTCACATACATTTCCCCCACTTGCTGCAGATTACGTTATTACGCGAGAACGTGGAAACGACACACGCCGTCTCGATGCCTGCAGTATCAGTCACTACTGTTTGTGATTTAATGAATGGCACAAACGCAACAGCAACGACCTCAGTGGCACCACCAGCACCACAACCGGTGCCTGCCAAGGACATGTGGGGTAATTTCACTCCGATTATTACAGCCAAGACGAAAATATTCGAAGTAAATAACATAAATGATGTTGCTAAAGTCTGCATGTTATACGAGTCGACTAGTTCGAATAATCCAAAATTCTATTTACTCGAGCTTAACTCGCTTAAGTGGCAGTTTTTGGCTGAAACCTTTAGCGAATATCTGCGCATGGCCATTGCTCATCTTGGCTTACCTTACTGGGAGTTGTGTTTCTCTAGCTTTGGACTGCCATCGTGGACAGAGCAATTATTTCTGCTGCTGGCACCCCACCTACTCGAGGAGCATGATACTAGACGTGGACATGTTATAAATCCAGCCTCAGAACATCCGTACAACATCATTGACCCAAATATATTCCGTGGAAAACCAAAAAACACCACGAAAGCAAGTGGCGGTAAACTTAAATGAATATGTTACAAAATTGAATTTTATTTTGTATAACACGGTGTAAAAATAAAATAAATTACTCAATTTGAGTTCCAACGCACTCATACATATATTAGTAGAAATCGACATTTTGATGCTCCAAATCGGCCAACAACTTGTCTTTAATTTGAGGCCGTGGGTCTTCTTTAATCTCTGTCGTCACTGCACCTACTTGTCCCAGCAAGTATTCGAGTTCGTCTGTTGTCAGCTTTTCTCCACGCAAATCCAGTGGGCCAATGAATTGTTTCTTCATTTGGCCCTCGTGATAGACAAATATCGTTGGCAGGTTCTTTTCGGGAAAGTTTGGTATACATGTGGTGGCTATTGAGCGCAAGAACTTAGTTTGTGGAAACCGTACAGCCAGTTGTTGCATGTGATGGTGTATTAGTGCACAGAGCGGCACTCCATTGGCGTACAAATGCAACACTACCCAAATGCCCTCGCCCGCTTTTGTTACTTCCTGAACATAGTCCTGGCCAGATATTTCACGCACGCTGCCAAACTTTGCTTTTTCTGCGAAGGCACGCATTTCAGCCATGCGACGGCGACGATAGTCTTCGAGAACGGCTTCATCTTCAGAATCCTCAAGCTCATCTAATTCATCGAGTGACATGTCGTCAATTTTCTTAGATCGCTGTCCCTCTTGGAGTGGCAGGTCAGTACGGCGCTGAATGGCATCATCGAGCATCGACTGGATTTGGTCTTCGGTGATTTCAGCCTCCTTTTGCTTCGGTCCCAATATACCCTTAGCGCGCAGCACATCGTTCCACTCGGTATCTTCATTTGGATCCTAAAATGTAAGAATAATTACTTGCTTGTCCAAAAATAAAAGCACGCATGCAGTCAGCCGTCTATTTTTACCATATAAGGTAATGATATGGTAAGGCAACGTCAAAAGTGGGCCATGGCCTCCAACAAAGAGTTGCAGCAACTTACCATTTTTCTATTTATTGACTAGGTGGAGTTTCAATTTAAGTTCTTGTTGACAATATTTGAATAAATTGAGACAAACTAGCAGGTGTAGCTCGGTGAGTATATTTCTTTGAAAACAATATGACGAATTTCAATGAATTTCACCCCACCGTCACCCGTCGCTATAAACGTTTGTAACGTTCCTAGAAACGGAGGAACGGGAAAACTGCCCAGGGAACGCACCGCGACATGCGACAGTTCAATTTTGCGCTCGACGCGTCAAAACAGAGTTGCATTTTTTTGTAGCCCGAATTGGCCCAAATGGGGCTAACAGAGCTAGAGCTGTAAGAGAATCTTCGATCGAGTACTGGCTACCTGAATGAAGTACTGCACGATTCGACTACTCGTTTCTGAGAAAACCTAATTACTTTTTGAAAATAGACGTTAAATTAGAATCAAATTTAAACCTAATCCAAATACCTTGCCCGATTTAATAAAAAGCAAACACTTAATTCATACTCTAAAAATTTAACAATCGCGTTTCAATTTTTCTTTTAATTTATTCAATGCAAAATATTTATTGTTTTTACAATTTCTCGATTTTAACTCAAATATCGTGGAACTAAAATTTTCAAAATCGTATTATTTCATGTGTAACTTAAGACTAAAACGTATCTTGAGGATGTTTACATTATTTAAAATTAAAAAGAATTTCTTAATTCTGTTAAATTTTTCATGTACACACCCCACAAAAATCTTCGCATTCAAATAATGAAATGTATGAGTTGAGATTGTAATTATTTGAACTTGAACGAATAACTTTCACAGTGCGGCGCACGTTAAGCAAGATTAGAGCAGATCATTGATCGTTTAAATGGTTAAGATCAGTAAAGTTTGTTAGAATACTTAAATTAAAGCCAAGTGCAGTAAGGAAGGAACCGAAGACTATTACGCAAAAATATTTTTAAAAAGAGGGGAGGCATACGAAATGCTTACAAATGTAGAGATTAAATTAAACATCAAACTCATTACGAGTAAATATGATGTTCCATGGCGAACGAACGCGGTTACGCGGTTCTTAGCCAACTTAACTTAGAACATGTAAATTTGTAGAGCATTTTCTCTCATTTTGGGTTAGAAAGTGTATTAGATTTTAGTTTACGTTGTTGTGGGGTTCTCATTTCTTAACTCGTCGCTGGGAACTTGTTGCATGGCTGTATGATTGAAGTCTTGCGCGCTGGCACTGTCTCGGGCGTCGGTATAGCATCGCCGGTGGATACCTTATTAGCAAAGACCTGCTTTACGCCGCCACCCTTCTGCTTGGCCATCTGATAATCACCCGAATCAAAGAACTTTTGCTAAAATAAACAAAATCAAATATTTGTGCAAGATAAATTTGTAGAAACACTACTTATACTTACACCCTTTTGTAGACGCTTCTGCAAGAATGCTGAATGTCCACCCGGTGCACGCATGCCAGTTGGATATTTCGACTTCAGTTTCTCTTCCTCAATCTTTTCCAGCTCTCTTGGATTCGTCTGTTGTTCAGGTGCATCACCATCCTGTGGTGTTGTTGCTTGGCTGCCACCGTTATTTTGATCCTCAATAGCGCTCATTTTGTTGTTGGTTGTTGGTTTTGCTCAACGTATGAACTGCAGCGGAAAAACGACAACAAACTTAATTAATGCGATGCACCCATTTACAAAATTTACAAGTGCGCAAAGCGTCTCAAGTGTTATTAATTTCTTGAACAAATACAAATCTTACGCATGCTTAAAAAATTAACACACCATTGAACAAGCAATCCAATTATTCTTTATGCACGCATACACTACAATATTTCCATAATACACACGAATATAATAATGAAGGTGCCGTGCGTCGCTCAGTCTCGCTCGATGTCTGATTTATTATTAATTGTTGAGCAAACAGTTTGAAGTGCGCACAAGGAATTCAAATAGAGCTGTTTACTAAACATATATATGTATATAGGAAAACGCCACTTATATAAACAGGGCGACGACTTTATATAAAATTAGAAAAAAAAAAAACAAAAACAAATGCGCCAAAAATGGCGTAAATTTTCCAATAAGAAACCTCAATCAGCCACGGCAAAATCAAACGAAAAATGTCACAAGGGCAGCAGCTTTTTGCGGCGGCAGCGAGTGCTCACTGCGAACATGAGAAGACGGCGAAATGCGAAATATTTCACAAAACGCGGAAACGGGGTGCATGCCTTATCCAAATCTACAACGCATTTTAAAATTAATTGCAATTACTGTTCTTTTTCCTTCTCGCTTAACCGTTTAACCGTTGTTTTTTATGTTTTTGCCGCTGTACACAATTTTTTCTTTTTAATTGGCAGAGCGAGCCTGCCAAAAACAACAACAAAAAGCACGCAAGCCAAACAAAACGGACAAGCTGAAATCCTTTAATCGTATATACGCACCAGATCACAGTAGTTCCACAAGTCAACACCAAAAACACACACACAGTTTAACAATTTTAATTCGTTAACAATTACAAATTAACAAATGCCAAATTTCTCACAATTTTACTGAAAATTTTCGACTGTGCTTCTTCTTTAGTGCCAGGTTTTAGTGATCAAAAACGCCAGAAGCGGCAAGCACGGAGCGTGTGGCGATTTGCGAGAGACGCAAAAGAGCCGCTTTTGGCGCAGGTGCGTCCGCAGTCGAGGAAGAAAAGCAATCCAATTTAAGCATTTCTATATAAGGTACTCCCAAGTTGCGTTGTGACACACACCACTTACGGCAGTTTATCGTTGACCAAGCTTCAACATAACATAACTTAAACTAACAGCTGGCTAGTAACTTTAAACAACAGCTGGCCGCCTGCCTTAAAACATTGGGATCCAATTAGTAAAATTGAGAATCGTGAATTAATCAAGAATTTACTAACAATTAGACGAGGAAATATTTGTAGTATATACGTATAGTATTCTCTGTCCGGGAACATGAGTTCTAAGGATAAAGAACTGCTGTCTAAGGCAAAGTTCAAAAATTTTCTGAAAACGGTCAAACCTGGTGGTAACTAAAACTTAACAATTGCAAACACACTGCAACTAATACGATACTAATTAACTTAGGAAATGCCGGTGAACGCACCCTTCGTCCAGAGACCGAGCGTGAACTACGGCCTGAGCAACCAGTAGCACAACGATGTAAGATGCTCAAAGACTTGGGCGACTCTCATCTTTCGAGCATGAGCTTAGACGAGGTCAGTAAATTAGTAAAACAAAAACATTTGGCCATTAACAAGATAATGAATAAAACATTTTAGGCATCCATTATTAAACTATGGGATCTCACAAAAGACTTGATTGTGCCAAACAAGCCAGCAGAGACGCGTCAGATAGCTTTGACTTTTTACAAGCGACTTATACAGACACAGTACAAAAATTTAACGTTGATGCGTGAAAAATTCTTTCTGGTTGCGCAGAATCATGAAGTCCCCGAGGATTTGCGTCATCTGCTCGAACTGCTCGACACACTGACTGAGAATGGCAAGGACATTACAAATTTCGAAGAGAAGATTGGCAAGTTTATGCTGCAATGGATACCCGCAATCACCGAAGCAGATTTGCTATGCCCATACCTCAAGATGCTGATCAATTTGATTAAGTTCAATGCGGCACATTTAGATAAGGATATAATAGTTGGAATCGTACAGTAGGTGAATAATTTTTTAATAATGAACAATTTCTAATGTCGCATAATATTTACAGAAATGCATGTCACTTAAGTTGTACCGTTGTCGAATATGAGATTGTGCTGCAATGTCTCACAACGCTGGAAATGGTTATTGGCTATACGATCTTTCCAAGTGAACCGCTGCTGCAGTGCATTGTAACGCTTTGTCACACAGTCAATTATCAACGTTACTGTCATGAATCTTGGAAGGTTAGTGGGAATATTTGTGCAAGATTATTACTTTATTGCATTATTTAAACTACATTGAATCAAATTTGGATGAAATCTTATTGAAATGAGCTGCACCCTCTTCGGTTTGGACTTTTACAAACTCTTCAATAATTGCATTTTTCTCTTCTTCAATTTGTACGGGTGATTCATTTACAATATCTTCAATGATTTCATTTTTATCTTCAACCTTTTCGGGTTGATCTTTTACAAACTCTTTTATTATTGTTTTTTTCTCTTCTTCCTTCTGTTCCTCTTTGTCAGACGTCTGCAACTTAGGGTCAGTACACATATTTCTTACGTCCTTGCGACAGAAGCGACTTAATGGATCATAATATTGTCCAAGTGGACAACTCATTTCGCGTACGCCACTACGTCTGCATAAAAAGAACTTTGCACAGTTCGCGGTATGAGATGCTGTAATGTAGCGCCCTTTCTTGCACTCCTCCTGCGCATATGCTACACTGTCATCCAAGTTTGTTGGTTTTGTTGGATGTTCCAAACATATGCCCGTCAAATCGGGCAAACAACTGCTTACACTTGCCTCAAAGTACTGATCACGTGGACACTGCTGTAGCACTGCAATGCCATGCTCACAGCGATAGTATGTCTCACAGTCACGTGGATTTGTCAATGTGGCGTTGTCCGGTAGCACGCAACTGCACTGATGCCTTGGTGAAATATCAATGGGCAGACAACTTCTGAATGCCATATCGAAATAGGTGCCGTTCGCACATCGTTTGTTCACAAATACGCCGCTCGAACATTGCTGGTAGATGGTGCAGTCATTCTCAACACGTTTTATTGTATGCATTTTGCATTTCAAGTTTTGCATAGGCACATTCTCAAATTGATCTTCTTGCTCTTCGACCTCATCGTCGCCATCTTCTATGTCATCTATATCTTGCGCTTCTCCTTCTACGTCTTCAACATTTGGCTTTTCCTTTTCTTCTTCTGAATGCTGGTCTCCTTCTTGCTCCTTTTGCGCTTCACAACCGCCCAAAACACATCTCATATCCTTCGCACTGAAATGGTAATTATCGGCACAATTGAATTCTTCCATTTTGTTATAAGCACAGACATAAAATCTGCGACAATCCTCGGCATCTTGTACGAATGTCCAAGTCTCTTGCGCATTGCAGATATCCCTTGCGTTATGTGGCTACCAAAGTCAAGAATTAAATGCAATTTTGGTTTGTTAAAGAATTGCTACTCACTTTTATAGTCAGTACTTTTTCTGCAACAATATCACCGACAATTGCCACAAGTACAAGAAAACAGCTTAAAGCTAAAATTAAAAGAGGGAATATTCTTTTGATTGATATTTCGCTAACTACAATTTTACTTGCACTTACATTTCATATCGGTTGAGTTTGTTGGAATTCAATTTTTATTTTATTATAAGCAACGACACAATTTGAAGTCACAAATCGGCGCATTCTAATCGTCCAAGCATGCTGAAAGCATATTTATATGCTTTTGTCGATAGCAAAAACCCCTCAAGTGGTTGTGTATTATCAGTTAATTTTCGAAATGACAACTTTTCTTTCCTTCCATTAATAAACAATACCGATTCTGTGCATTTTTGGGCCATGTATCCCCGGTGTCGTCTTTGTCGTCTGTCTCTTAACCAAAGTGTTTTCTGTCGAATTTAAATTAGGTCTCCGTCGGTCTTATCTCAACTGATGACATTGTTTTCTTCAGTTAGCAAAAGGTTGTTTTGCATCATAACATGTTTTGGTTAAAGCTTGATTATTAAATTTTGTTATGATGTTTAATAATTGTTGAGATATCAGCGAACTTTTATTGACGAAGATTTCGAAATTTCACATAATTTCAATGGCTTGACATATGGTTTATGATCATGACTCAGTACGGTTATCAAACCCAATTTTGGACGTCACAAGTTTCAAATTTTCAATTTTCTTTGTTGGATTATTGATAGTAGAAACCTAAAAGATCCTTTGGCACACAACGCACATGTTGAAGACCCATAACCGTAAGCTTAAAACTTGCCACCCGCGTGCCGTATTCGAGGGCATCGCGCAATGACATCTTTGCATTGTCTAGCGCATAGATCACAGCCGCACAGAAAGCATCGTGTTCGCCCACCCTGTCTACGACTGTCATGGGCTTGTGTCCCGACACTTGAATGAAATTATCATCACTATCGACACAACAGGCACCGTTCCATGTATCCGGGCATATAATTATAGGTAAACGTGCCTTAGCCGGTGGTTCGTCCTCGTCTGTTTGATAGGGACACTTCTTTTTCCTAATGGTGTTTAGAGAGGCACGGCGTAAGTTAAGTTTTTCACGCATCATGCGGCAAGCTTCATGACCATTCATCCAGCACTGACGCTGTTGTATTAGATTGTGCACAAAGACATAATCCGCCAAATCGGCTAATGTTAAATTCTGTTTGTACAAATTGTTCAGATCAACTGAGATTATAATGTTATCGCCGGCACGTTCGTTATAATCACGCACGGCACGTATCATGCGGTATGTCTCACGTGCATTACGTGTTTCGAAATGTATCCATGAGTATTTTTTATAATCGACAGCGCCAAGGAAATGCTGATAAGTGAGCTCCTGATGGCGATTGGCCAACTCAATGGTGGTGGCTGTACCTTTGTCGGTCGCTATGATGACCGTACGGTGTGGTGGCGCTTGATTCATGCGTGGACAATTGATCATTTCGATGCCACTCGCAATAAAGTCAAAGCTTATTGTCTCAAATGATTGCAAACTACTGAGTAGGCCCAAGAATTCGCAACGTTGCCCCAGGCGACGCAATACTGTGCAAATATTTGAGGCGCTGCCGCCGCGCCGCCAGCTGCCTTCTTTTGTGTGTGTTACGCTCTTCTCAGGCGGATATGTGTCGATCACGGACACCAAATCAAATGTGCAACGGCCGACGACAAGCACACGCCGAGGAGGCGGTGGCAAAGGCGGTGGCGCCGGCTTGGGCAAGTAGCGAACATACTTAACAGTTATGAATTCCTTGACAATCTGTTTCTTCATTGAAACTAATTTGTATTACCTTTTTTAATAATTTTATTTAATTTCAAATAATTTTGACACATGTATCGAAATGTTGAGTTATTGGAAAAAAAACAGCTCATTATAACATAGACACATCAAATTTAATTTTTATAGCAAATCAATTAAATTTTATTGGCTTCCAACAAGGCTTCGCCGACCCTATCATAGCCGCGATGGCCGCACTTGAAGCCTGCCGTATAATTGGCAAACTTAACAGCCTCATCCAACGTGTTGTCGAGCACATATATTGCATAGATAAACGCAGCCATAAAGGTATCGCCGGCACCTAATGTATCTATGATTTTTTTCTGTTTCTTTGCTTCAACAAAGACATAGTTGCCTTTATTGTCCAAACAACCAACACCCATCGCGCCCCAAGGACAAATTATGTTGGGTCGCCGCACTGAGATGCCTGAACGTATTTGCAGTTTATCATCCAGATTTCGGCAGGCGTCTTCGGGACTCTTCCAACCTTGTATTAAGGCTTCATCCTTGCTGAAAACGACATAGTCGACCATATCGCAAAGCACAATGTTCTCGTCCAATAGTCTCTCCAAATCCAATGACATTGTAATTTTCTCCTGACGGCCGTTATTATAATCGAGTACGGCGCGCATCATTAAAAGAGTCTCCTTAGCTTTCCTTCCTTCGAAATGCACCCAACCGAGTTTCTCAAGATCAATACGTTCAAAATCCTCGGCTGTCACATATGGATAGTTGTTGTTGCAATTGATAATCGTACGTGTGCCGGGTTCGAGTGCTACAATTACCGAGGAGAACGGCGGATCTTGATCCGTGCGTGAGCAATGATCATATTTTATGTCACGCTTCTTCATATCCTCGAGCAGCATTCGGAATGCCTCCGAACGGCTGATCATGCCAAAGAACTCAACTTTCAAGCCAAGATTTCGTAGCACAGTGCAATTGTTTGAGGCATTACCGCCACGCTGCCAGTAACCTTGCAAACACCGCCGATCCGTGTCCTCCTCCGGATACTGTTTCGTAACTGTAATAAAATCGATGACAATGCAGCCTACGCAAAGTACCATCTTCTTGCCCTGAGCCAAACTCATCTTGATTGCCTTCGTTCGATGTCGAATTTTTTATTTTACACTTGGAATTTTCTTCGTTTATAATTTTTTTTATTTTTCATAGTCTTGTTTTTATTATTGTAGCATTTATTGCTTTTGTCAACTGTTTTGTACGCTTTTAAATTTTTGTTGGAAATTTTTTATAGCTGCTCTCCTCGCTCGAACAGATGTGAAGTCCGTCAAGAAACTGTCCTCCTTTTTTGCTTGATAGTTAATTTAATTTGTCGTCCGATCCAATTTTAAACTTGTTAAACGGCGATTTGATTAATTCTAAATCTAATCAGATTTTCAATTCAGCTTTTTTTTTGCGTCTTATCACTCAACTTTAAAACTTGTGAGAGGCATATTGAAGAGAGACAGAGGGAGTGAGTGAGCGCAGATGATCAAGTAAGCATTTGTTGTTGCCTGCTTGCATAGCACTCTCGCGGCTTGGCGTTGGGCTCTTTCCAACCCATCCCAGTAGAAAATAATGCAATACTTGATGACTACTTTTTTGCCTCATTAAATTTCATTTATTGACGGAAATAATGCCACATGTTTATTATATCAAGTAAATCTGTTTTGCTTAAATTTAAAAAAATGTACATTAGTCGTTTAAGATTTCATTTTAACGATGAGTGTTTTATTTATGTAGGTATAAGTCATGATATAATGAAATAATATAAGAATTTTCCATATTTAATCTCATTTCTATATCTTTCCCTTTCAGATAATGAAGAACCTTTTGGGCACACAACTGGGTTATCATTCCATGAAAATTATGATTAGAATCCTTAACGATAAAAGCGTATACGACGATGCGCATTTGCTGCGCGGTGCAATCTTCCATTTGACAATGAATGTCTTCGGCTCGAGTGTGATATTTCAAGTTTCACCAATGTTTTACGCATCGACTGTACTAACGGCATTCTTAAACGTAATTAAAGCTTTATATTATACTTTTAATTTGTTTGTTAATTTTGGTTTTTAAATGCACACCTTTCAGGCTCTCTACAGTCGCCAAGTGATGGTCACCTTAGAGGTGATATTGAGCGTGCGTATAGTGATCAGCAAATACAAGTTTGATCTACGCGAGGTTATATGGGATCGTATATGTGATATTATAACGACTATTATTGATAATATGGAATACTACGGTAAGCATTGTGAAACATTTGTTTGTCCCTTTATTAATTAATCTTCATTGTTTGTTTATTTGTCTAGAAACCATTAATGTGAGCAAAGATCATCTTAACTTTTTGCAAGCGCACTTTCATGAGGATATCGATTTAATTGAGTCACTGCTGCAAGACGAACACAACGAAATACTAGCGGATACGGAACGTATCTATAACCTAATCGAACGTGTCGCTGATAAACGACCAGAGGTTTCAGTACTCAACTTGATCGAATACCGTTCGAAACGCGTGACTGCAACACGTCCAGAGTGGCTGCGCGTGCTGACTGAGTTCGTTGGTCGCTACTATAAAGTATCAAATACAAATGTACGTATTAAGACTATCAATTCACTGATACGCATCATGGATCTGAATCGCGCCGCATATGAAGAGGAAATACTCGATCGTGTTGTCATACCCCTATTCGGGCAAATAGCATTAGAACCGAATGTACAAGTGCGCGTTGCAGTAGCACGTGCATTGGTCCACTTTGCACGACATTGCGATACGAAACGTTGCAGCGAATTGCTCGACATATTGGAGAAGCTGATTAATCGACCCTTTGAGCATCATGCACACATGCACATCGCTGCCGATGGCACAAATGAGACGAACAGCATTCAAATTCGTAACGAAACGGATATATTGGATATAATAGCTACGGTTGATGGTCTCATTGATGTATTCCTTGTTAAATTGTATCGTTTGCCATCGACACATGCCATTAAAATCTTCAATATACTCGTTGAGCATTTGGCCTTGCACTATGAGCGTCCAAAGATCTTTGAGCATACGAATATTGTGCGTTACAAGATTTTTGCTTGGATGCTAAGAGCACGTGCCAATGCCTCCTATCACATTGGCTATCCCGATCCAACCAACAACGACGTACTAAAGTTTAGCTACTATCTCGGCATTGATTCGCCGTTGCCACACACGCAGACCACCACTATTTCCATACGACGCGCATGTAAAATGATTGTTTGCTGTCTGGAATACGATACCGGTAGGTGCTTTTTATAAAACACATAATGCATTACTTTACTAATGTCATGTTATCAAACTATTCAAGACTTTCAGATCATTCAATTGGTTATCAAAGAACTTCCAAAAATACTACAAAATAAGGCACTTATCCAAGGCAATGACATCGAAGATTTGGCGCAGGCGCTGTTTAAAATAACTGGCTCGGCCGTTGTTAGTCGTTATAAATGTTCAAGCGATGATGTGAAAGCGCTCGTTTTGCCAGCAATTGCAGCGCTTGTCATTTACCATGAAAGCATTAAGTCAACGCATCAGTACACAATAATAACGGCATTGAATTCGGGCATATTCTCCAATATAGCCAATGTTTGCATTAATACCATGACCACAATGATATTGGAAATGCCGGAGGCGCTAATGCGTAAGCTGCCCGAATTGTTGCTGCAAATGAGTAAAATGTCCGATACAACCATGGTGGCCATACCTGTGCTGGAGTTTCTATCAAGTTCGTATGCATATTGCTTAAAGTCATAATTTGTTTAAAAAATCTTGATATAAATTTCAGTATTAAGTCGTTTGTCCAATCAAATCTTTGCCAACTTTACCGCCAAGCAATATATGTACGTATTTGCCATCTCGTTGCCGTACACGAAGCCACATCGTTATGATCATTATACAGTGTCTTTGGCACATCATGTGATCACGGGTTGGTTTCTCAAATGCAAATTGGAGCTGCGGAAGAATTATGTCAGCTACATAATAAACGTAAGTATAATACATGTTGCAAATAACAACAAAAATATATGCTGAAAATCCATTTAACATTCAGTCGATACATTCAAATACATCTATGCTATATGATGATATCAAATTGCGGAATATACAACTGCAAGACTTCAATAGTCTCAATGAGGACTCATCGAATCGTAAGCGTAGCACAAGTCTGACTGAACGTGGCAGCCGCAACAATACGAGCGCACGCAACGAATCCGAAATGCGTCCGCTGATGAACGATAGTCTGAAGACTTTCCATGCGGAGTTGGCCGAAACATGCATTGACTTCTTGGCGCGGTACACTTTCTCGCCCTGTTCGGCAATGCCAAAGCGGTAAGCACTAATAAAGTGTAAAAGAACACAAAAATATTTATAATCAAATATTTTGCACAGCTTGCCGACAATTGATTATTTGCTTAAGGATGGCATCTCACAAACTTGGCTTGTCGGACACAATTTAGTGACAATCACCACATCTGGCTGTCCCTCTGTGCCCACACGTAGCGGCCTCTGCGAACGTTGCGCGCAGTTGGGTAAGGCGCCGAGCATTAGTCTGAACTCGAAGAGTCTTAGCGATGCGGCAGCACCGCCGCTGTCACCCGAAGTCGCAGCCGGTGGCGTTCAAGCGGAAAGACGTTACACAAAAGTCAGTCTGCAGCATAGCAGTGGCAATGAATCGGCCGGTAGCACAGAACTGACGTCTTCCTCATCCTCGCATTCGACAACACAACGTCAAACGTCGAACAGTTCGACTGCTTCGTTGGAGGCACTATCACGTCGTGGCTCAAATCCGGAGCCTGTCGGTGGCTCTGTTGAAGTTGTCAACACAACTGGCAGCAATACATCGTTGCTAGGCAACTCGTTGTCACACTCGATGACCAGCATGTCCACACAGTCAGTTGTTCAGCAGCCTGTGTGCGTTCGCGCCTGCACTGGCTGGGCTGAGGTGCTCATACGTCGACCGACGGGCAATATTTCATGGATAACGCGCCTACAAAATCCGATTGCCAATGACTGTCTCGGCTATGATTTGCCATTTAACAATGTGGTCTCACTCTTTTTGCCAACTGCGCATGGTGGCGTTTTTGGGCCCGACATAGTGCCACAGCCAGCGACAACAACAGATCTACAGGATGAAACTAATGCGCTTGGCACTGATGCAGCAGAAACCGTGGCTTTCACAGTGACGAATCCGAGTGTAACTGCTGCCGTTACAACTGGTGTTGGTGCTGCGGCAAGCCATGCATCGGAAGTGCATCGACGCATGGTCGTCAAAGCACGTGCTTTGCAGCGTCAAGAAGAGGTTAGCGGCAACACGTCGGTGGCCACGGCCGCAATCGATATACCACGACCAACGGCATCGGGTGGCAAACGCGTTAAGGATGCGCTCTCTGGTAGCGTAAGCGATGGCGACGCGGACGAGGAGGCGTTAGCCTTTGAGGATGCACAGAGCCGTGCGCGTAATCCCGTCAGACGCGTCAACTCAAGTCCTGAAATGAGCTCCAGTTGGCGTCAAGCATTTTTGGCAGCTAAACCAGCGCCACTCTCTCAAGAAATTGCTCGTATGGAGAGCATGGCTACCACAGAAGAAGTACAACACTTGCAGCTACAGAAAAAAAAAGCGTACGCGTCAGTTGTGAAGCGATACCAGAGGAGATTGCCGGTTCAACGCCACCACAAGCACTTGAAGCCGAAGCGAATACGTTGCCACCCAAGCAACATTCAGCGGACGATGTTAACAGTCAAGTAGCCTCTGGTGCCAATGTGCAAACATCGAACTCATCATCTTCACTGAAGCTACAGACAGGCAAGCCACCGCTATCGCCGGCACCAGTGCCAGTGCCATTGTCGCCACGTCTCGACAAGCCTACAAAGACTACGATCTTCAGCAGCTCAGCGATGCCCGTTAATGCAGCTCATCCACATACCGGTCTCGCCAAGTCCAGCAGCAGTGGCGGCACTGACACGGGCGTCGCCGGCGCGGCCAATTCGAGCGCTGATTACAATAATGGCGACATGATGCGTGGTCGCTCAAAGACGATTTCGGTTGTGCGTGAGGTCAACAACGGCAAGGCGCGTCCGCCGGCAACAACCAGTTTTCGTAACTTTGGCGGCGTTAAACCAGTCATGAACTCAAAAATATGCATGAATCCTAGCTTTGTGTTCTTGCAACTCTATCATACTGGCCAACTGCAAGTGACAGACCCGCCACTGAAAGTGCCGCCTGAGCAGAGCAACGTGCTTTCCATACTCGATCTCTCACCGCCCTTCGAGACACACAAGATTGGCGTGCTCTATGTGGGCAAGGGCCAGTGTAACAATGTCGTCGAAATATTGCGCAATTCATATGGCAGCGCACGATACGTAGAGTTCCTGCGCGGCATTGGTACGCTGGTCGTACTGAAGGAAGCCGAACAAAATAATATACTTGTGGATTTGGACAAAGGCGGAGCCGATGGTAAATTTGCCTATGTCTGGAAAGATGACATTGTCCAAGTGACTTTTCATGTTGCCACGCTGATGCCGACGAAACTGAAAAGCGATCCCAACTGTAACGAAAAGAAGAAACACATTGGCAACGATTATGTCAACATTGTCTACAATGAAAGCGGCGAGGTATACAATTTGAGCACCATATCGGTAAGTGTCTGGCGTCAGTTACTCAAAATTATTCTAAGTTAATCGCTTTGTTTACAGGGTCAGTTTAGCCATGCCTGTGTCATTGTTGAACCGCTTGAGTTGAATACGAATCGCGTCTATGTGAAGGCGAGACCGGAAATCGCCAAATTTGTGTGCCATCCTGAACCAAAGATCGTGTCAGATCGCAGTGCGCCACTCCTGGCGCGTCAATTGGCCTTGCACGCAAATGTAAGTTGTTGGGAGTTTTTATTTATAAGCAAATAATTTGATTGCCGTCTATGATTTTAGCTTGCCTCGCATGTCTATCAAAGCGTACAAAACAAGAGACCTTATGCATCTAATTGGCTCAGTCGCCTGCGCATCATTAAACGTCTACGCACAAAAGTGAGTATTTTTCATATTGTTGACTTTTGATTGTTATAAAAATTATTTGTCATTGCAGTTAATTGAAAATCAAAACCAGAGCAGTGGCCAATCTGGCGGCCCAAACGTACACATCGACGATCACGCGACGGATCCTCTTAAGAAACAGAACACGAATCGTGATTTTACCAAGTATACATAAGCATAAAGTTGTATTATTCGATAGATTTTTTTTATCGTATCGCAGTCGAAATTCGTAAACGAATGGAATTAAATTCACATTGTATGTTTGCTTTATCATGTTGTTTAACCAATTATT
Organism: Phortica magna; assembly: GCA_037044515.1. NCBI lineage: Eukaryota > Metazoa > Arthropoda > Insecta > Diptera > Drosophilidae > Phortica > Phortica magna. Next base: position 19,232 of record JBAMBP010003042.1, on the reverse strand, counting down.
TCTTTAAGTTCCATTATTCGGTTTTTTTGTTTACAAGTTTATAAAATTTGCAAAATGCTTTGAATATTTTAAATATATATAATATTTCATCATTACACAATATTAAACGTATTTCGTCTTAAACGTTGTTCTCCCATCCAAAACTATTAGATATCCTCTTTTAGAGACTTCTTTCAGGATAACTTTATGACAACGAGAGATTTCTAACGATTTTCCGTTTTAAAAATAACATGAATAGGACATCGATCGCCTTTGTCATAAATCGACGGTTGATGTCATGGCTTTTATAATAACCCACAGGTGGAGCCAGTTGACGAATTAATGATCTCTGGTCTGTGTAAAAATAGCATTGCATACTTTTGAGCCGGGCATTTGACATTTGGCTTATATAAATACCGTCGTTATCCTGTTGCCTAAATCCTTGACATTAGAAAGTTAAAAATATGCCTATCGGAAAGAGCATCGTTTTTCACTACATTGTCGCCGATTCAGCGCTCTGGGACGTCGCGTTTAGAAGTTGACTTTTTTTTGGAAAAAACAGTTCCAGATTAAAAAAAAAATTATTTTCGAAACGCGTCGCTCTAGAGCGCTGAATCGGCGACAATGTAGTGAAAAACGATGCTCTTTCCGATAGGCATATTTTTAACTTTCTAATGTCAAGGATTTAGGCAACAGGATAACGACGGTATTTATATAAGACAAATGTCAAATGCGCAGCCCAAAAGTATGCAATGTGATTAGTGCTGACGCCAGCGATCAATTCATCAACTGGCGCCATCTATATAACATCGATCGACGGTTGATGTCATGGCTTATAAAATATTGGGACCCAAATAGTATGCTATTGTTTTTATATATATCGCTTTTGGTCACTCCAAACCAGTGGTGCCAACTTTTGGGAGCAAAAATGTCTATTCAGCCAATTCATAAATAAAAATGACTTTTTTAAAAAGTCAAAATAATTTAAAACAATTTTACAAAAAATATTTACAAATAATAAAAAAGTGGCAAAACCGGCGAACATTCATGAAACTTGACATCATACAACTTTTGTATTAATTGGTTTTGTATTCATTTTTATTTCATTTTTTTTTTCGCTTTTTAACATCTCTGAGATGAAACATGTTAAACATAAAGAACATAATAATCAATCAATTAATTAATTAATTAGATAAAATTAGGTTGTTTAGGTAAATGATTCTTCCATTTTTTTTTTACTTTTATCATCAGTTTGAAACTTAGAATTTCAAAATGTGTGTTGTTTCTCATCATTATTATTATTATAATTACAATTATTTCTTTAATGTATACATATATATATTTTCTTTTCTTTCTCTTTCTTTGTTTGCTCTTTCCATTTTCGTAATTAATTTTTTATATATATATAACTTTATATATTTTTTGTTTGCTTAAATATTAAAATCACTTTTCATTTGCAATAGCAGGTTTCACATCGCTTTTTTTTCTTATCAATGTTTGCAACAGAGCATGTTACACGTATCGACGACGCCACGCCTTCGAGTTTCTTTTGTTGTATTTTTTTTTTTTTACTTTTCTAAGCCAAACCGTTTTTAACTGTTTAACCGTTGCGTAACGTTTCTTTAGCTAAATGTGTCTCTGTGTTTGTGTGTGTGTAAATCTAAACGCGTAAACCCTTTTTTTTACGCTGAAAATCGTTTGTTTTTGTTTTTAATATTTCTTTTCTGCGCACGCGCTCGTTTGACGATCGTTCTCAACAAATTTCATGTACATATATATTTATTATACATAATTAAACGCTTAACTAACATTTTTTTATTATTCACTTTCATTGTTTTTTTCTTTTTATATTTAAATTTAAATCATTTCGTTTTTACATTTAACAATACATACACAGATACCAACTAGAAACCTATAAACTAGGCAACCTATGCTTTTCCTTAACAATTTCGCTCATATTATTCTTCATTTTTAGTTTATTTTTTTGTAATAATTAATAATATATAATTTTTTTTTTACAATTTTGCATTTTGCCTGCATTGCTGTGAAGTGTTCTTATATGTTTTTTTATTTATTTATTTTTACATTTAATAATAAATTTGAATTTCATAAATTTGTTTTTTTACTTTTATATATTTTTTTACTGCCTCATTGCATTACACTCAGAAATGTTGTTGTGTTAATTTTAATTATTTTCTTTTTTTTATATATATATATTTATATATATTTCGTTTAGTTTATAAGGTACGCTTTGCTTATGATTTAATGGTTTTTTTCCTCGTTTCCTTAAATTTTTTATATATTCAATTTTTTTTTATATATATATATATTTTTTTACTGTGTAACACACAATTTTGCTGTTAAATATTTTGAAGAATTTTTTTAACCGAAAAAAAGAAGTTTTGCACTTTACAATTATTAAACAATAAAATTACATGTACAATTATAAACTTTTCTTTAACATTTCTTCTTCTTCTGCTTCGTGTTCCTGCTACTCAATCGTTTCACTTAATGTTGCTAAGTTAAGGTAGTTGTTTGCTTTGTTAAAACTTTACAGCTTTGTTGTTGTTGTTTACACATTAAAAAATTAACTTATTTAAAACAATAAAAATTAAAACTTTAAAAAAAATAATAATAATTATAAACATTAGTTTAGTAGAAAAGTTACATTCAAACCAGAAAAAGGAAACATATTTTTATATATATTTTTTTTTGCTTCTTTTTTACACATAAACAATAAAATTACTAAAAATTAGCGAAAAACTATAAAATTACCAATGCTTGCCTTAATACGTAGTAGAAGTTTTTTGCAGTGTAAAAAAAAAATATATTTATTTATAAAATAATAATAATAATTATTTTAATAATAAACACTAATAGAGTAGAATTATTACATTAATTACGTTCGATTCTTTTTGTTTGTTTTTTGTTTTTTTCTTTTTGCATTAATTTTAAAAGTAAACATTACAAATTAATAATTAATTAATTAATAATCAACAAAGATATGATTGGTGGTGTTGGTGGTAGTGATGATGGTTTTGTTTTTTATTATTTTTAATTTTGTTTCAAAGCATTTTTCGCTGCTGAAATATGTTTAATTATTTTTGTTATCTTTCTTTTTGACATGTGTGTCGTTCTTTGCACATTTTTTCTTGTTTTGTTATTTACAATTTTTTTTTTTTTTGTTACATAATAACAACATTTTTATGAGAATCTTTTTGTTTTTTGTTTCTTGTTCTGACTTTTTGAAGTAAATTTTTTGTATACATAGAATTAATTATTTTTTATGCATTGCGTTGAATAAATTTTTTAAAAATATATATATTTATATATTTTATAATTGTTTCTGTTTTTGTTTTGTTATTCTTTCTTGCTGTTGTATTCCTGTTGTTGTTGTTATATTATATGACCCGTTTACACTTTCCTTTTGGCATGCAACATTTCCATGAGTAACGTTTGCGTCGGCGCGCTGCCGGCGCAGTGCTTTGAATAAAGATGCTCCTCGCCGCGTGCCGCCATCGCATGTATATCAGGCAGTATGTTCAGCAGACGTCTGAACTTGTCCTATAAACAACAATTTAAAAAATACCATTATTTTAAACCGTTACATATGCAATTCAAGTGCTTTTACCGTCACAGATGGATAACAGGTGAGCGTGTAGTCGAGCAGCGCCGCCTGCACATTCTCATGACCCTCTAGGACTGTCTTTTTGTTAATGATGCCGCGCACATCTGCAATGCCGTTAGAGAGAAAGAGAAGCGTTTAATATTCTTCGTTGCCGACACTGAGTTAATTGTTATACATACCTGGATTTAACAAAATTAGGAATTTCATACACACATAGTCGCCCATATCGAACTTCAAATCCTGCAATTTATTTTGCAACTCATTAAAGAAGTCACCCAGTTGCGGCACGCCCAATAAGCCCAAGCTCAATAGATCAAAGACTTGTCCATTGTTGAGTTGCGTCTCATCGGGCAAACCGTTATGTATTCGATGATGCAGATGATCAAGTACAAGCATGTCGGACCATGAGTGTTGCAGCAACTTCATTTGATCGTCGACCTGTTGTCATATTAAATGAAAAATTTACAGTTCAATTAGAAAAAAACACTAACAAATTATTGTAAAAAATATAAAATGCTTAACATTTTTTACTCAAGACGACCGTTTCATCAAACTCTTTTAAAGTCAAGTCAATTGGTCAATAAGAGCATCATCACTCTCTTTGTTTCACATTCCTCTTCACACTGTGTTTGCATATAACCGTGTTCCATTGATGCAAAATGACTACGCTAAATTCAACGTTTCTAATATTAGGTACGCCTAATAATAGAACGCACAGACAACACATACGACAATATAGTGTTCAGAAAAATGTCGAATTTAGTGGAGTTCGTCTAAGCACGCTTGCTTGTTGTATCATTTGTGTGTCTCTCCAGCATGCTCTCGCTGCTCTCTCTTGTTTTGTATAATTTTGTGTAATAGTGCCTCTCCCGCTCACGCTCTATTATTGCTGCTGTCAGAGTTTGTTGCGTCACAAGCACAAGTATTCAGCGCAGCTACTACAACAACAACAAGTTAGTGAGTCTTTCGTTTGTTCGTTCGTTCAGCATTGCTTGCTAACTGGGTCAGTAGTCAGCGAGACACCAAACGAAATCGAAATTCAATGCAGATTTAAGCTGCGCAGCGCACTACATACACAAAGCGTCATTGACAGACAGCGACGTCTGGGATCACAGACTGCCGAGTCCGCTCTCTTCCTCTCTCACTCCTTGACCAAAAGCGACGCTCAGACTGAATTTGTGTATGTTTCGTGTGTGGGTTTACATAATATGCCGCAATATACAAAATGACGACAACGAAGCTTATTTACAAAGCTCTGACTGTGTTATGTTGCTGGTGTTGTTGCTGTTGTTGTTGTATACAGACTTGGCCCCTAGTTTACAAACTGGTTTGGTTTTATCTTTTTTTGGCATACTTATTACCGTTGGGTTTTTTTGATTTTTATATATTTCATTAGGTAGTTTTGTTTTTGTTGCTTTCAGCATACCTTCAAATCCTTAAAGAAGACCGTATTCCTTGCCCAATCAACTTGTGAAAACAAATTCTGATCGAGTACTTTGCACATTAATTCAAAGAGATCAACCTCAACCTGATTGTACGTTTGCTTCTGCAAGAGCGCAAAAAGTTGCGTCTGCCATTCTCGATCATCAATGGACTGCACAAATTCCCGTATCATTGGCGATACCCTACAAATGAAAGGAATTTATTAACACTCAAGTGTGAAAGAGAAAGATTGAGATTATGACACTTACCTCAGTGGCTCGATGAGTGAGTCGGCGGTGCTTGATGGATGCGTGCCCGAATCGAAACTTGAAGTTTTTGTATTTTGATTTTTTTTTTTGGCATAAAAAAAGAGAAAAAGGTTAAAAAAATAAACAATACAAATGCAATATAAGTAAAAAACGCATCTTTGACGACGCTTATCTTTACAAGCAAACCCAGGCAAACGGTCAACTGAGGAAAACATTAGCAATATGATGAATGAAGAATTCCACAAATAATAATTTTAACAATAAATGTAATGAATATGTAAATGAGCGCACACATGCGTAATTTGTCTTTCTGCTTTGTATTCCCTAAGTTGACTACGCTTTTATGCATGTTCCTTTCACAAAATTGGAACGAGAGTGTTTGTAACCAAAGAGAGCGCAAGTGCATTGAAATCAAATGACTACGCTAAATTCAACGTTTCTAACATTATGTACGCTTATGTTACGTAGCACTCACACGAGACATAAACTAATAACCACTACATTGTCGTAAGTGTTGTCTGAATGCTGTGTAACATATACGTAACTAATATTAGAAATATCGAATTCGCCAAGTCGTTGCAAAATTTAGCGCAAGTTTTTGTTTTGCCTTGTTCTGCTTTGATTTTGGTTTTTCTTTTGGGATTTTGTTTTTTCGTTGAAGTTGAAAATGAAAAATACCACAATTTCGATTCGGCCGTATTCTGCAGAGATCCTGTGCCAGCATCATGGCAACTGTTGGTGCCGCGATTGATGATGTCACCGCTATTGTTGCTACCGCCGCCGCTGCCACCACCACCACTGCTGCCGCCGCCACCGCCATTGCCACCTCCGGCAGAGCCATTGTTGCCATTCATAGGTGTCGCTATCACGCCACCGGAATTGGCATTCACCTGACCCAGCGCGATCGCAATGGGACTAGGCGATGAATCGGGCGATTGTGTGAGTGAGGATACCTGTAATTAATCATATATTTAGTAATCATGCTCTTCGCCTGATCTACTATCAATGATAGACTCACCTGAGGTATTTGAATTTCTTGCTTAATATTCATGTTTGGATATGCTTGTTGATAGCCCGGCGATAACGGCGTCGACTTCATGTCCGTCGTGCCCATTGAAGTGCGTAGCGCTTGCAAGGCCAATTGACGTTGCCGCATCACTTGCAGTTTCCGCGCCCTATCGCGTTTATACATCGGTCCGAATTTGTTGCGACCGCCACGCATGCGATCCGCTCTCACAGCTGAATAAGAGTAAAGGGAAATCTCATTAGATGATGCTCAAAGTCAAAGGGAAAGAGGTTAAGTTATAATTTTATGTCATCACTGAAAGATTCTTAACATTGCATATAAGAACAACAAGGGCGGTATAGTTAAGTATACACGGCAATTCTTGGCTAACATGTAATATCCCATTTCAATATTGTTCAAAGTTTTAAGTCGAAAAATAAGAGACTTATAAAAAATTCCAGATTTACGTCATAATAATGATACGAAATGTCTCCATCATTATTAATAACGTTTGAGATCAATCAGAATATAACCTATCCCAACAAATAAACATTAATGCTTATCGTTTACCTACAATATTGAATCTTGGCGTCGTAAAAAGTTGTAGAACAATAATCAAATACATATACAGAAAAGTGCCGAAATATAATGATTATTATTGTTTTTGTTAGTTGTTTGCACAAATCCCAAAAGTAATAAACAATAACAATAAATAATAATCATGATAATAAAAGAACAGCAACAAGAACAACAAAAACAGCTAAGCTAAAACGCAATTAAAATCGAACGCCGGGGAATATGACGACTGCACATGCGATAAAGATACTAAATAATTGAAGAAGATGCTGCTGATGACGACGATGACAACATTGTAGTTGATTAAACGCTGTGAGAACTTTCATATACATACATGTGTACATTATAATAAAGAATAGTACATAGAGTCTTAGTTAGTGTATGAAACAGAGGTAGAGAGAGGGAGACATTGTCAGTATGCCAGCAGGTCGCATTAGAACAAGGCGGTTGCAGGCATGCATGCATTTTGTGCTATGAGAGAGAGAAACAAAAAGGAAATAGCGAAAAACGCAATAATGCACAACAACGACAAAAAATTGCATTCGATGTTTTTGTTGTTGGTTTTTTTTTTTCTCACTAAAACAAGTAACTGTAATTTAGGTCAAGCGTATTGTTTACAAATAATCAACGTTGTATTTGTGACACACACACACACACACATACAGTTTGCCGCATACAAACAACAAATGCCAAGTAATGAGAGAGCACGCCGCTGCTTATAAAAAGCAATGCCGCCGCCTCAATGGTTCACTGCCTACAACAGCGGTGTTAGCAGCGCAGTTGACGCAGACATCAACGTCAAGATGCTGGCGCGTGTCAAACTCAACACAAGCACACACAAAAGCATTCGTGCAGGCGCTCACGCACTTTTGCAACAACAACTGTTGGCTTTTTGTTCAAACTCACTTACTCTCTTTCTCTCTCACTTTTTTTGTTTTTGCCGCAACCAAGTCAAAAGCTTTCTAATGTTTAACACATAGACCATTGTGAATTACGTTATGCTACAAACATTCACTCGCTCATTCACACTCGTGTAGCTGCTGTTTAACACACAATTATGAAATTTTACTTGCCATCTCTTTCGAACTTTTACTTTTCATTGTGCTTTTTTTTTCACTTTATAAATGGTATTAGACGTGTGTATATGTATATGTACAAAGGCATAAACTTTTTGTTGTGAGTTAATGTTGAGTTGTTGCTGTTGCTGCTATTGAGTGGAGTAGGTCAAGGACAGTGTGAAAAGTGGGACACCACAAATAAAAACGACAGCAAGCAGCGTATAAAAGAAACGAAAGCCGAAATGAAACGGAAATATATAAAATGAAGAAAATTACTCTCACTCTCAATTTATATATGCGCGCAGAAGACAATGTGAGTTGCCTGCCGCTGCTCTCGCTCTTTCGCTCTTTCAATCATGCTGTATATTTGAAAGTGTTTTTTGGGTTTTTGGTTTTGTTTGTCTTATTTTTGTTTTTGACTTTGGTTTTGCTTTTTGTTTTTGTTTTTTTTTTGGCAAGTGACTCAGTAAGTGAGTGTGTGGTTTTTTTGAATTTGGTCTTCTTTTCCTATTGCTGTTGTTGTTGTTATTGTTGGTTTGTATTACTCTCGTTACGTTTCGTTTCGTTGGCTCTTGTTGTAGTTGTTGTTGTTGCCGTTTGCTCTACTTTCTCAATACATGTGTGCTGACCGCCTTTGTCGGCGTCGACGTTGGCGGCACATGCACGCTTAGGATAATCTAATTTGTGTTGAGCCTACAACAAAATTTAACTATGTCAGCAGCATGTATAATTTTTTTTTTGTTTCTTTTTTTTCCTCATTTTTTTGGGCGTTTCAATGTTGGTTTTGTCCGCTTTTATTTCATTTTTTTCTGCTTCTTGCTTTTTTTGCTTTATTTTATTTGCTCATGTGTTAGTTATTGAAATGAGCTTTCAGATTTATCATATATAAGTCAGTAGTATAACTCAGGCGCTGTCAATAGTAAATTGAGGCCAAGCGCACGTCGCACAAGCAAAAGTGTGAGCTGTGAGTCAAAGCAAGGTAGCAACAACATACATACATGAGTGTGTGAACGAGAGAAGCGAAAACAAAAGTGAAAACTGCAATATCCGCATGACATCGGAAACTCGTGTCAGCCTTTGCTAATGCAGAGAAGCTTATGCATGCATGTGTGTGTGTGTGTGTGTTTATGTGGGCAAACCATTGTCTGTGCTTTGTCGGTTGTTCATTGTTGTTGCTGTTGTCGGTGGTGGCCAAAGCATGTGTTCGCTATTGTCGTCATTGTTGTTGTTGTTGTTGCTGCTGCTTGTACGTTCGATTGTGCAACAACACAAGCTCATTCATCAAGCGCTTGTACTGTGTATCTCTTCTTCTTCATATTCGTCTTCTTCTGCTACTTTGTTTTCCGTCCTTCCGTTTTGTTTAACAGTTTTCTACCTTTGCCGGTAAAAACGGCGCTCTGCTAACAACAACGACAGCAACAACACACACGCGCAATGTTGCTGTTGCGGTGTTCATATATACATGTTTGTGTGTGAGTGTGGTTTACGCTTACATAACCACCTTTTTTAAGTCAAATGACATTTTTTCTTCTTCTTTTTTTCACTTTCGATTATTTTATTTTATTTGTTTTATTGTTTTGTGTTATAAGTTTGATTGTCATTGTTTGTTTTTGTTGTAATATTAATTTTCACTTTTTTTGCGTGAAATGTTAAAGTTGTTTTAAAAAAAAAAAGGAGAGTTTTCGTTGTTACTCTTTTTTTCACATTGATTTATAAACCGATTTGTGTGTTGACTTTATTTTCGAACAATTTTTTGAGCAAAATCGATAAAAAAAAAACAAAATTCGCTCAAGTTGAAGCGTTAATCACTCATGCTTTTGCTCGCTCGCTTTTTCAGCTTCTAGCGGAACTGCGGCACATGGCGCGTATACGTAATATTAAAAACATAATAAAAAAAGGAGCATAAATAAATAACGATAGTAAAGCATTAAAAGACTTTGCGTGAAGAAAAAGAGGGCATGTCTTTGGGCGTTTCAAGAATTTCATTGAATTTTTCATGACACTTTGAAGAACTTCGAATGTAAGGCGTGGGAATAATTAATGTTGGAACTTTGAGAAGAAAAGAATTTGTAGAAAGTATAAAGTAAGAATGCTTCTAAAATTATATATTTTATTTTTAAGGTCAACTTTAAGTTCGATACGAACGAAAATTCATGCAAAGTACCTCTTGGACAAACATTTCTTAAATCCCACATGATTCTTGACCAAACTGTATAAATTTAATTATATACTTTAATATATTTTTAAAATTTCTTGAACTTCCAATAAGTACAGTAGAACTTTCAGTAGAACACTCATTTATAACTTCCTTTGTTACAAAGTCACACAATTTACAGTTATGGCATAAATGAAGTAATATTTTCTTTATATTTTGAATAAGAGTGTCTATTTTGTGTAGGAGTGTCAAATCATGATGTTCTTGAACCAGAATTTGATGCCTTTCTTTGCAAAAGTATGCTTCATATAATTGAATTCACTGCGCCAATGGTCGCTTATTGATATTCACTGTATATGCTAACTTAGTACTACAAAATCATATTTAATATATCATGTGCTCATTATTTCTATCAAATACCGTCTTGAAGTAAATCTTACACTAATTCCCAGTTGTTTCTTACGATATCTACCAACAAACTCACACTTGTTTTAGTTAGTTTTCAGCAAAACAAAAGTACATGAAATTATAACAAAAGTCTTAAAATTTAATTGATTTTATGCCATTTTCAAATAAAATCTTTAAATTTAAAACATTTGTGCAAATTAGTTTACGTTTTAAATAAATTACGTATACGACACATGAGCACAGAATAGAAAAGACAGCAATCGACAAACAAATACAAATAAATGAGGGCTTGGCCAAGCATGTTGCTCGCCTTTTATCGAAACTATCTTTTACTCGCAATGACTCATAGGTCGATCACAAAGCGCGAAGTTGAGAAAAACCTGTGCCAAATTAAGCAAAAAAATAAAACTTTTAAAAATAAAAGTAACAAAATAAAACAAGTGACAAAAAAAACACCTTTAAATGCAAAAAAAAAAAAACAAAAAATAAACAACAATAAAACGCTTAAATGCTCAACGAAAAACCGTAAGAGATTTGTAATTCATGCTTATACACTTATTTATATACAAAACACAGTTTCGTAGATATAATATTTTCTGACTTTGCAACTTTGCATGTGCACATGTGTGTGTGTGTGTGTGTGTGCATGTATAACACAACAAAATAAAACTAATAGCAACAACAACAATCGTAAGCGGCTAAAAATGCCGCAATTATAAAGCAGCAACAACGAACGCAAGTCGCGCTCAGCCAGAGTTGTCAAGCGACCATAAACCGACAACAACAACAACCGCTATGCCTAACAAAGGTTTCAAGATAGATTTCGACAGAGTACCAGACGTACAGCCTGAATAACGGAACAACAGAGGAACTAAACTAATATGAGCGATTCAGCGTATGTGTGTGCAAAAGAGAGAGCAAGCGAGAAGCAACAACAAACGAATCGAAGGAATAAATACAAAAACAAAGCAGAGCAACCGAACTGAAATCATAATATTCAAGCGTATATAAAAATAAGACAAAAAAATACAAAAATAAATAAATAAGAAAAAACTAAAAAAAAATATACTAAGTACATATATAAAAGCTCTCTACATGTTGCATTGATTACAGTCAAGACACACACACACACACACACACACAGAAATAAGTATATCACGTGCATATACAAAGAGCAATATATGAATCTATATATGTGTGTATTTGTGTGTGTATATATACTGTACTTATACGCATACATAAACGTTTGGAATCTAGGTCATAGCGCAAGAGACAGCGCTATAGGCCAAGTGCGCAAAAGCGGAAATGAGATAGATATATTTAGAAGAAATAATAATATTGTATGCGAATGAATACACATATGTGTGTGTGATTGCATGTAATGAGCAAGTGAATGTTGAGCTTAGTAGAAATAAGCAAGAAAAGCAAAACAAAGTGTTATAATATTTGAAATCAAAATTTGCCTTATGCCGCCTCCCTAGCGCACATGACATTGCACAATGGCATTAGTTGGTCTTCACTTTGTAAGTGTGTGCTTTTTGTTTTCTTGTAAGTAGATAACACTGATCATAACTACAACAACCACATGGTAATAAACACACGCAATTTTTCATTTTAATTATTTATTACAGCTGTTGGCCTAATTTTATACACGAGCGAACGAGCAAGCGAGCAAGCGTTAGTATAAAAAGCAAAAGTAAAAACAAAAAAAAAAAAGCAAAACCAAACACGTATTACAAAATTCAAACAATGTTAAGAGCGCGCAATAAAAATTCACAAACACAAAAACACACACAACCAAACTGTTATGCATTGCGCTCAATGCAAGCGCTTCGCGTCGCTCTCATTTGCTTCACTGCATACACGACGTTCGTGTGTATTACTGACTGACTCACTGTTTCAGTCAGTCACTTCGCTCACTTCACTCTCACTCTCTTGTTGTATTGTATTGCGTTATATTGAGCAAGTCAGTTGTCGGCAACTGTAATAAAGACGACGACGCATTGCAATGCGCTAATAAACAAGTGCAGGTGGGCAAAGACGCAAGTGGGCAGGCAGGCGTGCATAAAAGCATTCAATATGAATAGTAGAAGAAGAAGAAAAAATATATATATATGTAGTAAAACGCGCGCATTTGTTGTTAGTTTTTTTTCTGTTGTTTTAAACTAAATTCAAATGCTGCGAAGCACAATTTTGTTTAGAAAAAAGAAAAAAAAAAAAACAACAACAGCAACGAATACAAAATAGAAATATGAACAGAAATATGAAGAATTCAGCCGCAAAAACCGCTGCAATCTTATAGAAAAATATACATAATATATAAAGACGACGACGACGACGACATGAAAGCATGCTGTGCGCACAGTTATGTATATAGCACGTCACACACGCACATAGATACAAATACTTACATATAAATCCACTTCAAAGAGATTTCATGTTTGTATGTAAATACATAATTCAAATGAAGTTTGTATGTATAAAATGCTAATATTTATTTGTATCTAAATAAGTAAATGAAATTTATAAAACATACAGTTACGCACACACGCACAGACATACAGTCAATTTAAGCACGCACGCACCAAAGCGTTTGCCGAATTCTCTGCTGGCTTGGTGACACAGTAGTTTACATTTTTGGGTCTTGGGATAGGTCGCACTCAAAAAAATATACATATATATATATATAAAGAAGAAGACGTAAGCAAAGAAAAAGAAGATTGAGCAAAAGAAGACGACAAAACGACAAGTTAAAGCAGTCAAACCTAAACAAACAAGTCAGCGTAAAAATTTATGTATATTTATATATATATATATATATATATGTGTATCTGTGTCTGTTTGTATAGAATAGCAAGTGAACAGCAGTTGGCACACACAGTTTTTTTGGCTGTAAACGACTGTTTGATGCCCTGCAGCGTTTTACTTAATTCAAGGCAATAATTTAAGATCAAAAAAATGTCTGGCTTAAACATAAGCGAAAGAGAGTGAGTGAGCGAGTGTGTGGAAGAGCGAGAGACTTCAAATAAGCCAAGTAAAAATGAAATGTTGAAGGTAAAATAGCATAATGCATGGGTATGGTGAAAATGTCTTTTGGCAATCTCAAGAACATAAAAACTTCTAGAGTAGCAAAACGGTGTGTGAGATTAAAACAATTTGATATTCAGTGGCTTTGATTTTCAGTCACTGTGTAAACAAATAAATATAAATACTCACAATATCATTGAAAAGATTAAAAGATTTTTTTTGTTTGATAACTTTTCAATTAAATGAAAATTTTAATTTTTATAAACAATTTTGAAGCTGTTTTCATAAAATTGAAATTTCATTAGTATTATTAATATTTCTTTAAGCAGGCTATAGTATGAGGAGGGCAATAGGTCTGAGATTGGTTCTAAACAGCGCCCTCTATAGGCTTTTACTACCTTATCTAGCACAAACATTACAAACTCGATAATTCGGACGATTGGGAGAAAGGAAATTAAATAGTTTCCGATTATAAATATTGTATAGAGAGTATAATTCAATATAGTTTAAAGAATTTATGCTTCAGTTTTATTGATTATAGAATTCATGTCATTGAGGCCAATAACTGCTTTATAATTTTCCCACCTAGCAAGGAACCAGCAATTATAGCGCATACCGAATTCCCATACACCGAAAACGTATGCGAGCGTTTGTCAGAAATATCCGTTTTTTGTTTGACGTTTCTGCGCTTCTTCGCTCAATTCTCAATCATTTAGTGGGAAACACATAAATATTTTGCCTAATTTTACGCTATTTTTGTTTTGTGTTTTCATTAATGAAATGCTTTGTTTCCACTTAAACTGCCATCATCAGAGGAGAGGAATTAAAGGCAACGAAAACTTTGGCAGAGAAGTGCATTTTTCGCAATTTTGTTTCGTTTTAGTAATAAATAATAAAGAATATCGATTTAACTCGCTCGTTTATAGTTTATATGTTCGTTCGTTCGCAGTCGTTTGACTCTGCAAACACTTGGAAATTTCATATAGATAATATACTAGATAGCAGACACAAATGTATCTGCGTGTGCTAATGCACAATAAACTGTTTGTTATTCTGCTGCCATTGCTGCTGTTGTTGTTCTTGCCAAACTATTCTGTGCTTTGAGTTTTATACCTTACAAGTTTTGATAGTCATGTCAAAAATATTACGCATACGCAACGTGTGCTTAGTCAACAACAATTGGCTAAAAAAAACATTACTTTAAATTAAAACCAAACTTGGTGCTTCAGACAATCATTTATTTTCAGATTTCGGCATTTTTCTTTAAAGCTTAAAAAGACAGTCAGGTGTTTGAGCGAGTGTCGGCGCCATCAAAAATGTTGCTCGATAATTTAGTGCTCGTTTTGAGGGAAAAAACCTGTTCTTTTTTTTATTTAGTAACAGTTGTCGGAATTTGTGTATGTGTGATTTTTTATATTAATATTACTCATACGACATGATTATGTGAAATCAAAAATTCAAAAATCAAATTAAAAAATGCTGCTTTAAATTTTAAATTTTGAATTTCATTTTGTAAAAATTATTAATTTAAAATTTATAAATTGTTATTTAAGGGTTTGAGGAGTTGGTATTCCTTAAATTACCACTTTTGCGCTTTTACTAATATTCTCATTATAACAAGCTAAAGTATAAAGCATGTAAAAAAAACTGCAAGCGTTGCTTTTATTGTAATTTCTGCAGTTCTTTGAAGTCTAATGTTTCTAATTTGCATATAAAGAAGATTATCTAACTTATTTCTGCACTTTTATTCCAAGTAAAATCTGCTGTTGTTTAAAAATAACTTGTCTTCAATGCACTTTCAAAGCACAAAAGAATTCTTTTGTTATACTAGTCAACTCAATTAAGCATAATTTTCAAAGTATATTTTAATAAAATGTCTTCAAATTGCATAATTTTTAGTAAGGAAGCCTTAAAGAATCGGCATATGTGCCTACGATATGGCTTTGGTAGGCATGATCGTATATAACATTGCCATGTGTTTTAGAAGAAGTTAAGAGAGGTTTTTTTTTCAAGAATATTTTCAAAAAATAAATGAGCATTATATCTTGTTCAAATATGAATTTCAATCTTTCAGATATGTCACTATTAAAAGAGTTAAGAAAAGTAAAGTATTTGCTGTACTCACCTTCCAATTTCATGCCGACTTCCAAACACTTTTGGAATCTGCAATACGGGCAACGTTTGCGTTGCGTTTTATCGATGTGACACGAACGTTCGGCGACGCATGTGTAGACCTTCTTGTTTTGTACTGTACGCTTGAAGAAGCCCTTGCAGGACTCGCACGTCAACAGGCCGTAATGATAACCGCTGACCTTATCACCGCACACGGGACATAACTCCTCGAAGAGATGCTTGAAGTCGATCGACTCACCGGACACGCCAGCCGAGGCACTTGTGCCACCGGGGCCACCGCCAGCAATGCCAGCGCCCCCATTACCACCACCGACGCCACTCAAGTGTCCGCCACTCGAACTGGCTGACGGCGGTAGCAAAGACATATAACCACCGGCCGAATTGCCTGCAGAACCGCCACCGGAAACGCCATTGAGCAGTGAGGCACTATTAAGACCACCAGCACTGCCACCGGTGCCGCTGCCGCCACCACCGCCGCTTTGCTGGGAATGCGATGAGGTGGTGTCCTGATAGCCTGTCGGAAATATGTACTGTGAGTCGAAGTTATAAATGTACGAATATGAAAAATTTGAATTGTTGGCAATATTTTGTTGTTGTTGTTGTTGCTGTTGATAGTGTTGTTGGTGGTTTTGTTGTTGTTGTTGTTGCTGTTGATGTTGGTGATGATGATGCTGTTGTTGTTGTGGCTGATGATGTTGACTATTCGAGCCACCGCCGCCAGAGGCGCCGCCACCCCCTTGACCACTATTGCTGCCGCCTGTCAATTGCAATGTATATGAGCCATAATCTGTATCAGAATTGCTCAATGCATTCGTATCATTATCATTGTTGTTGTTGCTACTGTTGTTGTTATTATTATTGTTGTTATTGCTGTTGGGATTATTTGCATTGCCAACGCTGCCACCGCTGCTCTGTTGATTTGTTGCAAGCGCTGGACTTGAGGGCTGTTGATCTAACTGCATCGAAAAGGGGGACATATTGAGCGATGATATAAAGGATACTGTCCCCTGTTGTTGCTCCATTTCTAATAACATTTTATGAACACGCGGCGTTTACTAACACTTGTTATTGTTTCAACACTTATTTTTCTTGATTTTCAAAGGTTTTTTTTTTCGTTTTTGTTTTAAAGAAGGGCACAAGGTCGTTTTGAAAGCACTTTTGGGTGAAGATTTGTGGGTTTTTTATTTTTGTTTATAAATTAACGGTTTTCTAAGCGCGTTTGACAACACTTTTTTTAAAGGGTTTTGTTTTTGTATGTGGACGGCACTTGCACTTGTTTATTTTCTTTTCTGCTGCTTTTTAACACTTGTTTAATTGCATTTTTCCTTTCTTTCAACTTTTACTTATTTAAATTATGTTTTATTTGTTTTTATAATTTGAAATTTTTTTGTTTTTTTTGTTTTAATTGTATTTAATTTGCATTAAATGTGATTATAAAATAGACTTTCAACACTAAAACGAACGGTGGTCTTGCCTTTGCGCTCATCAACACTTGTTTTGCGTACAACATTTTACCAAAAGTGAATATGAAGTTGAATTAAAAAATATTTAAACTTCTGCTTCAGATTTATAATTATATTATATAAGTATATATAAATTATATTTATATATGTATTTTTTGTTTTAAATATTATTTTGATTTTGCCAACAGTTTGTTCAATAAAGACTTGCAGGTACTTTTAGAGGTGAGAGGATTTTTACTGATCGATCGACTGAATGCCTGACTGACTGACTCAGTGCATGCATATGTGTGTGAGTGTTTTTGATTATAGAAAGAGCGCGTCGTGCGTAATCATATGTGTTACGTACAAAAAAAGAAGAGTTTATTTGATTGTGTGTGCGTCGTTTACTTATGTTGTTGTTGTTGTTGTTGTTATCGTTGCTCTGCTGCTGTGCTGGGCTGTGGTGCTCTGCTGTTGATCGTTTTCAACAACGAGAACTCTTTGCATATGATTCCTTGAGGATTTTACATTTGTAATTTTTTTTTTAGCGGTTTTCTTATATATATTTTTAATTTTTTTTTTAACACTCCACAAGTTTTAGTATATTATTTTTTTATTTGTTGTTTGTCAAACAAATTTTTTTTGCTTTTAAAGCAACACAAATCACTTCACGCTTGTTTTGTATATTTGTTGTTGAAGTTAAAGATTTTGTTAGAATGATTTGTTTTAATTGTAGTTGTTGGTGTTTTTGCTATTGTTTTATAAGCAAATTGCAACGCTTGCACAATGAACATAATCCTTGGGCTGTTATTGTGCAAACAAATGCAATTTCTGTTTTTTGCATTATTTTTTTAATTATTTAAATTTTTGTTTCATTGATAGATTTTATTTATTTTTTGTATTGGTAAATTTGGTGTTGTTTTTGGTGTTTTATTGTTGTTGTTGATTTTTTTGCGTGCGTAAATGTTTAAAAATAAAAAATTTTAATTTTTTTTTTTGAATTTGTAGAAATTTTAGCGATTTTTCAACGGCGGTTTTTCGTAATAAACAAAATTTGTTGTTGTTTTTGTCACTATTTTAATAATTGTTGCATTTTCCTTAAACATTTGTTCTTATTGACATTTAATGCAAAGTTGTTTTAAATGAAATTTTTGTAACGCGCGTTTCATTCTATACTCGTTAATATTGTATTGCTTTTTGTCATAGGTTGCCTAGCATAGATTTTGTAATATGTATTTTTACTACTTCTTTTGTTGTTGTATTTTTTATTTTTTTTGTCTTGCTTGTATGTATTATTATATGTCTATTTAATTGCCGAAAAACACGACCAACATCAACCACGTATCTCGATTCAATGAAAGCGCTCTTTTGAATTTTTGCCGTAAGTAACACAATTTAAATAAATACAAATGCCAATTTCCATTTACAACTATCTTATGTTCACTTGCATTATGCTGGCAACATGTGTTACGAAAATGTATAGCAGCAAATAACGTAGCATTGGAACGGTGGCAAATTCGGCGAAACAAATATTTTTAATATTGTACTACTTTAAGTTTACAGCATGCGCACGAAAACTATATGCCAAATTCGCGCTACAAACAAGAAATGCTTTTTCGTGCATATAAGTGTTTTTGACACTAAATCGGGTTATGTTCGCAGTGTTGCGAAAGTAACATAGGAGTATGTATTTTGATTTGTCAGTCACAGCAATTATGTTTAGCAAAAAAACACTGCAAACTTGAGCTTATACAAGTTTGAAAACAGCGTTTCATTCACATGTTTCTACATGAAACGTTGGCATACGAAAGCACACGACTGCATGCACTCACACATACTACTAAGAGCGGCAACACTCTCGCTCTCATTTCACACCATAATATTGTATACGTAATAGCAGCAACAGCAGCAGTAATAAAAAAAAAAGCGTTGCGATAATATTGCTTGAGTGTTTGTTTGTTTGTTGGCTCTCGCGGCATTGTGGGGGCAGCAGCAGCAGCACATGGCGCACAGTTTCACTTTCATGCTCGCTCACATTAACGTATTGCATACGTTCGCAGCAGCAGCGCTGTGCTGTCAGCGTTAGCAGCAGAGCAATACGTAATCTAGTCGAGCAAGGTAAAAAAAAT